>CM071861.1:12637616-12667247 GCA_036759665.1 Gynandropsis gynandra
AACCGACTCTTTCTCAAGAAGAATATAACGAGATGTATTTCGAGGTAATTTAGAATATTTTTACAATAAATTTTTTATAAATAATTTAAATTTAATTTAAATGTAAATATTTTTTGTAGCATGTAACACTATACAAAGGTCGTCTTTTTGGTCTTGGAGGGATGTCATCAAAACATGCGAGTTCCTCCAAAGGCAAGGAAAAGGTCGTGAACGAGGAGTTACGAAATACAATCTCGGATATGAAAACCCAATTAGAACAACAAACCTCATAGGTCAACGCTCTGTAAAGAGAAATTCAACGATTAAGAAGGGAACGTGAGCAGTGGCTGAGAATGATGAAGGCACACATGCCCACAATCAATTGGGATACGGCCGAAAACAGTGATGACGACGACGATGATAATTCGCAAGTGCCACCTACTAGTTTGTAAATCTGTAATTGTAATATTTTATGAACTATTTTAGTATTGTATGAATATTATTTATTTAATTTCGATTTCAGTTTTAAATTTTTTTTTAAATTTCCGGACGGGCTAAGGTCGTCCGGAAATGCTTATTTCTGGACCGCGGCCGCAACCCGTCGGGAAAATTTCCGGACGACCACGCGGCCCGTCCGGAAATTTTGCGGACTGACAGAGACCCGTCCGCAAACTTTCCCGACGGGCCGCGGCCGGTTCGGAAAGATTTCCGACGGGTCGCTGCCGTCCGGAAATTTTTCCGACGGGTCTCTGTCGGTCCGCAAATTTTTCGACGAGTTTCGGACTAACTTTATCATCCGAAATTACGGACGGTTTGCGGACTCTCACTAGCATTTGAATTTGCGGACAGATTGCAGACGAAAATTGGTTTGCGACGTTCATTTGCGGATGGGGAGCTGCGGTCCCTAATCGGTCCCGAATCCCATTTCCGGAACGATTAGGGACCGTTCTGGACGTCCCTGATCTGTACATTTCTTGTAGTGACGTTTCTTGCATGATTTTAGAGAGGTTTATGACCATAGTTGCGAAGTTTACGTGTGATTTTGTATCTGTTTTACTTGTTTTCATGTTTTCATTTTCTTATAGGTTTTAATGCGTATTCGGTTCATTTCAGAGCTAAGGAGCGTACACGGGAAATAATTCGACATTGAAGGTCACAACAGATTGAACGGAATGAGAAATGGACAAGTCATGGCCAAGCTTGATCAACTGCATGACCGAGCATACATCAAAGGACACAGGCCAGCGAGCATGATCAAATGCACGGCCGACTGAACGCTCATCCTTCTTGGTGAAACAACACGATCGGGCATCCTGATCATCTCGTTTTCATACGTATTTCTTGCACGATTTTAGAGATGTTTATGATATAGATGCGATGCTTTACGTATGATTCTGTAACCCTTTTATTTGTTTTCGTGTTTTCATGTTCTTACAGGTTTTTATGCGTATTCGGTTCATTTCGGAGCTAAAGGACGTGCACAAGAAAAAAGTACCAACATCGAGGATCATCATGGAACAAATAGGACGAGAATCAGCGAAGAAGACATACTACCCGCGCGGATAACTCCCTAGCCCGAGCGGGCATTTATTACGGCGATTTTGTCCAGCAAATTGAGCACGAGTTGGGCAAGAACTACCACGCCCGGGGCCTCAGCCCGAGCGGGCATCACCTCAGCCCGACCGGGGCGATCATGCGCGCCGCACCCGAACGGGTCACACACCCAGCCCGCGCGGGTCGCGTCCGTCACCTGCAACTCCAAATAAGTTAATTTGTCTTAAAAAAAATTGGACTTTGTTGGGGACTTATACAATAAGGAAAAAGACTTTGGAGAAAAGGAATAAGTGATATTTTGCTGGAAAAAGTGATGGAAACATCGTCCAACTTATTCAAGAATGGAAACTCATGAAAAGACAACAATCGGTGGCTGCTGCAACAAAAGGAAGAACTGAACGACCGAAACGGAAAGAAGGGAGAAAAGGAAATAAAAGAGGAAGGAAAGAAGGAGAGAGGAGTGAGAGGTCGAGCTCATTCACTCAGTTTTCAAGTCTTGATCAAGGAGAGAGAGTAGAGAGAAGGAATAGGTTCTTGCGAAGGAGACTTGCAAGGAGCATTGGAGATCAACCCAAGAGTTCGGTTTCGTTTGGTTTTCATGTTCTTTAAACTTTCTACTTCAATTTATGTTTGTTTATGGACGCATGAGCGAGTAGTTTGTTTTGTTCTAGGAGAAGGGATTAGCCCATGGCTATCCCGAAACCACTTTTGATTTATCTTCGAATGCAGCTTCCCGTTTTCGTTTATCTATTATTTATCTAAGTGCTTAATTTACTTGTGTTTGCGATGGCCACATAGATGAATGTGTTAGAGATTAAGAAAATGACCGAAAGGAGAATTTTAGTCCTAGAAGATCAGGTTTAGAACAACCGAGGTTAGGCCACGAAAGTAGGGTAGCAGCGATTGAGGGTAAAACGGATGAATCACAGGTCTTATGGGTTTAGTTCAAGGTGTCAGCCATGAAAGTAGGGGATAACTTGACTAGATCACGTGTCTATGCCTCGAGAGAGGGTAGATATCATATTAGGATCGTCTGTCTTAGATAACTTGACTGGATTGCATGATAGATAGGTTGATTGTTGGTTTCGGTAGTCTTGTGCTGAAACTGGATTCCTGGAACGTTTGTCTCATTCTTAAGAACTAGTTTGTTTATTTGTTTTTAGTATTTCATTCTTAAAACCATATTTCATTCATTAGAAAGTTCGATTCGTAGTTTGAGTTTAGGTTGTGCTGCGTATTTCCTGTGGGATCGACACCTGAAGTACTACACACGTGTCGTGCACTTGCGGATAGTTTAGGTTATTTGTTTAACTTTGATAATACATCACATCCTAGCCAACAAGGTTGGGCATTCTCCTTGATGAAGCAGCATGGTCGGACATCCTCCTTGGTGAAGCAAGAGCACGGTCGGGCATCATGGAGAGCACGGTCAGGCGTAGCTTGTGCACGGGTCGGGCATCATGGAGAGCACGGTCGGTCGTAGCTTGTACACGGGTCAGGCGTTCCAAGAGCACGGTCTGGCACCTACCATTGAAGGCAGCACATTCGGGCATCATGGATAGCACGGTCGGGCAATGAGCAAAACAATTCACCTATTCACACGGGATGAAGCATGCTCGACCGGGCATGACATGGAGCACGGTCGAGCATGACTTTGTAAAATGGCCTATCGATGAATTTGGTGGAAAGAGTCGGCCAAGAGCTTCCAATTCTAATTATAAAGCCTCAAGGGCAGAAGACATTGATCATCAATCCATCCACCATCCAGAACACACCATTCTCAACCACCATCCATCCATAGAGTCCCCTTGACGGGAGGCACGCAAGGAGTCACGGATTGATTCGGGATCATCGCTCGTTTAATATCTCTATGCTCTTTATTCTACTTGTTTTATTTATGTTTTTTAGACTCATGAGCGAGTAGTAGATTTGTTCTACGAGAAGGGGTTAGCCCATGTCTATCCCAGAACCATCTTTGATTCTTTTATGAATGCATTTCCCCGTTTCATTTATCTCTTCTTTTTCTGAGCGCTTAATGAGTTGTGTTTACGAATAACGATGTATATACATGTGTTAGGGATTAGGAGAATGACTGAAAGGTTAATTCTAGTCCTCGAAGATTAGGCTTAGGACAACCGAGACTATGTCACGAAAGTAGGATAGTAACGGTTGAGGATTGAATTGGGCGAATCTTGAATCGTAATGTCGTTTAGTTGGGGTGCTAGCCACGAAAGTAGGGGATGACTCAATCTAGCCACATTTCTATACCTTGAGAGAGGGTAAGTTATACATTAGGATCGTTCGTCTGAGATATCTTGATAGGGATTACATGATTAGATAGATCGGAAGTAGGTTTCGGAAGCTATGCGGTGAAATCGGAATCTAGAACGTTTGTCTCTTTGTTTAGAACTCGTTTATCCACTGCATCATCGTCATCATATTTGTATCTCACCATTCTTATTTCTTCGCAACAAGCATTGATTCTAATTTTGATTCTTAGATCGTGTTACATTAGTCCTCGTGGGATCGACACCTTAACTACTACACATGTGTCGTGCACTTGCGGGTAGTCTTAGGTTAACTTGTTTAACTTGACACGCATCACAACCAAACCGAATCAAATTGATTTAAGTTTTGTTATTGTTAAGTTATTACTTATTAGAACTCGAATAACCTGAAATCGTCGCAAATGGTTATTTCTATTGTATTTCTATTGTTCATCTTATTTTATAAATATTTCATACAACTTATCAAGTTGTAACAATATGCATGTTTTTGCAAATCAATGTATGTTAATACATATTTTTAATGAATCAAAATACTCAAGCTTTTGATGAAAAATTACAGATTAACAACATCACAATAGGTTTTCCGAATGTCATCACTATTCTTTTGAATGCATATCGAGTGTTGTAATAGATTATGAAATGAGTATGAGATATGAAACCATCATCATATGAGTTTTAAAATGAACTATTATGTTTGGTTTGTCCATGAAAAATTATATGATTCATCATAAGATTTTGTAGATGAAGTTGAATACTACAAGTATCAAAACATGGAGGGTAAGCATCAAGAAGAATGTAGAATATGAATGAAGATTGTATGTAAAGGCTTTCATGATTTTCACTTTCGATATGTCTGATGAATTTGAAAACGATCTACAATCATTCATATGTATGGATTCGATAAGGAATGTATAATGATATTTAGTAATGTGAAATATGAGATTTCGTCTAAAAAGTTAACTTAAAAGTTTAGAATTTTCAAATCCACGTAAAACTCAACGAATATCAACGGTTTGATTGTCGAAAGATAATGGATATCAACATTTGTATCCGTTGAATATTTCTAATAACGGTATATGTTGATAATATTCAACAATCGTTGTTGATAATTTTATCAACGATGTATCGAACATACGGTTTTGATACTTATTAATGGATATAGGTCCTTGAAACGGGGTTGAAAATTTAAATGGATGACAACAGATGGAGATTTTCAACGATTTATTATCAACGGTTGAACAATCTATAAAAAAATAGGACAACACATCATAACATTTTATCCTACGCCTAGACTCGGCCTTGGAACATACAAATCACACTCGAGGGCCTAACATCAAAATACTTGATTGGGATAAATCATGTTGTGATATCATATTAAATATGAACTAGGTAATAATTTAATCCAATAACTAATTTTAAATGTTTGGAATTGTCCAATTCCTAAATATAAATCTATGATTCATGTTCTAACCGAGTAAGACAACAAAACACAATAAGAGGTAGCACAATAAAATTCTTTTTTTATTACAGAGGATATTGTGGAGTCATGTGGAGTCATTTAGGGATTGTTCTCCAATTTAGGATCTATTAATGTTTGATCTTCTAATATTTGGTCTCCTAATTTATAACTTTCCTAATCTGTGTATTTGCCTGGTGTATTTAAATTCACGTTCGGTAAAGGCTTGAATAAGACAGAAAACCTTGAAAATCTCTGTTACGATATCAGAGCACTGAGTGAAAATTTATCTTCCTCGTCGAAACCCCTCTTAGAAACCCACTGATAACTCCTTCATATTCTTCGTCCGGCCCTCCCGATAATTCTCTTCACCACAATCTCTGAAACCCACCGATTCCTTCTCCTTCACCATAAATCGGTGATCTCCTTCATCCTAATACACCACTGTTAATCACCGATTTCGATTCTGACAAACCTTCCTTCTTGATAACTCACCGGCTTCACCGGCCCAAAACTGATTTCGACCCACCAATTACCACCACTGTTAATCACCGATTTCGACCCCGAAACCCAGACAACAACGACCGACGAACCCTCGAAACAAGAGTTTCACGAAACGAGAGTTACCTGAAAGCTACCGGAAACCCAGCTACCTGAACTCAGAAAACTGACAAACCTTCGAAACCTCATTACCGAATCCGACGAACCCTAAAACCTCATTACCGAATCCAACAAACATAGAAACCAAGACAACAGCGACCGACGAACCCCCGAAACCAGCGTTTCACGAAACTAGAGTTACCTGAAAGCTACCGGAAACCCAGCTACCTGAACCCAGAAAACTGACGAACCCAGACGAAATCTACCCGAAACCAGACTCACCCGAAACTGACGAACCCCAAAACCCATAACCAAATCTACCTGAACCTTGATTCCACCTGACCATGATTCCGAACCCGATAAACTTCGAAATCCTGAACCTCGATTCCACCCGACCACGATTCCGTCTCTGATTTTCTTTTAATCCGACCAAACTTTTCGAACTCGACCACGAACCTCGCTAATGTCTTCCGAAACCCAGCCCTCTACTGTTCACCGCTGGACAATTTCCCCTATGATCTGACGGTGAGTGACAACCCCAAATTGGTTCTTTCTCAGCCTCTGCTTCATGGTGACAACTACGATGAGTGGGAGATTAATATGCGTCATGCTCTCAAAACCCCTAAACGGTAAAATTCCTCAACCCAATGGCTGATTCTTCTGATTTTGAGGATTAGGAGACGAACAACTATTTAGTTGTTTCCTGGATTAAGAATGCCATTAAGTCAAAGCTGCGGTCCGATTTTGATCATCGGGAAGAAGCCTCGGATCTGTGGAATCATTTGTATAGCCGTTTTGTGGTGAAAACATGGTTTCGTATTCAATATCTTCCCGATTTGGATATCGTGTACAACGTTGTCATGTAGGATGAAAGCTCACACACGGGACATAACTCTGACAGTGCGGCTATGGATTTTGCTATAAAAACAGGGTCTTACTCGCGAACACTATCTAAGGACAGACAAAAATTGTGTGTTTCACCTGCGGAAGTACTGGGCACACATCTGCTTCTTGTTTTCAGACCCTCAGCTATCCTGAATGATGTGGAGATAGACCACAGAATCGCATCAGCAGAGGACATGGTTTTGTTTCTTCTTTTTATGAAGTAGGCAGGGGTTGTGGCTCTCAACAAACTGCTCGAGCGAATGTGGTACAAGTTCTTCCGGTTTAGTCAGCATTGTCCTCACATTCATCTGTTTTTTAGGCTGATACACAAACTGTGAGTGGAATCAATGATGAATAGTAGAAAACTTTAGTTGCTCTGTATAATGCTTCGAAGATAAGAGAAACAAAGAACTCCTCTGGCAAGCCTTTTGATTTGAAATGGCTTTTGGATTCCGGTTGTCCACACCATATGACAGGAGACTTTGGATGTTTGTGTGAGGTGTCTATGATAGAACCGTGTTCTATTATTCTTTTTTATGGCCACGAAAGTGTAGTTTTGCAACATGGCAATGTCTCTCTTAGTTCAAATATGATATTGCAAGACGTTTTCTCTGTAAAAGGACTCAGCTACAACCTCATATCCGTCTTTCAGTTTCTTGGACAGCGGGATTGTGTGATTCAATTCGCTAACAAATTCTACGTTATTCATGACCGTTCTACCAAGATGCTGATTGGAGCGGTGAACAACGAGGAGGACTTTATTATTTTCGAGGAGTGGAATATGCTGCAGTAGTACGATCTCGGGGTCTTTGCTCAATGGATACTTGGCATGGGAGACTCGACCATCCCTCTTCGAAGATACTAGACTCGATTAGTGATTTGGGTATCTCTCATTTTAATAACTCCTTGAATAATGTGTGCGATGTGTGTATCCGCGCTAAACAAACACGGGAAAGTTTTCCTACAAGTTTGAATAAAACGTCTTCGATATTTCAGTTGATTCATTGCGATGTCTGGGGACCTTATCGCACACCTTCGTTCACTGGAGCAAAATATTATTGTTGGATTACTCTCGAGGTGTTTGGTTATATCTCATGACAAACAAGACTGAAGTTTATTCTCCTCTTCGACAGTTCATTGCTATGGTTGCTCGACAGTTTGATACTTCTGTTAAGCGTGTCTGACTTGATAACGGGACAAAATTTTTGGGTCTGCAGCGATTTTTCTTGGATGAAGGCATTACTCATGAGACCTCATGTGTTGGTACTCCACAGCAAAACGAGAGAGTTGAACAAAAACATCAACATATCCTTAATGTAGCTCGATCTTTGCTCTTTCAAGCCAATCTACCCGTTGAATTTTGGAGAGAATTTGTTTTAACAACGGCTCATCTTATTAACCGGACTCCAACGCCTCTCCTCGATGGTTCAGCACCCGATTATGCACACTTGCGGGTTTTTGGTTCCCTTTGTTACGTCCACAATCAGCACATGAATGAGGATAAATTCACAAGCCACAATCATCGTTGTATCTTTGTGGGTTACCCTACCAGCAAGAAGGGATGGAGAGTTTACGATCTGGATCGTGGGATCTTTATTGTGTCTCGTGATGTTCAGTTTCGTGAAGATATGTTTCCGTTCTCGTCCACAACGGGCTTGTCACAATCTGCACAACATGGTTATGTTCTTCCTTCTATCTCAGATTAGACGTGGCCTCTGTCCAAAACTGCGGATCCATCGATGACGTCTATAGAGTAGCCTCTCGTTCCAGTTTCTGCAGATTCTACAAATTATGCAGATTCTATAACTGCATCTAAATCTATTCTAGTCTTTGTTTCGATGGTACTGCCCGATTCTGCGCCAACTTCTGGATTTGTTTCATCACAAATGGGTCGAGGTCATTGTCAGAAAGTTCCATCTACAAGACTATGCGAATTTGTCACCAACACTGTCCATGTCTCCGGTTCCTCGGCTGTCAATCCTCCAGCATTGGATGACACTTCCTCGTGTGAATACCCAATTACACAGTACGTCTCTTGTTCCAAATTCTCGTCCCATCATTGTGCTTTTCTTGCTGCAATTACTGAAGGCCGTGAACCTAGTTCATACCGTGAAGATCTCCGAGATGACCAATTGTTTGCGGCAATGTGTGATGAGATTCGGGCTCTTGAGGCGAATGCGATATGGACTATAGAGACCCTCCCTCCGGGAAAGAAGGCAATTGGAAGCAAATGGGTCTTCAAAATAAATTATTGTTCTGATGGTTCGATCAAACGATACAAAGCGAGATTGGTTGTTTTCGGGAACAATCAAGTCGAAGGTATTGATTATGCAGAAACTTTCGCACCCGTCGCCAAGATAGCCACGATACGTTCTTTTTAGTCGTGACTACAGTTTATGACTGGGAGGTTCATCAAATGGACGTCTATAATGTTTTTTTACATGGGGATTTACACGAAGAGGTCTATATGAAACCACCACCTGAGTTTCCTCTTTCGGATTCATCTTAAGTATGTCGTTTACGCAAGTCTTTGTATGGTCTCAAGCAGGCTCCACGATGTTGGTTTGTGAAGCTCGTCCAAGTTTTGAAACAATATGGCTTTCGATCTTCCCCATCAGATCACTCTGTATTCACATTCTCAGGTGGTGGTATTCGGCTCCATGTCTTGATCTACGTTGATGATTTGATCATCATAGGTAACTCTTCTGTGGCGATTTACGCATTCAAACAATATCTCGGCTCCTGTTTTCACATGAAAGATCTAGGCCTTCTGGAATATTTTCTTGGCATCAAGGTAGCTCGTAGTCCGAAGGGTATCTATCTGTGTCAACGGAAATATGCGCTAGACATCATCTTCAAGACTGGTCTCCTTGGTGCAAAGCCTGTTAGTTTTCCTCTCGATCAGAATCATCGACTACAACTCATTGACGATGACATAATCGAGTAATCCTCTTGCTTATCGACGTTTAGTTGGGCGGCTTATCTACTTGATTGTTACTCAACCAGAATTGTCTTACTCTGTGCATATCTTGTCATAATTCATGGCTGCTCCTCGTCGAAAACACTGGAAGTCGCTCTACGGGTTGTTCGTTTCCTCAAAGGCAATCCTGGACAGGGCATTCTACTTCGCTCCGATTCTGACCTCCGCCTTTATGCATGGTGTGATTCTGATTGGGTCGGATGTCCTCTCAGTCGTCGTTCTCTCACCGGTTCGTTTATTCATCTTAGTACCTCCCCGATCTCTTGGAAAACGAAGAAACAAAACATAGTTTCCCGATCTTCTGCTAAAGCCGAGTATCGAGCAATGGCAACGACTACATGTGAACTTGTTTGGCTTAAGGCGTTAATTGCTGATGGGCGTCTCTCATACGCAGCCAAGTTCGTTACACTGTGAAAGCCAAGCTGCACTCCACATCACCGCCAACCCCATATTCACAAAACACATCGAGGTTGATTGTCACTTTGTTCGTGATGCAGTTCTCGCCAGAATCATTGCAACACGTCACGTTTCTACCCATTCGCAGCTTGCCGACATCTTCACCAAAACCTTAGAGAAGAAGGAATTTGACATGTTCTCGGATAAGTTGGGCGTTCTCGACTTCTCCAACTTGAAGAGGGGTATTACGGAGGATGAAATCATGTGGAATCATTTGGGGATTCTTCTCCGATTTAAGATCTATTAATATTTGATCTTCTAATATTTAGTTTTTTTTTAATTTATAACTTTCCTAATCTATGTATTTGTCTGGTGTATTTAAATTCACGTTTTATAAAGACTTGAATAAAACAAAAAACTTTGAAAATATCTATTATTTTTATCATACAAAACATTTGATGAAAATACTGATAATATGTTATAAAAGTCTAGTTTGTAACAATAACTATTTCATTTCATGGAAAGATGATGTCCAATTTATATACTAACGATTCTACGGAAAACTTGGATATCAAATACATGGAAAGAGTTCCAAAAATACAAAGAAATTTTCTTAATAGGATTTTCAATGAGTTAAAATTTGTGTGAAACAAAAAACAAATTTCTTTTACTAGAATTTTGACCGATGAATTTTACCTAATAAACTTTTAACGAACCATATTTTTATCATCAAAATACATTGAAAAAAATTATTACAACTTTCTCCATGTTTAGTTATACACTCACTTTTTTCATCTTTACTCATCAGTTTTTTTCTATATTAGTTATATAAAATTATAATTTCATTTTATATTTTACACACTTATAAAAAAATTTTAAATAAAAAATTCTCTACCATTTCCATCTTTATTTGATCTTACTTTCCAACAAAATGAAATTTGTAAAAGGGTTTATGACATTGGATAGGGGTAGGAATAAGTACACACCACTTTATTCGAGGAAACGCCAACCCCTTGCAATTTGTCCCGGAGTTCGTCCTTCAACGGCCATCGTCGCTGCGATCTGACCAAAAGTTAAAAAGTTCTTCGATTTCTTTCTCTCCCCCTCGTTTCCAGCTTCGCCTGTCTCCCTGTATCTTCTGAGCTTTTCTTATGGTTCTTTCACGGCTCCGTCATCCGGCGATCAGCCGCGCTCCTTCCCTACTCCGAGCTCGTCTCTTTGCTTCCTCCGTCGCTTCTTCCTCCAGATCGCATAGACGGTATTATGATTCTGCAACCCTTTTCGGACATTTCCTCTCGATCTTCTATTTGCCCATTTCGAGATTTTCAGATATTGCGACTTCATGGGTTTCTTTGATCATTCTGACTTTTGAATTTGTCGGTCATTTCTCCGAATCTCATTTCCCTGTTGACAAAAATCTCATGGCTTTTCGTATATTTTCCCGTGATGTGAAAAGTCTGATAAGTCTGATTTTGGGTGATGTTGATTTTCTGGGTAGAAAATCAATTGAATTCTTGAACCGCATTTTGGGGTTGTTTTTTCTTTTCTAGTTGGATCAAATCTTTCCCGTCTCTCTTCTCCTTGAAGAACCGATGACTGTTCCTTGAATGTTGGCGCATGACATGAACTCTGGTCTAGATATCTTTATGTTTCTTCAGTTTCTATTGCCTTTTCTGTTCCGGGGTCTAGTTAACTATGGCAGACAGGTTCTGCCATTATGTATTTGTTATTGTATCTTCTGAGCTCTATCTCTTATAATTGGCAAAATGTTGTTAAAAAACAAAGCTGTGGTACACTCCTTTTGACTTTTGTTGTTTTAAGTCCAGTCATTTGTGCTCCTTTGAGGGAGAAATCGGAATGGACATGTAGAAAGATTACTTCATGCACCAATCATCACTGCCTTCTTGTTACAATATAACACCATTGACTTATATGTATTTGCTCGTATAAAGTAGATTAATCTAGTTACTAAAGAAAGCCTTAATAGTTGTGGCAAAATAAAGCCGAGGACATATGAGTCGTTTCTCCCACACTTTTTGTTCAAAATAACGTTTACTGGCATGATCACTTTTATGTGTGCAAAGCTCATTTTATGAAGGATGCTATGTCAGATTTTCTGTCTGTTTGATATATTTAATTTTATACTCAATGTTTCAGAATTTGCAATGGACAATTCTACCTTGGTCAAAATAGTGGCACATGTATGAGGTAAGTATCTTACACTACATCCATCTTTTATTGTGTTTTTTTTCCATTAATGATATGAGTTATGCGTTCCACATTGTTAATGCTAGCTGATAACTGTTGAGTGTACAAAGCTGCAAGAATATAATTAGTGTATGCTGGGAATTGCATCGTCATGCAATTATTTTCTTGTTCAATCTTTTTCTTTGGGATTGGCTTTGCTCTGGATTCCTTTCCGAATTTTTCAATAGTTACCAGGATGATGTTGTGATTCACAAGCCAAATAGAATCCCACATGGGTTGAAATAGACTCTAGTGTGGGGCTTATAAGGACTTCTGGGTACCTTATCCTATAAGCTAGCTTTTGGGATGAGTTCTACCTAGGTGGTTCTTATCAAGTTGTATCAGAGCTGTTCCGATCCTCAAGTGATGGCGCTACTGTGGGAGAGGAGCGAAAGGGAGAGGCCCGGGTACTAGCCGCTAGGGTCGTGGACGTCCCTCTCTAAAGAGGGTGGTATTGTTACGATTCACAAGCCAAATAGGGAGTTTCACATGGTTTGAATAGACTCCAATGTGAGGCTTATAAGCACCATCACCTATAAGGTAGCTTTTGGGACGAGTTCTACTGTGAGGAATAAAGAACTTTATTGATACCAAAACCCAGAATTACATCATTGAGAGAATTTAGAAAGAACCCAAGAACCAGAATCCCAGTCCACACCTTTCACCGCATACAAATACCCAATAATTGTCTAATCTACCCAACCCTTCCTAATAGACCTCTTCATAGAATACATTCTGTTACAAAGGTTTACAGTCATTGACTATACCAATAATCACCTAAAACAGAAAACAACAAACAAGAACTTCCTCTAATACAACTACATAACCAACTGCCTCTAATCTTCAGTTTGCCTTTTCTGCCACTATTTTGCTCTTCTTCGTATACAATCTGAAGATGTATCAATACCTTCCCTATGCAGTCTCAACTTGTCATCAAGCTGAAAAGAGGAAAACTATCTAATTGCCTTGTACACAGGTGGTGTTGATGAGTTTATGAACAAGTTTTCCTGGTTCCCAAACTTAATTTCCAGCAACCGGAACCATGTAGTCTACGGCCCAGTCGGTTTTTGATATTCACACTACGAGCACCTTGATGTAATGGTCTCAATGAATTCATTGCTTTTGTCATGTTTTTGCTCCCATAGTAATTAGTAGCTGCCACATAGACATTTGGTTAGAACACTTGATAGGCACTTCCATGAGTCTTGTGGTCATCTCCAAATTTCCAGAAACCAGAACTTCCAGAAATTTTGAGAAATAGAGAATACCATCTCTTTCACATCGCCATCTTCTGATACCCTCCTTAACTTCCTTAAAACTTCAAACCATCCTGGACCAACCACTCCAATGTCGATACTCTCCATGTCCCAGCTAATTCTAGAAACCTGGATCTCCTTCATATGCCACTCGCTCATGCCATACGCTTTGTTTTCTCCAATTGGTGGTTGTAGGCGTACACCATACACATTTGGACCTGCAATAAACGATGTCGCCTTCTATTCATTCTTGGAATCCATCTCCACGATCGATTCTTCTCCTGAAGCTTCGAAATAGCACTCTTCGACAATTCTCCCTGATGCACTTTGTTACCTTTTCCAATCGACACCTGTTTGCAACATCGATCATCTGGTCATCATCACAATTCTTGCTTTCTTCTGCCATAGGTACAGCTTTAGTTGAAAGAAATCCCAGATTCAATGAGAACCTCATAATTTATTGTGAAGGAAGAAACATCTCGAGTATCGGCACAATGAATCGTCCAATCTTGAATTTGATCAAGACGATATTCTTTCTCTTTAGATGCCATTTTCACCAAAGTCGCCCAATTGATATCCACTTCACAGAACCTGGACATGAGGGCGGGCTGATTTGAAACCCCACATAGTGTTGAATGGAAAACACACTTGCTGATCATGAAACCAAGATATTGCTTCTCCCTCGATAAATCCATACACAAATGACATCTTTTCAAAATCGGCAGTATAATTCTCTTCAACAAAGTACCTTTTCCACCCATTCAAGCCATGTTTTGGCATTGTCATCTGTAAAGAATATAGGAACATGAATGAAATTTTCATCCATGATGGATCGAAAATGCTCTTATACCAATTGTTAAGAACAATGAACTTTACTATACCAAACCCAGAATTACGTCATTGAGAGAACTTAGAAAGATTCGTAGCATCATAAACCCAATCTACCCCTTTCACCTCATACAAAATTCTCTAATATACCTCTTCTCATAGTAACATTCTATTACAACGACCAAGGGGTGTAAATGAGCTGGCTCGGTTCAGCTCGCCGTTAGCTTACCAAAAAATGAGCGGGCTCAGCTCAGCTCACCAAAAAATGAGTTGGCTTATCTCGACTCATTTTCAAAACGAGTTGAAAAATCTCAGCTCAGGTTAGCTCGCCTTTAGCTCGTCAAAAAATGAGTTGGCTCGCGAGTTAGACCATTTAATTTAAAATAATTGTAACATATTAATATTCTATGTTGATCATTCTGAAACCAAATAAAATATCTAAAATATAAAATATTAATTCGAATACAAATTATTAAATATCAAAACACTAAATGAAAAAACAAATTTATCGAATATCAAATAATTTGTATATTAATTTGATAGAAATATGAAAATAATAATAATTAATATGTAGATAATATCTTATTTTTTATTAAATAGTATTTAATAAATACAAATAAAATGTATCATATGTAGAAATAACAAAACGTGTGATTTGCATGTGATTTGTACCCAGCTCGCGAGCCAGCTCGTCTAAGCTCTAATTCGTTTTCGGCTCAGAGCATCAGCTCGGTTGGCTCAATTATGATTCGAGCTAGAGTTGGCTTGTGAGCCGGTAGCTCATTTTACACCCCTAACAACGGCTTACAATCATTAACTAACCAAAAGCCACCTAAAATAGAAACATAACAAACAAGAACTTCGTCAATTGCAACTACATAACCAACGTCCTCTAATCTTCAATTCACCTTTTCTGCTACTATCTTGCTCTTCTTCCTGGTATACAACCTGATGACATATCATCTACCTATGTGGTTGTTAAGATGATTGCCTTGTTCAGTGTGCTGGAACTCCTCAATTACGTCTGTACCGTGATGTTTCTTTGGTTTGGAAACTAAAGACCAAATGTAATTCTCATTTAGCTGGTGACTAGTAGAAACACCGGCACAAACCTAAATGCATTTATGATAGTTTTCTAACTCATTTCCTGGGGTCACTAATGTTGGTGTAGTTTCTTTTAGCTTCATTTTTTTTTCAGACGAAATTGTGTTGACACTTTCCCATGTTTTCTTGATCTACATGTTCAAGGTCTGCATTGGTATCTGGGGTTACAGGAATAGATGGTTCTCAGAATCTTAGGGTAAGTTGAGCAGTTAGTGTTGTTTCGGTTTTATATTTTATGTTTCCTCACATGTTTCCTTGCAGTTGCGATTTGGCTCTCGACATTTGTCATCAGCAGGTACACATAAAATGCTCATTATGTTTACTTGTGAATCTCTGCTAGCTAGTATTTGCAGTTTCAGTCAAATTAATTTGGTAGGTCTTTCATAGTAATACTAAATGGTTTAAATTCCACCATGATTTTGGCAGTATCATAGTTTATTAGTTACAATATTTGATAAACATGTAATAATTTGATATGTTAGAAAAAACTGGTGCTACATTGCCTAAGGCTAACAACTCTGGAAATGCAGATTTAAAAACTTAAAGAGAACGATCAACAGTATTACATCTTAAATTTGAACTTTATTATCCATATCCTTTTTTTTTCTATTTGTTATAATGCATCTTGTTTTGGTGAACGTGTAATGTATATTGGTCACTATAGGACAATATGGGTGCTGGGTGCAATGATCATGCAATGAGGGGTCTGACAAATGATGCTTGACAGCAATTTGTAAAGGGGTTTACCAAAACAATTTTCACGTGAAAGATCTGGTTGATAGAGGATTGACTTATAGAAAATAGTAAAATTTGTTTAGCCATAACATTTATCAAGATCCACAAGTAAAGAACATGCTGCGATGACTTTCAGTTTTTCTCATTCAACAAAAGATGTTGGTTTATGAAGTTGCAATAAACTGCCAGTGCTCTCTCTTACTTGTGATGTTGGTATTTGTGTCTTACACTTTGATCGAGCAGCAAAACATGATATTTTATTCACCAGAAAGCAGTGCACATTCATTGTCCATCTTGCTATTGACAAAATTATATTTTCCCTTCATCTATATTATAAAAATGTTTCTCCATTCTGCTTTTCTTTTCCTGCAGGATCCGTACCCCACACGGTTCTTAGAATGCCGGCATTGTCTCCCACGATGGTGAGGAAATGAAATTTTCATCTCCTCTTATAAGCACTTGCTATACTCCTGCTAGAAATCATTGTGCTATGTTGTTGGACTCTTGCAGACTCAAGGCAATATTACAAAATGGAGGAAGAAAGAAGGTGAGAAGGTAGGTTATTTCTGAATTTTGGTAACGACTATATAGCAATTGTTGAGTTTTAAGTAGTCAAAAATTAATTTTTATACAAAACAACAAGAAAATAGATGGGTTTGGATGAAGAAGACTTAAAATTTTAAATACTGATTTCTTTCTGACAGATAGAGGCGGGCGATGTACTATGTGAGATAGAGACTGACAAAGCAACTCTAGAATTCGAGAGTCTTGACGAAGGGTAGTTCTACGATTTCTGTGAATTTATGTGGCTCTAATTTGTACCTTTGATTCCACAAATTTACATGGAATTGATCTCTCTTGCTCCATTAGCATGTGTATGTGTACACATCAGTTAGCTTACGATGGATCATGTTTGTGTAGATTTCTGGCGAAGATTCTGGTAGCTGAAGGTTCAAAGGATGTTCCTGTTCAAGTGCCCATAGCTATAATGGTAAGTACAGATGCAGTCTTATTCATTTAAGGAAATCAAGTACGAATTGTATGCTTTTACAAAAGGCAATGCCAGCATCAGCCTTTGCTCATCAACGGTTCGCTTTTTCTCTGACTAGTCTTCTCTTATACTCTTTTATTTTATTTATTTTTCGTTTTAGTTCTTGTTGTTGTGTCCTGGATGATTTGGATTACATAAAATCTTTGTTGGTGGGGCCAAGTAACGAGTCAATCATGTTGTTATTCTTGCTGTTTGTTGTATTAAGTTTTCTTCCTTAGTCTAAGTGAAATATTACATTTCAGAAAAGCGTCTCCTTCATGCTGCATAAGTTTCATACAGAAGTCTCTAAAACTTATTTTCACTGTTACTTAAGGTTGAGGAGGAAGACGATATCCAAAATGTTCCTGCTACCCTTGAGGATGGATCAGTAGGTAAAGAGGAAACATCAACTCGTCCAGAGATAAAACAGGAAGAAAGCACGGAAGAAAGAGTTTCAGATCTTCCGCCTCATATTGTCCTAGCAATGCCAGCACTTTCTCCAACAATGGTATGCAACTTGGTTTGAATTTTTGCAAGTTTGTATCAGATGAGAATGTGTCTGCCTTTCCTTTTCTTGAATTGAGACGTAAATTGTGCAGGACCAAGGTAACATAGCCAAATGGAGGAAAAAGGAAGGTGACAAGGTTAGTATTGGCAACTTAAGTCAGAAGAGTGGCCTATAATTTATCCCAAGGGATTGGATCTTCATTCTGCTGTAGCCTGTTATAATTGTCTTGATTTCCTGGTCAACAGATTGAAGTGGGTGACATCATATGTGAGATTGAGACAGACAAAGCAACTCTGGAATTTGAAAGCCTTGAAGAGGGGTAAATGTTTTTTAATACTAATTTCTCCTGCATGGTAGAACTACAAGTTCTCTGAGCTTGCCGGGTCATCTTGGTTATTTCTGGCATTTGTAGTCTCCTCTATAGGTATACATTGTTTCTATTAGATGTGAGGAAAATCTCACTGATGTGTCTTTAGCATGGTTAAATTTGGTTTGATCTACTTCTCTTAGTTGTTTGGTTATGAGTAATAAACTTCTTTTACTGTGATTACGGCAAGATGCAAAAGGACATTGAAACACCTTTGTCATCTTTAGGGATTGACGTAATGGCTTTAGATACATTACTCTTGGAGACGTGAATGTTGAGTCAGTCATATCAATTTCAATAGTATCTTCGCTGTAAAGCCATAAGCCCTTGAGGTGCTTCGGTTGTTTTAATTATGGTTTTGTGATTAAGGATTTTTTTTCTTCTCTTTATATATTAATTATATTTTAAAACAATTCTTCAGGTTGCCTATAGTACTACTGTTATTATTAGTGGAGAAGCCATGACTTGAAAGTTCATTTTATTCATTTTTTTTATTATATTTTTGTATGAAATTTGGGTTGATAATGCTAAAATGTGATTTTTATTTCTGTCACTTTATGTGAAAGATTGTTCTTTCTGCTGCTAAATTTTGAATGTAGTAATATTGCTTATAAAAGATTTATACTGGCTGCTGCGCCAGAGGGCTAATGAGTGAAATCATACTGATGATTAATAACGCGTTGAATGTTTTCTGGTGTAGGTATTTGGCTAAGATCTTAGTTCCTGAAGGTTCTAAGGATGTGGCCGTTGGAAAACCTATTGCACTTTTTGTAAGTCTTTTAGATTGACAGTCACAGCTGAAACAATATTCTTGATGCTAGCTAGTTCTGTACTGTCTGGCATGTGATTAGCATGTTGATTATAGACTTGTAGTTCCGCTAGGTCATGCCCATGTATTTCTTTTGTGAAAGTCATGCATGCACCATTCCTCGAGGCACATGTAAACCTGATGCCTTTTCCTATCAAGGTTGAAGATGCTGAAAACATCGAAGCCATTAAGTCGTCTTCCACGGGTGGTTCTGAGGTTGAAACTAAAAAACAAGTCCATCAAGGTGTTGTTGATAGAACTGGGGATGGGAAACCAAGCTTCACAAAGATCAGTCCTGCAGCAAGGATACTCATCTCAGAATATGGGTTGGAAGCATCATCACTTAAGGCATCGGGTCCCCGCGGTACACTACTGAAAACGGATGTCCTGGCTGCTATTGCTTCAGGGAATGTATCGAAGAAAACATCTGTTCCTACCGAGAAGAAACAGCCATCAAAGGAAACCCAGCCTAAAGCCTCTACGATATCATCTGCTGAAGCAAAGTCTACTCCGACACAGTCGGTCAATTACGAAGATTTGCCAAATAGTCAGATTCGCAAGGTAAGTTTTATTCCTGCTCTCTGTTTGGAAATGGATGAAATGCTGTGAGAAATTTTCTATATTATTACAATTTGTTGAAGAATATGCAGGCACGTCTCAAGGCGTCTTCGGTACCCAATATTGATCCTTGTTTGACTTTTGTATTATATAGATTATAGCCAGACGTTTACTGGAATCAAAGCAGAGTACACCGCATTTATATTTGCAATCAGGTATTTATTTCGCTACCTCTGGAGTTTTATTTGCTCAATTTATCATTTATTTAAACATATTACTGTATCTGCAGATGTTGTACTGGATCCACTTCTTGTATTTAGAAAAGAACTTCAAGGTATTCATATCTTTCTTTGTTACACGTTCTGGTAAGTGTTTACGGTTTGTTTAAGTGGTTCAGTCTTAATTACTACAGTTTTTCTATCTACAGAGAAACATGATGTTAAAGTGTCCGTCAATGACATAGTGATAAAAGCAGTGGCAGTTGCTTTAAGGAATGTACGGCAAGCTAATGGTAAGAAAATATTTTCTATAATTTGTTGCTTATATTATTACCACTAACTGAACCATGGTTTATCTCCTCACAATAGAGAGAAACCTTGTGGTTATATCCTAATTTGTAGTCTTTTTCATCATTTTGAGGTCTCTTAAAGATCTCTTGGAAGCTATAATTTGTATATGTAAAATGATTTGGTAATGCATTCCAGAATTTACTCCAAGTTGTTCAAATGGGATTCTTTTAACTTTTAAATATATATCATTTTTGTGGATTGCAAATTCATAGTAGATCTTTCTTTCTGCTTCTACTTGGATTTTGTTTTGGTTACTAAAAGAATTTCTTGTCGATGTCTGGCAGCTTTCTGGGATGCTGCGAAAGGGGATGCCGTTCTTTGCAACACTGTTGATATATCAATTGCAGTTGCTACTGAGAAGGTACTTTTGTGTTGCCTTTTTGGACTCTTTGATGATTTTACTCATCGGCTTGCTGCTTGTTGCAGGGTTTAATGACTCCAATAATCAGGAATGCGGACCAGAAATCCATTTCAGCCATCTCCAAAGAGGTCATTTTAATGTTATTCGCAATTAAAATTATTGTACAAGTTGTGGAGGAGTCTCTGTTTTGCTTCAACCTACCTATAGTTTGCAGCTTTGAACCATTGATTTACCTTATACCGCTTTAAAGGATCCTATAATAATGTAAACTTGATTCCTAAGTTGATCAAAACAGCATTTATTCTGAACAGGTTAAAGAGCTTGCACAAAAGGCACGGGCTGGAAAGCTTGCTCCTCACGAATTTCAAGGAGGAACTTTCAGGTATTTTATCAGTTGAACTGTCCTTTGAGTTATGTGAAAATGTCTCTACTGCTTGATGAAGTTATGAAAACATTTCGTGAACATGTTTTCAGCATTTCAAATTTGGGAATGTATCCCGTGGACCATTTCTGCGCTATCATTAATCCCCCTCAGGTAATTTTGGCCTCAACGTGACATCCTAATAAAAGATGGAAGAGGTGCAAGCATTGTTTTAGATTTCCCTGTTTACATTTTATGTAGAAATTTAACGACGTTTCCAGCCAGAATTTTAAATAACTGTTTTCAGTTCTTATTGAAAACGTTGCCTGTGTGGTTTGCGCTTTCTGAATATGCGCCGATTCTCTTGCAGGCTGGTATTCTTGCTGTTGGTAGAGGAAATAAAGTAGTTGAGCCAGTGATTACAAGCGACGGTGAGACACTATATTCCATTAGGTTTCATGCCACGGCTTGTGACTAGGATGATATTCTGACAAGTTTTGCCACTGTTTCAGGAATTGAGAAATCAGTAGTTGTAACGAAGATGAACGTAACATTATCCGCTGACCATCGGGTATTTGATGGACAAGTTGGAGGTATGCGATGTCTATACTCTTTTTTTTATCTTATGGGTTAATGATAGTATTTCTATTTGTTGCATCAAATTTAAGTTTGGAATTAGTAGCCTCCCAGATCCTAACATTTGAAAGAAGGGTAAAGTAAAGCATGAGTGTCTATGTCTGAAGAGTATTAGTTGTTATCATTCAGTAGTTGCTTTGCATTGGAGCCATGTACCATGTTTCTCCTGTTACTCATGCTTGTAAAACTGCTTGTGTTTCAGCTGCATTTTTCTCGGAACTACGTTCCAATTTCACGGATGTTCGGAGACTTCTTCTGTGAGAAGTTCCGACCTGGCCTCAGTTTGATCTGTGCTTCCTACAGAAAACAATGAATCTACACTGATTTACTGGGCAAAGCTTTGCGCATTTCTTCTTTTTCCCCAAATTGATGTCTGAGACCAAGCTTTGGTTTACGTCTAAATCTCAACAGATTGGTACCCTGCGCATAGTTGGATTCAGGATACTTTTTCCACAATAAATTTCAGATGTAAAAAAACGAAAATGAAATGGTACTGGGTGAGTATATTATACCTTAAAACCACATTCATTGGGGCTTACATCCACTTTGGTTGAAACCCATCTCAGCTTATTACGAGTGCCTTAAAAGCCATCTTCATTAGGCTTACAACTGCACTGTCACTGGTTACAGTGGCATTCTTTGACATCTTCAATGTTATGTAATAATAAAAGAGCATTAGCTCACTTGCGTCTACTTTACCTAAGACATTTTCGAGATATGTTAAGGGATAGTGCTTGCTATGAGTAACAACAACAATTTCTTTGTTTAGAGAATTCTTGCATCAGTACTTTTGGCGCTGATCTTTCCAAGTTGCTCTTATTTGCAACAAGCTTTCTCTGACAAGACCTTGATTGGAAACAAATGGTTTGACCAAAAGAATGGTCTCATCTATTTGTGTATTTTTGTGGACAAATGGAGGAAAAGAGTTTTTGAGGGTCATGAAAGAGAACGTAGAAGTGTTTTTACATTACCAAATACGTTTAATCTCAAGCCTAAATACAGATTGGATAGGAAATGTGAAGGCTGTGAGCATCGGAACAATCAGTCCTCTCCATGAGAACACGGAACATTCATACTCTCGGTGGTGTCTTTTTCAGTCTGAATCAGAATCATGCCGCCTCCTTTCCTTATCCTTCCTGCGCTTCTTCCTTTCATCTGAATCACGAGGGCGCCTCTTTTCATGCTTGTCACGTTTCTCACGCCTTCCATGTCGGTCTTGCTTTTCTTGCTTCTCGTGTTTCCTATCCACATGCTTCCTCTTCTCCTCGCCCTCGGAATCATGTGGTTCATTTTCGACGGCTTTTGATGCTGATGGATCTGTTGGTGCCGGTGCTACCTCCACATCTTTCGGAAGGGATGGAAGCGTGTTGGGATCTTCCCAAGGGCGGGGTGCTCTACACAGTTGAAAGAGAAATGTGAATAATAATAATGGGACATTGGGAAACAGCTAGGCGAAAACAACCATCAAGATCTGTCCTAAAACGTGTAAACTGCCAACAAACAAGTTGAGCGAAGCCAAAGAGCAACAGAAGAAATAGATATTCATCAGAAAACAAAGCGGACCATACTTTGCAAAGCCAAGACCGTGAACCCATGCTGCTTCAGCATGCCCTGCACCCAAGTCCTCTGCAGTAGAGCCTCGCTTCACAAGTTCAGAAAGCTCGTGCTTGTCAAGCCGATTGCCTTGAGGTCTACTAGAAGACTTTGGCGCCAAGCCAAGGGCCTCCCTCATAGCTTGCTCCTCCTGTTCCTTAATTCTTTTTATCTCTTCTTTTAAAGCATCTGTATTGGAACTCCCCTGTCCTTTATCCCTAGCATACCAGTGAAGATCTTTACCTGTTCAGTTTCATCCACACAAGGATCATGAGAGAAAAGAAGTCATCAATCCAGTAATCCTTAATGGAAGCTGAAATTTATAAACAAAAAGAGAAAAAATGACCTCCACAAAACTAAAATTTGAAGCCAATGAGAATGAGCAAGCAAGAAGACAAAAGAAGGATCTTTGGGGCAAGCTATGATAGGAAAAAGTAACATCAGCAAAGTTTTACCTCATTGAAGACTACACAAGCTCCATAAGAATAACCCTATCCATAGTACTCTACACTGAGCGCTCTAAGCATTGGAAAATATGTGGCGCATGCTTCCCTGTTGCGATTTTCCCGGTATTCTTAAACCCACCCAAGTAATAACTAGGTCCTATCTCAGATACTTTCCTTTGTCAAATCGTTGGAATTTATCGTGACAAAGTTCAAGGACACGTTTCTCTAGAAAAAATCGTATAAGCTTTCAAAATGGAAATTTTGTTAGATCAATATTAATCTAGAATCAAACTTCAAGTAGTTGAGCCTGCTCTAAGAGGCAAAAAATCTTAAAATAACATTGCACAATAAGAAAAGACACTGAAAGGTCCAAGTTGATCGAAAGCCTCATCCTACCAAACCAAAGAAATGATGTGAACTGCTTTCTCACATACCTAGATGTCATATTTAGAATTAGGAAGCATAAGTGGGTGAAATAAAAACAACACAATTATCTCGTGAGACCCAAATCCACATGTTGTGAGACCCAAATTCACATGATCAGCCTTCACCAATGAGCATGCCATAGGATAATAAATAATCACGTACACTAATTCTTGGATAACAAGAATAACCCCATGAATCTATAAACAAACTCATTGCTAAGAGAGTGTGTCTGCACACTCTCTGAATGAGGGAAAACCAACCTGCTTTGTAGGCTCCACCAGATCCTAAACAGCTAATTTCCAAAACTTCAAGGTTATTTTCAGACATATCATATATACTGGCAGTCTAAAATCTTGCAAGGAAATGATGCAGACATGGACGTTTGTACAACAGCAGCAGTACTATATTGAAAACATGTGACATGTCACTTTATTTTCACTGTGATACTAGGGAAAGGTTATAAGAGAAGAGTGGAAGCCACTCTTTTAGAGATTTTCTCCTGTATTTCTCAGCTAATGTACAGAAATTTTTTGTTTCAATCCGTTTTTTCTTCTGATTTATGCACGGAGTTACTTTCATCATTCCTTTCTAAAGAATCAAGTATGTTCTCATCATGTCTGATTTACGTCTAATCAATGTGAGTGGAGAGACCCTAGAAAAACCAACATACAGAGACAAGCAATTCCAAACTGGACATCAAATGAAAACAAATAAAATTATACCTTTCTGCCATCTTCCAACAGGAGCCTTAATGCTGTGACCAAGATAGTTCTCTCGATGTTTATCAACTTTCACATCATCCCAACTGAATTCTGCACATAGACAAAATTTTGATTCAAAACCATCAACAGAAAATTCCACATTAACAATAAAATATACTTTAACATTAAAAAGTTTTAATCAAAACATCAAACTGAGATTGCAGAAACTCCAATCGAGCCTTTGATGTTCTACATTTAACGCAATAGATAAGAGGGAGAGTGAAGGAAAGCCAAAAAACCCGTATAATCCAGAGTCAGTTACAATTTTGCCCTAGTTTCATATAGACCTACATATGTTTATACTCAAATCCACACGATGTTTCATCGAATCAACAGATAAAGGCAGGAAAAAAAACAGAAATCAGATACAAATAAATGACAACTTTATTATATCAATTAGAACACATATATTATCCCCTCATGAAACAGGCAGAGAAATAAAAGCAATTTCTTAATCTACCTCTACCGACTTCATAACCCTAATTTAAAACCGAAATCAAAGTATCCCCAAATATAAAATAATTCCAGGCACGGTAAGTCGTCGGATTAAGGACCGAAAATTTCCAAATCGAATAGATGATAAAAAAGCGGCAGGAAAACCCTGGGACAACTGACTGCAGAGCGAAAGAAGATGAAACTTACGATCTCGACCGCCACGAACACCGCCTCTGGTCGGATGATACATCAGAAACCCTAAAAGTTACGCCTTGGTTGGTGGTTTCTCTCAAACTGGTCGGAGCACGAAGTTATGCCTTGAACGAGAGAGAGAGAGAGATGGAGGATGGGAATCTTGAGAGGCGGCTGAGTTTCAGTTCTGGGTCGGTTTATGTTTCAGTTCGGTTTAGTTTGGTTGATTTACAAAATCGTTACGGTTCAATTCTGTTCGATTTCGAGGCAAGTGGAGAAATGCTGGAGAACTTTTTTTCGCAATATTATATAAGAACTCGTATGATGGGAGATCTTCAAAATAAATAAAGTGTTTCAAAAATAATTTTTTTTGAAAAAAAAAATTTTAATTTCAAATCTACTTTTAAAATATTGATAATATCATATTATATTTGTCGATAATTTTTTTCTTTTTAAAATATTGATAATACCATATTATATTTGTCGATAATTTTTTTCTTTTCTCCAGAACATATTGATTTCTCTCTCTATTGTGATGCGGAAATAACTGTTCTCTCACACCACGACAGATTCGGTGAGAGTAGCTTGAAATCGGCATCAGATTCGCTGTCAATAGATTGAAATCGTTTGTTGTCAACAAAGAAACTTGCAATTGAGCAGGTTCCGCAGAAAAACTGTTGCACTAGGTCACAAAATCTTAGGGGTCCAAGGGTCGCAGGGTAAAGGGTCACAGAAAAGTCAAAGGGTCGCAGGGGTAAAAGAGTCATAGGGTTTAGGATAGGATCGCAGGGGTCCAAGGATCGAAGAGGAAAAAGAGTCGTAGGGGCCCAAGGGTCGAAGTGGTAAAAGGGTCGCAGATGTACAAGTATCATAGAGGGACCTCTTCAATCCTATGTCTCTCTGCGACCCTTGGACCCCTGCGATCTTTGTCCCTCTACGACCCTTGGACCCCTACGACTCTTGTTATAATAATACTAAATCCAACCAAACAGCGATACTAACACTATAGTAAAAATAATTTATTATTTACAAATACAAGTTTTTACAAATAATATGAATAAAATTTTGGAAATATTAATTTATCAAGTTATTTACAAATAATTGACTCAAATATCTACGAGCCTTGTACATTCGCGACCCTTGGTCCCGTGCGATCCTTGTCCCTCGCGACCCTTGGACCCGTGCGACCCTTGTCCCTCGCGACCCTTGGACTCGTGCGATCCTTGTCCCCCTTTCGGCCCTTGTCTATTTGCTACCCTTGTTATAATAATAGTAAATCCACAAAAACAACGATACTAACAATAACACTAACAATTGAATAATAGTAAATCCACAAAAACAACGATACTAACAATAACACTAACAATTGAATAATAGTAAATCCACAAGATCAAATGAAGTTCAAGTTAAAAGGAGGTTCAAAGAAATCAAAATATGTTGCTGATAAATCGAAGCACGGGATCTCCTATAATGGAGAACTTTTTTACTATGAGGGAACATCTCACATTCAGTCTATTTTCTTGACAAAACTTTCTCCACCCCCTCTGATGCAAGCGCCACCACGACTCGCGGGCCTTAAAGCTGCTAGCGAAAAATCGAACGTTCTACGATCGATTCCGTAATCGTGGTACATCATTACGTGACATCGTCTACGGCAAAGACCGTTCTCCCTCGCAAACCTTATCGGAAGTGTCTACGACATCACCAAGTTACATCAATATAAATGAAAAAACTCTAATAAATAACCAAATTATATATGATGAATCGGTTTGAGGTCACTTACCAATGAATCTCGGGCCAGATTTGAACGCGTGACTGGTACAATGAAAACCCTCTCATCAAGAGTGGCTCTGGTGACGTTAAAGAACATGTCACCTTCGTGATGGAAAAGTACGACATCCCAATGCGAATGTTTTGGTCGTTGTAAAAATCTGTCCATCCATCAATGAATTTGGAGCCATCCAACTTGACTTCCCATGTTCTGTTAGACGCATTCGATTTAATCGTTGTCGTGTTGTTGTCCCTCATATTCCCGTAAATATACTCATCGAAGAAGATCTTCGGAATTTTCTGTAACAAAAAACGAAAAACAAAGTCAAATCTGTACATTCTCTACATGTAACATACTGACAGAGTGTTTTAAAGAAGATTACAAGGTAGTACAGGTGCTGCACAAGAATCTACCGGAAGAAATGAGGGAAAAGTGGTATTTTCGCAAAAGATAGATTGAAGATGATGAGAGGAAAAAATGGATTGGAAAAAAGGAAATGGCTGGAATTCGAAAAGACATGACATCGAATCGAAGTTAGATGGAATTCGAAAAGACATGACCACACGGTCACATGGGTCGTGGGGGTAAAAGGGTCGAACGGATAAAAGGGTCGCAGGATCAAGGGTCGAATGGTTAAAAGGTTTGCAAGGGACAAATGGTGCGACCCTTGTACCTCTACGACCATTGGACCCCTGCAACCCTTTACGCTTTATTATTAAATAATTATTTACAAATAATATGAATAATTTTTTTAAAAAATAACAATGTACAAAGTTAAATTATCAATTCCCAAAATTATTTACAAAGTTAAAAAAAGAACAATATACCAAATTACATCTTCCATAATCAAAGAGTAAACATTTTTTAGACCCTTGGACCGTGCGACCGTTGTCTCCCTCCGACCCTTGTCTCCCTTTGACCCTTGTACCTCTGCGACCACTTGGACCTCTACGACCCTTATCTCCCTCCGACCCTTTTCTCCCTTTGACCCTTGTACCTCTGCGATCCTTTGTCCCCTGCGACCCTTAGACCCTATGCAACCCTTATTACAATAATAGTAAATCCACAAAAACAATGATACTAACAATAATACATTCTATTGAATAATAGTAAAAAGATCAACCAAATACAAACATGAATTTTGTTGTTCAAATGAGGTTCAAAGCAATCAAAATAAAACGAAATTCAATCTATGTTGATTATAGGCCTTGATAGAGGAGTAAACAGTAGACAAGCTACATCATCAAGAACGACGCGTAGTTCGACTTCGAGGGTACAACCCACGTTAAAGCCATTATCGTGACAAAAATTTGTCCAACCCTTGGTGATGCTAGTGCCACCGCGTTTCACGAGCCTTAGATGTGCCTCCCAAATCCGTACGTAATTGGTTATCATATCAATCTTACTTCGTCTACCACAAAGACCACTCGACCTTGCAAACTCTATCGGAAGTGTCTGCGATAACCGAATAAATTTATAATGACACCAAACTAATGCATATACGGCCAGATTTGATGAATCAAATAAATCAGTTTGGGTTCACTTACCACTACATCTATGGCCAAATTTAAACGCGTGACTGGTACCGTGAAAATCCTCTGACCAGAAGAAGATGACCCTGCTTCTACGGATGATGATGATGATGATATAGATGATGCATATTGTAGATTACACATATCATCTCTGAAACCAGTGACGTGAAAAACCATGCCACCTTCGTGACGAAAAACTAAGAAATCCCGAATACGAAAATCATGGTCCTTGGAGAAATCTTTCCATCCTTCAGTGAATCTTGAGCCATCCAACTTGAGTTCCCATGTTTTGTTAGACACATCCGATTTAAGCGTTTCCGTGTTGTCGTCCCTCGTTTTCCTGTAAATATGCTCATCGAAGAATTTCGTCGGAATGTCATGTAACAAAAATCGAAGAAAAAGTCAAATATTTACATCCTCTACATTAACATACCGAATGAGAGAGATGAAGGATATTACGAGGTAGTTCTCCAGAAAGGTCGAAAGAATGATTTGGACGAAAGTAGGGAAATGTTGCATTTTCGGCAAAAAAATGGATGGAAGATGATGAGTTAGAGAGATAGAGCGTGTCGTTATTCGAAAAAAGGAAATGACTGGAATACGAAAAGACATGACCCTGACATCAAATCACCGTCAGATGGAATTCGATATGTTTTTTCAAATTTTGGGAAAACGTTCTGCAGGAATTTTGGTTCGCATGAGGGTCTTATGGGTCGTTTGGGTCGCTTAGTCGCATATATTGATGAATAGATGCGAACTCGACGATTTTACGGGTTTATGATGATAAAATGACAAAAACCAATCAAAACATTTAACATTTTGTTGTGTATAACCAATGTCTGTGTTTCAAAAGTGATAGTAGTGTTTTAAGAACTCGTCAGATGATTAAACAATACATTTAACATTTTATTCAAATGTCAATATTATTTATATTATTATCTATATTGATTCTAAATTAGACATATACAA
>CM071861.1:12669618-12681106 GCA_036759665.1 Gynandropsis gynandra
TATGATGATAAAATGACAAAAACCAATCAAAACAATACATCTACAACGTCAATCAACGGTTAATACAGATTATGACCCATGTGTACCTAGGTTAGTTGTGTATAACCAATGCATGTGCTTTAAAAGTGATAGTAGTGTTTTAAGAACTCGTTAGTTTATAATGGTAAAATGACAAAAACCAATCAAAACAATACATTTACAATGCCAAATTAATTAATGGAAATTGAGGATCGCATGGGCGCTTGGTCGCAGTCCGTCTCCGTCTTCCATTCTTCTACATTCTTTTTGTTTGGTATTGCAGTCTAAAGTTATCTCCTGCCATGTATTTCGTCTTCCAATCACATTTCAAGAGTGACCCAACACCGTCACCTAAGTCAACTCCACAACTCGTTAGTGACTGCATAGAGACTGAGTCCGCCGATTACCAAGACCTTGAGTAACACATAGACAGCACGATGCCCTGGATCGACAATGGTGACTGCGGCAAGCAGATCACAAAGGTAAAAAAGTTTTTACATAGAAATTGGGGTTAGATAGCATACTAAGAGAAGAGACATAGACGTTAACTTATAGACATGGGTCGGAAGAGTCACATGGGTCAGAAGGGTCACATGGGTCGGAAGACAGGAGTCTGACAGCAAAACGACAAGTCAAATGGGTAGGAAGGGTCACATGGGTCGGAAGGGTCACATGGGTCAGATGACAGGAGTCTGATAGCAAAACGACAAGTCACATGAGTCGAATAGGTCGCATGAGTTGTACATGGTCATATGTGGTAGCATGAGGTCGCATGCGTCGGATGGGTTCCCATTTAAACTTGATTCTAATTTAATCCGATTGAGTGTCGCATAACAAGTCATATTGGGGCGCATGAGTCGGATGGGTCATAACTTTACGAACAATAGATGCAAAATAATTTTCAAAAGTGATAGTAGTGTTTTAAGAACTCGTCAGATGATTAAACAATACATTTAACATTTTATTCAAATGTCAATATAATTTATATTATTATCTATATTGATTCTAAATTAGACATATACAAATCAAATATATTGATAATGACATGGGTCACTTGGTCGCATATATGGATCAATAGATGTGAAATCGACGAATTTACTAGTTTATAATGATAAAATGACAAAAAAACAATCAAAACAATACATTTACAACGTTAAACTAATTAATGCCAATTGAGGGTCGCATGGGTCGCTTGGTCGCATATATTGATGAATAGATGCGAACTCGACGAATTTACGGATTTATGATGATAAAATGACAAAAACCAATCAAAACAATACATCTACAACGTCAATCAACGGTTAATACAGATTATGACCCATGTGTACCTAGGTTAGTTGTGTATAACCAATGCATGTGCTTTAAAAGTGATAGTAGTGTTTTAAGAACTCGTGGGATGATTAAACAATACATTTAACATTTTGTTCAAATGTCGATATTATTTATATTATTATCTATATTGATTCTAAATTAGACATATACAACTCAAATATATTGATAATGGCATATTGATAATGGCATGGGTCACTTGGTCGCATATATGGATCAATAGATGCGAAATCGACGAGTTTACTAGTTTATAATGGTAAAATGACAAAAACCAATCAAAACAATACATTTACAATGCCAAATTAATTAATGGAAATTGAGGATCGCATGGGCGCTTGGTCGCAGTCCGTCTCCGTCTTCCATTCTTCTACATTCTTTTTGTTTGGTATTGCAGTCTAAAGTTATCTCCTGCCATGTATTTCGTCTTCCAATCACATTTCAAGAGTGACCCAACACCGTCACCTAAGTCAACTCCACAACTCGTTAGTGACTGCATAGAGACTGAGTCCGCCGATTACCAAGACCTTGAGTAACACATAGACAGCACGATGCCCTGGATCGACAATGGTGACTGCGGCAAGCAGATCACAAAGGTAAAAAAGTTTTTACAATTGGGGTTACAAATTTGCCGACTTTAGAGACACATCGGAGCCCTCCCCCGTCAAGAGAGTCGTTTGTGACTCAACGCCTTCTCTAAGTTGACCTCCAACCGTGATCTTAGGTAACAAATAGACAACACGATGACATGTGTCCACCATGTGACATTCGTGACGAAGGTCAAAACGGTCACAAAGGTAACAAGGATTTTTCAGAGAATTTAGGATTAGAGACTTAGACGAAGAGAGGAGAGAGATGAGATTCTCCCGATTCATTCTCATCTCAAATGGGTGTTATAGTGAGACTTAGAAAATTTGATGAACCTTTTAATATAGGGGTAACAGAGACGTGTCGCAATGGTCTTAAATGTGGCATTAATAAAATAAAAAGTATAGCTAGCACCTGGAAAAGCCAATAGTCTGACATTGAAAAGACTAGTCGAAAATGTCGAAATGGACAAATGGGTCGCAAGGGTCGCATGAGGCTCTGTGACCCTTGGACCCGTGCGACCCTTATACCTCTACGACCCTTGTACTTCTGCAACCTTTTGACCCTACGACAATGTACCAAATATTTAAAAAATAACAATGTACCAAATGTTTACATCTTCCATTAAAAAAAACAATGTACCAAATATCAAGTTAGTCTCGGGGTGGATAGATACGTTTTTCATTACTAAATATATCAGCCGCCATCTTCTCATGCATGGAAGTAACATTCGCAAATTAAGTGAAAAATATTCCTTCTTCTCATTAACAAGGCTTCTACAAATTTGTAGGAGAAAACACCACATCATTTTTGCTTTGGTTCTGTGACAGACCTTCATAATACTCATATTTCCATTCATATTCTCCAGCAGCCAAAGAACGAAACCCTCTGAGAATGAGCATCTTGGGGACAACTTTTCTTATCTTCTCAATCACCAGATCGATATGCGTTTCTTTAATTATGCTCTGGTAGTCGTATACCTTGATGCATCGGGTTTTGAAATCCGCTTTGATGGCTACCCAATGACATCCTACCCATCGACTTTTGTCCGATGGAATGTTTAGAACCGAGGCAAAACCTTCGTAATCACTAATTGGTGTCTTCGTACTTCTGAATGGATACTTGGCATTCAAAAAATCACTAAGAATTTCCGCCAAAGTTTCCATATCCTCGTACCTCCACAGCGAGAGCGTCTGCATGAAAGCAACAGGACAAATGTAATAATTCTGATTCGCGATGGATTCAATGCCGACCGAGAAGACATCACCATCAACGCCTCATCCAATTACTGCAAAAAAATTAACGCACATGAATACATATGACACAAAACTCTGTGAGACTAAGGGTTTAAAAAAAATTACATCATCTTCAAGCCATACGTTGGCCTTTAATATAGTCTCCCAAAACTTTGGCCCCCGAGGAATATCTAGGTTAGATTTCCACCACCGCTCATGTTGAGGTGTCTTCTGGAATAGATATAGATAAGTCAACGTTTCACCGCTAGCGTCAATGAACGAAGGAAATCGGGATATCAAGCCCTTTACTAATCCTTTGGGATTCCACACAAACTCCCCTTCCCCTACAGGTTCTTGAATCACCTTTTTTTCGGGTTCTTGGACTCCACCAACATCTTTCCCTCGCCTTTTCCCTCGCACTGTTATTGCTCTTTTCGCCGGTGGAGGTTCAACATGTGGCGCAGACTCTTTCGATAAAGGTCCAGGACCTGCATAAAATTAACTTCATTAAACATATGGCGACCAATGCGACCTATGCGACCATGCGACCTATGCGACTAATACGATTTAATCATCTTCTTGCATATTCTTGGGCATGATCGTTGCGTATCCACAACCTGAACATACCATCCCTTTCCGCCCAAACTAAGGATGGTTTCGAATGGAAGTAACTGAAACATTAAAACAAAATGATAAGAATGTAAAAAGTACAAAAACATTCAAGTTATTCAAATAATATATACAACTTACCATTATTGAGATCATGAAACCACTACAATACCATTTTGATTTCGGTGATTCCCCACTAACGTGCTTGCAGCAAGTATCCACAATCTTCTCGAATGTGTAACGCCCCCATGGAAACCTTCAGAAAATTCTAAATCATCAACCATGTCAATGAGATCATGGCTAATAGAGTTTTCTGCTGAAGGCTTATGAGCCATAACTTGCGCCAACAACATCAAAGTTGCCAACCTCTTTCGGTCGTCGGAATTCTTCGCCTTCACAAGCTTTTCACTGACTTGTGCGGGGGTCGCCTTTCCACGGCCGAAATTCTTCAGCCTGAATGTGACACCCCTTATGGACTCTCATCCTTTGGGATATGGTCCGCATTTCAATCTAAAAATTAATGCGTGCTCCACTATAGAGTACCAGATGTGACTGCCATTTAAGACGAACCATAACTCCGTCTTGTCTAGTATAATCATAGAGTGATTTAGTATGATAGACATTTGAACGTTCATCAATGTGGAGTCACATTGTAAATGGAATAAATGCCTAAACTGTGACGACTTCTCGAAGTAATGCAGCTCGTGTTCATCTAAGATTCCTCTCAGCGTCGTTATTGTCTCATGAGGATAACACTTGGTGGTGATCTTTAGCATTCTACCCATGTGCTTGAATTCATACACAAACTTCGGCTTTGGCGCCACCTGCAAAATGACCAATTAAGAATACATTATACTTCTACCGATTTAAGCGACCCATGCGACTCAACCGACCCGTGCGACCCATGCGACTCAAACGTCCCTCAGACACTCTGCGACACTCAAACGACTCAATGAGACTCAACCGTCCCACGGGGCATAATATCAAGCGACCCACGCGACTCAAACGACCCTTGCGACTCAAACGACCATTAAGGCTCAAACGACCCTTGCGACGCAAACAACCCTATCGACTCAATGACATAAGCGACCCATGCGAATCAAAAGACCCTTGGACTGCCTGCGACGCTCAAACGACCATTGCGACCCATCCCACTCACTAAGACAACCGACTCGCTGAGTTGAAGATGGTTATGTAATTCCTGCGATCCTTGCGACTCAACCGACTCACTGACACTCACCCATTTCAAATCAATAAATCATTTTGTGACTCGACAACTTGCAAAACCCTAGAAACCGATCTAACACTTATTGACGCCATTGAAGATTGACTCGTGCTATCTTCTTCACTGTTGCTGCTGATTCTAGCCATTTTCCTTCTTGCCAACTTTAAATCGATCCCTCTCAAGTTGACATCACTTATTCTTTCTTGCTCTAACCTTTGAAACAGATTTCACGTCGAAAAACTATTCAGTTTTTTTGCTTCTGATAGTTTTTCACGTCGAAAAATTGCAAAACATGTGTTTTTCACGTTCGAACGTTAAGGGCAAAATTGTCTTTTCTTCAATTTTTTTTCCGATTTAATAATTATTTTAGAGAATGATATTTTTGAAGCGGTTTAGCCTATGAGGATATATCTGATATTTCGTCCGTATGATGTGTGAATTATTATAAATTTAAATAATATAAAAAAATAACAACAACGAATTGAAAAAAATAACCGAATGATTATTAATATCTATGTGTTAAATTACTAATCTTTACGTTAAAAAGGATGCAAAATTAATAAATGAGTTTATTATATTATATTGTTAGATTGGTTATTTTTCATTTTATTTAAAGAAACTACATATTCCACACAAAAAAATAAAAGATAAATAGATGTTAAGTTGTTTATGTGAAAAATCAAGAACAAATCATAATTCGAAGAAAAATTTATGATTAAAAATATTAAACAATAAATTTGAGAGAAGATTGTTTAAATTAATTTCGTTAAAAAAACTATAATTACTGTTGAAGTCGACATGTGAACATCATTCGATCACATGTCACTAATAGAACAAAAATTCTACATTATTTGCTTTTAATTAAAAAAAAAATCGAAGCAATCGACATATATTAAGACGTGAAACAACTACAACCTCCTCTCCTCTGATATTCGTTATGGAGCAAAATAAGGTAAGAATTTGGTTTGTTTTTGGCAAGGTTCAAGAAAGCGCTAGGCGGGCGGACACCCAACGCCTAGCGTCCAGAGCGTCTAGGCGGAGCCTAGGCGGTATCTAGGCGGGCTAGACGGATATATGTATATTTTATTTTATTTAATATAATTATAAAATACTTAATTTTATAAAAACATATATAAATAAATAAAGTTTAGTATTTATAAAAAATATTTATAATAGCTAGAAGATATATGAAATGATAATAGCAAAGTCGATAAAAGATAGACGCATGGATATATATCATTGTTAGTTTTTTTTCTTTAAATACCAAAACGACGTCGTTTTGACGTTACTTTTTTTTTTAAAAAAAAAAAGACCGCCTAGAGATTAGACGGGCGGTCAGGAAGCGCCCAACGCCTAGGCGGGGCCTAGGCGGACGCCTAGAGGGATTTTTAGAACACTGGTTTTTGGAAAATGAAACATACTCTCTTTATACATTTAAAAGATCCAAAATTATATATGCTATATATTAATCAAAAGATTCAAAATTATATATCAATAAAAGGATATTATTAAATTAATTTTTTTAAATTAAAATCAATTTGATGATTTGGGACCGTTTTGGATAAAATAATATTTATTTTTTCCACTTTGAAGGATAACTAATTTAGGATATCTTATATATGTTTAAATTCGAAATCATTCCTATACTAATATTATAAATAATTATTTTATTTAAATAATAATTCAAATATATAATTAGTAATATAAATAAATAAAATTAAAATAAAACTCTTACATATATGATTGTTAATATGTTACAATAATTTATCATAATTCAAAATATAATTATATTACATTGCATTTGTTAATTATTATTATTTAAAAATTAATATATAATTTAAAAATACACTTTAAAATTATATTCAAATGTAATCTATTTTTTTTAATTGGAGGAAATTTGACATCTAATTAAAATGGAATTAATAATTATTCAATTCAAAATTGAGTCAAATTGAATTTTGTAATAAAAAATAATAATAATAATAATAATAATAATAATAATAATAATAATAATAATAATAATGATGATGATGATAATAAACTACATAATAACTAAATAACGTATCATTGCCATTAAACATACACATTAAAATTTGTGCCGATTTATTTACATTATTGTATTACTAATTTATAATTTATTATAAACAAATCTAATATCTAATAAAAGATAATCAAAGTGAATAGTAAAATAATAAACGTGATGTTATATCATCTCGTAGATTTGACTGTTATATGTTATGGTAAATTTTTATTCAGTAGATCGAAAGAGTTATTTTTTTCTTCATGTGTTTGTCAACCGTCGATTTGTTTTTGTCTTTTTCTCTTTTGCCATTCCATATTCAACCATTTTCAAACCAAAACTTTACCAATTATCTTCATCCTAATCAGCTCTATTGCACAGTAGACACCGTCTCATACCCTTTCGATTTCTCTGATGTCGTCGACGTTTCCTTTTGACGAATTGCTACAGTTGGTTTGCTCATTTTTTACCTCATTATACTTTATCTCGATTAAGAAGATGGTTTCAAAGATCTCTTCGTTTGGAATACGTTAGTTCGTACTTTGGAGTGATACGACGACGATATCAAATTAAGAAGAAATAACTATGGTTGATGAAGAAAAAGAAAATGAAGACGAAAAATCGAAGATGAAGAAAAAACAACGATAACGATGATCTAAGAACAAGAAGAAAAAAAGAAAAGAAAGAAGAAATGGTAAAACAAAAATGAAAAGAAAGGAATAGAAGAAAAAGCCACGAAGGAGAAGAAAACAAAAAAGAAGAAAAATAAAAGAAAGTAAAGAGCAAGGGAGCGGCGGGTAGAGGAGAAGAGAAAAGAAAAAAATAAGAACTTTAGTTTTAGAGTTTAAATTTGAAGGTTAAAATAGTAAATGTCATTATTATTAATTATATTATTATTATAATTATAAAAAACGATTATAATTGAATGGAGGAACTTTAAAAATACCCTCCGAATGCTGTTTTGACTTCAAGCCTATCCTCCTCTGAAAAAAAAATTCAACTTCAAATCTACGCTTAAAATATTGATAACCCCATATTAGCCTTGTCCTTTAATTAATCGACAATTTTTCTCTCTCATCCAGAGCACCTCGATTTTTCTCTCTCCCGTGGCGCAAAAATTACTGTTCTCCCACACCACAACAGATTCAACGAGAGTAGCTTGAAATCGACATCATATTTGCTGCCAATAGGTTGAAATCGTTTGTTATCAATAAAGAAGCTTGCAATTAAGCACGTTCCGCAGAAAAACCAAGTATGTATAGTGATTTTTTCGTGTTTCTCTTGTCTTTTTCTTGTTTTTGTGTGAGTAATATGTATAGATTCGATTCTCCCTTTATGAAAACGAGCCTTTTATTGATGTAGTCGTACGATTGCACTGGGTCAATATAAGATTCGTTTATTGAAAATGAGTCTAAACGAGTCATATTTATTGAAATGTCAAATGATCGCAATGAGTGACATTCTCATCGAGTCGCACGGTTGCATTGGGTCATAGAGTCGCACGGTCGCACTGGATCATAAATTCTCATCATGTATCAAAAACGTCTCCTAAATCGTGCAAGAAATACGTATGAAAACGAGATGATCAAGGGGTCAAGGGATCAAAGGTCAAAGGGTCGCATGGGTCCAAGGGTCGCAGGGGTACAAGGGTCGCAGAGGTAAAAGGGTCGCAAATGGGTCAAAGGGTCGTAGGGGTCAAAGGATCGTAGGGACACAGGGGTTGCAGAGGTACAAGGGTCGTAGAGTCACAAGGGTTGGAGAGGTACAAGGGTCGCAAAGGGGTACAAGGGTCACAGAGGTACAAAGGTCGTTGAGGGGTCAAAAGGTCGCAGGGGTAGAAGGGTCGAAGCGGTACAAGGGTCGTAGAGGTACAAGGGTCGCAAAGGGGTCAAAGGATCGTAGAGGTACAAGGGTCGAAAAGGGTCCAAGGGTCGCACGGTCACACTGGGTCACAAAGTCTCATCGAGTTGCACGATCGTAGTATGTCACAACATTTACCCTCTTTTTTTGTTTTTGTTACATGTGTAATGGATTCGATGGATGAAAAAATCACACTGATTTAATTTTTTTATGATGGTAAATGGGAAAAAACCCAAATGGAGAATCTCAATGGGTTGGTAGAGTTCAGAAAACCAGAGAGTATTTTTCATTGTTCTCCAGTTAGTCTGACATACCAGCAACTAATTGATGAGTTATGCGCAAAGATGATGGTGAAAAATAATACAACGAAGTTAAAGTTAAGCTATTTGCCCAATATTTGTGAAAATAGGAATCCAACATATATGTAGAATGACAAGCATCTTATTTTTTATCTGTTCGACCGCACAAGAGGAATTCGTCCACTGTTGTATGTGGAGATAGAATCGGAAAGTGTGAAGTGTGAAATCGAAATTGAGAGGGAAATTGAGCCTCTAATTCCTGCTTTTGGAAGCAATTCTAAAGAAGGTGAGGATGTAGGTGTTTTAGATTATGATGACTGTGTTATTGTAGGTCTAAATAACAAAAATAGAGTTGGGAGTAATCCGACGGAAACGATAAATATTTTGGATTCAGATAATTCTGATAGTGAACATACAAGTGGGTTAAGAGAAGATGGTGGGTGTGCCATGAATGTGGTAGTTGATGAAGTTGTTTGTGGCAGTAATAAAGTTGATTCTGATGCGCTAACAGAGCATAAGTATGGTGATGGCGAGAACAACTTGGAAATGGTAGTTCACAAGAAGGCGGACATCGAAAATAATATCTTCGAGTTCGAAGATGGATTGCATCTTAAAATTGAGCAAGCGTTTGATAGCAAGAAGGATGTACATGCATTTGTAAGGAAGGGTTCAGTTGAAGCTTGTTTTAGATATACAATATTGAGATATGATTCGAAGCTGTGGGAAGTACGATGCAAGTTTGCCGGAAGTGGTTGTAAATGAAAATTACGCGTGGCAGCAATCCCGAATTCCAAACGATTTAGTGTGAGAACACATCATCCACTACTAGAAAATTCAAGATTAGGGACGAAATTTAGGGACTGACATTTCCGTCCCTAAATTTAGGGACAGATTATACACAGATTAGGGACGGAAAATAAAATCCGCCCCGAATCCGTCTCCAATTTTGGGTACTGAAGAGCCGTCCCTAATCCGTCCCTATTTGCGGACCAATTAGGGATGGATGAGTAAGGCCTCCCTAAATTGGGGACGAAAATTGCTGCCGTCCCTAAATTGGGACGAAATTTGTTGCCGTCCCTAATTTGGGGACGGACATTTCTGCCGTCCCTAAATTTAGGGACGGCCAGATCATTCGTCCCCAATTTAGGGACAGCAGCAATTTTCGTCCGTAAATTTGGGGACGGATTTGGGACCGTCCCTAAATTTAGGACTTCAAAAACCATTTTAGGGACGGATTCGGGACGACTTTTCGGAAAATTATTTCTTAGTCCGTAATCCGTCCCTAATTCGTCTATAAATAATCTATTTAACCCCTCAACCACCGTTTTTCATGATCCGTTTTTCATAAGCAACTCTCATATTTGCCGCCACATATCTTCTATAGTGTTTGCAATTATAATGACATCTTCATCAAGCTCGAACATTTTCATTTCTAGATAATGGATGTACAGAAGAATTGATCCAGAATCTCAAAGCGTATCGAAAGAGTTTATAGAAGGCGTCACACAGTTTATGACAATGGCGACAAATCAACAAGTTTACAAAGAAACGAGTACGTTGGTTTGTCCATGCGTCAAATGCAAGAATGAAAAATTTGTTAATGAGAGAACTGTTTGGAAGCATCTTTATTTAAGAGGATTTACTCCGAATTATTTCATGTGGTTATGTCATGGAGAAAATTTTGCACCACGACCTGGTAATGTTGTGGAAAACTTTAGTAGGGACACTATACATCATGATAAATTTGAGTCTTCTCAAGATGTAGAAATGAACCCTTATGTGGAAATGGTGCAAAATGTATTCTGTGAAAGAAACGAAAATATTGAAGAAGATCCGAATGAAGAAGTAAAAAGTTTTTTTGAAATGCAAGAAAGTGCTAGGAATCCACTTTATGATGGTTGTAGGAGTGGTTTATCACAGTTATCTCTGTCTGCACGTTTGATGAATTTGAAGACTGAAAATAATTTGTATGAGAATTGCATGGATTCGATATTGCAATTAGTAAGAGATTATTTGCCAGAAGATAATAATGCAGTAGACTCCTAATTTGTCAAGACAATTGCATGATTTTTTGGAGAGAGACATCGGAGATGAGTAATTGTCTATTTTGTGGAAAAGATCGGTTTTATTTAACAAAGAATAGAAAATCGGTTCCATATCGTCGTATGTGGTACTTACCAATTACAAACAAATTAAAAAGATTGTATCAATCTGTGGAGACCGCAAGCGACATGAGATGGCATGCTGAGCATTCAAGTCAGGAAGGAGAGATGTGTCATCCCTCAGATGGTGAGGCATGGAAACACTT
>CM071861.1:12681167-12700856 GCA_036759665.1 Gynandropsis gynandra
TGGGAAGAATTATTCATTGTGGCCAGTTATAGTGACACCGGATATGTGCATGAAAAGGAAAATTTTGTTCTTAACAATAATGATTCTCGGGCCTAATCATCCGAAAAGAAGTTTGGATATATTTCTTCAACCACTTATTGAAGAATTAAAAGAATTATGGAAGGAGTTCAAGCGTACGATGTCTTGAGGCGACAAAATTTTATGTTACGAGGTGCTCTCATGTGGACAATAAGTGAGTTTCCAGCTTATAGTATGTTATCTGGATGGACAACGCATGGTCGATTGGCTTGTCCATATTGCATGGAGGAAACATATGCTTTTCAGTTGAAAGATGGAAGAAAGACGAGTTGGTTTGATTGTCATCGTCGTTTTCTTCCTGTTGATGATGCATTACGGCGCAACAAGAGAAATTTCAAAAGGAATGTAGTTGTGCGGAAATCTCCTCCTCTAGTTTTGACCGACAAAGAGATTTTGTATGAACGACTTCTTGCTTTGGGTATTCCGAGGAGTATAGATTGCGGAGGGAACAATCATCCGAGAATTGGTGGTAACCTTTTTGGCCATTTTTGACCTTTGTGACCTTTGCGTAGGCATCCTAATGTTGCAAAGTATTTGGAGAAAGAGGAACTTGATCTCGTTAAGTGGGCAAGATACAAATTTTTAAGGGGAAAAGGTACAACTTATTAACCACTAATGGCGTCGAGTCAATAAATTCAATGTTGAAAAAGTCAAAAAAATTTATGACCCTAGGGCTTTTAGATATTTGTTTGGGAAAGACAGTTGAATGGTTCAATAGGTATAGATTGGAAGCAACTACAGGTGATGATTCTAAAAAATTAACACCTTACGTTGAGAAAATGTTACATGAACGATTTGGACAGACATCCAAGTATGATGTTATTGAATTGAACAGTCTGAATGATGAATATGAGGTGAGAAATGAGATGGTAGATGATTTGTAGTGAGTCTTCAAAAAAGACCGTGCGACTGCAAAATGTTTGATGTGGATAAGTATCCGTGCAGTCACGCAATTGCGGCAACACATAAGGTTGGTAAAGGTCACAAGATACCAGAACTATGTTCAACATACTACCTTCGGGAGACATGGCGTTTGGTTTACCGAGAAACCGTGTATCCGGTTCCTGATTGCAGTAATTGGGACATTTCTCCTCAATATACTGAAGTTACGGTTCTACCTCCTATGCTGGCTGAGAAAAGGCAAAGCGGGAGGTCTAAGGAGAATCGTTATCCTGGATCCGGTGAGGCTCAGAGAAATAACCCATCTTCATCGAGACAAACCCCATCTTCAAATGCCAGCATCACTGATAGTGTTTGGAACGTGACAACCGAGACAACACTGACTTCAAAAAAAAGAAAGGTTTTTAGTGTGTAATATTATATTATTTGTATTATTTTGATTAAACCCTTTGTGACTTTCATCATTATAATTTGATAAATTTTTTATTATAATTCGACCCATGCGACCCTTGCGGACATTGCGACCGTTGTGACCATTGCGACCCTTGCGACCGTTTCGACCTTTTTGACCCATGCGACCCTTGCGACCGTTTCAACCTTTTTGACCCATGCGACCCTTGCGGCCATTGCAACCATTGTGACCCTTGCGGCCATTGCGACCCTTGCGACTAGTCTTTTCGATGTCAGACTATTGGCTTTTCCAATGCAAGCTATATTAATCGTGAAAGTCTTTTTCATAGAGTATTGTGCCAATGGCTACTGATGTCAGACTACTGGCTTTTCCAGTGCTAGCTATGCTTTTTATTTTACCATTGCTACACTCAAGACCATTATAACACGTCTCTGTTACCCCTATATTAAAAGGTTCATCAAATTCTCTAAGTCTCACCATAACATCCATTTGAGATGAGAATGAATCGAGAGAATCCCATCTCTCTCCTCTCTTCGTCTAGGTCTCTAACCCTGAATTCTCTAAAAAAATTTTGTTACCTTTGTGACCTTCATCACGAAGGTCATATGGTGGACACATGGCATCGTGTTGTCTATTTGTTACTCAAGGTCTTGGTAATCGTTGGACTCGGTCTCTATACAAATACACACAAGTACTTACAATGTGGATGGAGGACATTGTGTGGTATCTGCATTACATAAGGTCTTGGTAATTGGCGGACTCAAACATCGTGCTATATCCACGGTACCTAAGTTCACGATTGGAAGTCAACTTAGAGAAGACGCTGAGTCACACACGACTCTCTTTATAGGGGAGGACTCCGATGTGTCTCTAAACTCCATAAATTTGACCTTTGTGACCTTTGAGACCTTATGTAACCTTTTTTTCCTTTTTTTTCAACCTATTTCTTTCTTTTTTTATAACCTTTGTGACCTTTGAGACCTTATGTGATCTTTGTCAATCATTATAAATAAATTCATATTTAAACGTTGAAAATGCGTAAAATCCATATTTAAACGTTCAATCGTAATTACGTGAAATCCATAATACAACCCTTAATTGGATTAAATTAGAATCAAGTTTAAACGCGAACCCATCCGACTCATGTGACCCAATATGACCCCTTATGTGACCCTTAATTGGATTAAATTAGAAATAAGTTTAAATGGGAACCCAACCGACTCATGCGACCCAATATGACCCCTTGTGCAGCCCCAATTGGATTAAATTAGAATCAAGTTTAAACGGGAACCCATCGGACTCATGCGACCCAATATGACCCCTTGTGCGACCCTCAAATGGATTAAATTAGAATCAAATTTAAACGGAAACCCATCCGACTCATGCGATCCAATATGACACCTTATGCGACCCTTAAAAGGATTAAATTAGAATCAAGTTTAAACAGGAACCCATCCAACTTAAGCAGGATCATCTTCTTCTACTAAGAGGATTTTCATGGTACCAGTCACGCGTTCAAATCAAGCCGTAGATGCATTGGTAAGTGACCTCAAACCGATTTATTCGATTCATCAAATCTAGCTGTAGATGAATTAGTTTGGTGTCATTGTAAATTTATTTGGTTATCGCAGACATTTCTGATAGGGTTTACGAGGTCGAGAGGTCTTTGCGGTAGATGATGTAAGATAGATTTGATAATCAAATACAGGCTGACGTGGGAGGCATATCTAAGGCCCGTGAAACGTGGTGGTGCTAGCATAAGCGGGGGTTGGAGAAAGTTTTATCACGATCATGGATTGGACATGGGTTGTTCCTTTAGAGCCGACCGGTATCTGAAGCAGATATACCTTGTCTTCAGTTTTCCCTTAACTAGGGCCTATCAATAACATAGTTTGAATTCTGTTGTATTTTGATTGCTTTGAACCTCATTTGAACAACAATATTCCTTTGAACTTGAACTTCATGTTTGTATTTGGTTGGTTTTTTACTATTTTTCAATAGAAAGTATTATTGTTAGTATCATTGTTTTGTGGATTTACTATTATTGTAACAAGAGTCGCAGAGGGACAAGGATCACAGGGGTCCAAAGGTCGTAGAGGGATAAGGGTCACAGGGGTCCAAGGGTCATAGAGGGACAAGGGTCGCAGAGGGACAAGGTTCGTAGGGGTACAAAGGTCACGAGGTACAAGGATCGTTTGGGTCCAAGGGTCGGGGGTCCAAAGGTCGGAGGGGGACAAGGGTCGTAGGGTCCAAAGGTCGTTTGTAAATAACTTGTTAAGTAATTTTTATTTTTAGACTATGGAAGATATAACTTGGTATATTATTATTTTTTAAAAATTTATTCATATTATTTGTAAATAATTTTTATTTTTTGGGAATAGAAGATGTAACTTGGTACATTATTATTTTTTAAAAATTTATTCATATTATTTGTAAATAATTTTTATTTTTTGGGAATGGAAGATGTAACTTGGTACATTATTATTTTTTTAATTTATTCATATTATTTGTAAATAAATTTTATTTTTTAATAATAAAGTGTAAAGGGTCGTAGAGATCCAAAGGTCGCAGAGGGACAAGGGTCGCAAAGGTACAAGGGTCACAGAGGGACAAGGGTCGCAGGGGACAAAGGGTCGCAGAGGTACAAGGGTCACGACCCTTTGTCCCCTGCGACCCTTTTACCCGTTCGATCCTTTTACCCCTACGACCCTTTTACCTTTTCGACCCTTTTACCGCTACAATCCTTTAACCCGTGCGACCCTTGGATCCTCTCTAACCCTTGTACCCTCTGCGATCCTCGGACCCTTGCAAATTTTTTATTATTATGAAGAAATTTTTAAAACAACAACAATATACCAAATATTTGAAAAATAACAATCAACCAAATATTTACATTTTCCATTCTAAAAAAATAACAATGTACCAAATAGCGGTGGGCGTTTCGGGTTTTGGGACGGGTTCCTCGGGTTCGGGTTGGGTTTGGGCTCCTCGGGTTCTAAAAAATTGAACAAAAAAAATCCATTTGGTTTTCGGGACGGGTTCCTCGGATTTCGGGTTAGATTCGGGTTGTTCGGGTTTTGAAACATTGAACCCAAAAAACTTGATTGTATTTGGGTTCTTTTGGATTCTCGGGTTCTTCGGGTTCTTCAGGTTCTTTGGGTTATTTAAGTACGGATAATTCGGTTTTAAACGAATAATTCGGGTTTTAAACAGGTAATTCGAGTTTAAATGGGTAATTCGGGTTTAAACGGGTAATTCGGGTTCCAAATTTAACATATAAAAAATTAGGTTAGAAGGGTTAGGTTTTTTTTCGGGTTTCTCGGGTTCTCCCGAACCCAACCCGGACCAACCCGAACCCATTTGGGTTTTAGATTTTGAACCCATATGGGTTTTCTACAAAATCCATTTATCTCACGGGTTGGGTTTTTCGGGTTGGGTCGGTCCGGGTAACCCGAAACGCCCACCCCTAGTACCAAATATCAAGTTAGTCTCGGAGTGGAGGGATACATGTTCCATTACTAAAGATATCAGTCGTCATCTTCTCACGGATGGAAGGAACATTGTTGTCGTAAATGTAGTGAAAAGTCTGATGTACTTTCATTACCGAGGCTTCTAATTTATAGGCGTAAACACCATAGTCAATCGAGCTTTTGTTCTGGGACAGAACTTCATAATGCTCATACTTCCATTCATCTTCTCCAGAAGTCAAAGAAGGAAACCCTCCGAGAATGAGCATCTTGGGGACAACTTTTCTTAACTTCTCAATCACCGGATCGATATGCATTTCCTTTACTCTGATCTAGCAGTCGTCTACCGTGATGCATCGGGTCATGAAATTCATTTTGATGGCTACCCAATGACATCCTATAAATCGACTTTCGAGCGATGGCATGTTTAGAACCGAGACAAAGCCTTCGAAATAACTCATTGGTGTGTTCGTACTTCCGAATGGATACTTGCCATTCAAAAAATTACTAAGAATTTCCGTTAAAGTGTCCATGTCCTTGTACATCCATAGCGTGAGCGTCTACATGAAAGCAAGAGGACAAACATAAAGTTTCATAAATATCATGGGGACTGTGTTATTGCGATAATACGATACCAACAACTAGGGGTGGGCAATCCGGGTTTCGGTACGAGTTCCTCGGGTTCGGTCCAGGTTCGGGTTCCTCGGGTTTTAAAAATTTGAACGCAAAAAAACCCATTGGGTTTTCGGGATGGGTTCCTCGGGTTTCGGGTTTCGGGTTGGGTTGGAGTTATTCGAGTTTTGAAACATTAAACCCAAAAAAACCCGAATTGTATTTGGGTTATTTCGGGTTCTTTGGGTTTTTTGGGTTATTTAAGTATGAGTAATTCAGGTTTAAACAGGTAATTCGGGTTTTAAATGGGTAATTCAGGTTTTAAACGGGTAATTCGGGTTCAAGCGAGTAATTCGGGTTCCAAATTTAACATATAACAAATTAGGTTAAAAGGGTTAAGGTTTTTTTTCGAGTTCCTCGGGTTCTCCCGAACCCAACCCAGACCGACCCGAACCCATTTGGGTTTTATATTTTGAACCCATATGGGTTTTCTACAAAATCTGTTTATCTCACGGGTGGGGTTTTTCGGGTTAGGTCGGTCCGGATAACCCAAAACGCCCACCCCTACCAACAATGCCGCATCCAATTGCTGCAAAAAAATAAAAAATAAAAAAGTAAACACAAATGAATACATATGACACAAAATGACCTCTGTGACTTCGGGTTTAAAAAAACTTACATTATCTTCAAGCCATACGTTGGGCTTTAATATGGTCTCCCAAAACTCTGGCCCCCGGGGAATATCTAGATCAGATTTCCACCAACTATCATGTCGAGGTGTCATCAGGAACATATATAGAGCAGTTAACTTTTCACCATTAGCGTCAATGAACGAAGGATCTCGGGTTATCCTGCCCTCTCCTAATCCTTTGGGCTTCCACACAAAATTCTGTTTCCCTGCAGGTTCTTGAACCACCTTTTTTTTGGATTCTTGAACTACATTTTCTGTGGGTTCTCCATCAACATCTTTCTTTCACCCTGTTCTTGCTATTTTCGCTAGCGGAGGTTCAACATATGCCTTCCATGGTCTTAAAACTCGTTTAGTTGCCGACAGAGATTCAACATATGGCTCAGACTCCTTCGATAAAGGTCCATCACCTGCATAAAATTTACTTCATTAAACATATGGCGACCAATGCGACCCTGCGACCCATGCGGACATGCGACCTTTTGTGACCTATGTGTCCAATGCGACCTATGTGACCTTATCGATGCTACCTATGCGACCTATGTGACCTTTTATGACCCATTCGACCTATACGACTAATGCGACCTTTGTGACTCAAATGACGATACTTACTTGGCGGTACTTCGGCATTAATGATAATAAGTTTTGGAGTTCCCACTTCTTCGATAGGATCCACTGAACTATCTTCGGAAGGAACCTCCTTACCCTTAGAGGGGACCTCTTCGACAAGATCCACTGTAGTATTCTCGGATGGAACCTCCTTAGAAGAGACCTCTTCCACATGACCCACGACTTTCGCGCCACCTGCAAATGAGCAATTAAGAATATATTATACTTCTACCAACTCAAGCGATCCATGCGACTCAACCGATCCTTGTGACCCATGCGACTCAAACGATCCTCGGACCCTCTGCAACACTCAACCGACTCATTGAGACTCAAGCAACCCATGCGACTTAATTGACCCATTTGACTCAAACGACCCATAAGGCATAATATCAAGCGACCCATGCGACTCAAACGACCCTTGTAACTCAATGACACAAGCGACCAATGCGGCTCAAATGATCCTTGCGACTCAATGAGACAAGCGACCCATGCGACTCAATGACACAAGCGACTCATGCGACTCAAACGACCCTTGGACCCCCTGCGATGCTCAAGCGACCATTGGGACCCAACCGACTCACTGAGACTCAATCGAATCACTGAGTCGAAGATGATCATGCAACTCCTATGACCCTTGCGACTCAACCGACTTATTGAGACTCAACCGACTCACCGACACACACTCATTTCAAATCAATAAACCATTTTGCGACTCGAAAACCTTAAAAACCCTAGAAATCGATCTACTTACACTTATTGACGACATTGAAGATTGACTCGTGCTTTGTTCTTCGCTGCTGCTGCTGATTCAAGCCATTTTCTTCTTGCCAGCTTCAAATATATCCCTCTCAAGTTCGAAATCACTTCTTCTTTCTTGCTCTAAACTTTGAAACAGGTTTTCACGTTGAAAAACTGTTCGTCTTCCTTGCTTTTGACACGGTTTGACAGTTTTTCACGTCGAAAAACTGCTGAACGTGTGTTTTTTCACGTTCGAAAATTAATGGCAAATTTGTTTTTTATTCAAAATTTTTTCCTATTAATATTTATGCTCACGAGGATATTTTTGATATTCTCCTAGTTGAATGAAAATATATTAAATTTATAAAATAATATTAAAATTATTTTTGTCTATATTTAATACAATAAATTATTTAATAAATAAATTTAAATAAATTTTTTTAACAAATTCGCAAAGAAATATTTCAAAATTTTTATATGATAACCATTAATTAGAAAATTTAAAACAATTAAAATTTTATAATTAATATTTTTAAAATGAAAATTAATTAAAAATTTGAAAAATAATGACAAAATTTGTAAGAAAAAAAAAGAGAAAATGATTAAAATATTCCAAACACTCTTCAAAATTTTTAAAATTAAAATTATTGAATTTCCTATGAATATAAAATTTTATTTAATCACAAATAATTATAATTTCAAAAATAAAACTTTAAATCGTGTTAAAATATTTATCTTATTTAATTATAAAAATTATGTGATAAAAAATATATTATATATTAACAACTTTTGTAATGATATGTAAATATATGTAAAATTTTAATTAATAAAATATATTATTATCTTATTACAATAGATTGTTTTATGGTTTTATTTATTTTTAATTTTAATTTAAACAAAGTTTATAATATCACGCGTGAAGCACAAATTCAATGTTATATCTTATAAGAGAGAAGCGTGTATGAATAGTGATTTTAATTATGTGGTAATATATTAACTTTTGGATTACAATCTCATTTTATTTAGACAATTATTGACACTGTTGGATTGTTCTATTTTTTCATGTTTTTTTCTTCAGTCAATCAGCATCAAACATGTATTTTTTTCTAATCTATCCATCTTACAGGTGTATTCTTCTCCAACCTATCCATCCTCTTTCTATTCTAATCACATCCTTTGCTTTCAGTCTTCCACCAGCGCTCGCCGCATAGGAAATACACCCAATCATCACCACCGCTTGCCAAATATCCAATTCTTCAACTCAACCCATCCTCTCATCCTTAACCGCTGATTTCTTCCCAACATGATTCCCCCCACCCCCTGTAAAATCCAACGGATCCACCGTGAGATAACTGTCATCGGTCGCATTCGCCCCTTTACAGATAAATGCATCAACCGTGTCATTACGTTCTTGCGGCGCTGGAAGCAAACTAGTATGGTGTAGCCACCTCTCAAGCGTCGTTACTCTTCCTTCTAAGTTCTCTTTCATTCTTGCGTGTGTGTTATGTCCGGATGGATTTATACAGTTTGGTTACAGGCAATCTGCACGGCGGCATAAAAATAAGAAGAAAAAGCGACGACGGTGGCGGAAAAGAAGAAGCCGCGACTAAAACCGAAAATAAGAAGAAAATGTGGTGGCGGCCAAAAAAGAAAAAGAAAAAACAGTAGAAGAATAGTAAAAAAATGATGCGAAGAAGAAACCTAAAAAAAGAATGATGAAAATTGAGAATAGTGATCGGCTGGACTAGGAAGAGAGTGGTCAGATCGGTTAGTAAATATTTACTTCTTGTTTTATTAATGTTATTATTTTAATTTTAAAAAATCAACAATAATTTTAGTCATAGTATTTATTTTAAAACACATTTTATAAAAATAAAAAATAATATTATAAGAATTTTATACAAATTTAAGACATATAATTTTAAGATAGACATAACTAAATTTTAACAAAAATTCAAAAATTACAATTATTGAGAAATTTAAAATTTTCTTCTCAATCTAAAAAAATATTTAATTATTTTTAAAAATAAATGGATTGTACAATTACCTAAATTTTTCATTGAATGTTTTTACAATTGTATTACTATATTATAACAAAATTATTTTATAAAAATTAAATTAATGAACTTTTGTAAAAAAATAAAAAATATTTTAAAACTAATTGGATTATAGTATATTTATTTTGATTTTTCGAGATTATCTCAATCATTGATGTATTTTTTTACTTTCTTTGTTTAGTCCCGTCTGTTCGATCGATGTGTGTCTAAAGATAAAATTTTCTCTCTCACTCTTTGTTTATATCCTATAATATTTTATTATACAAAAAAAGATAAAAAAACTATAATAAAAATCAATAAACATTGTAAATACAATTTTGAAATAAAAATTAATTGGAAAATGTAAAAAATCTGAAAACAATTGTGATGAAATTAAATAAAACTTTTCAAATTAAATTAAATGAATTTTTTAATAATACCATTTGAAAAAAACTTGAAAAGTAAGTAAATTAGTATTAAAATACAAGTTAAAATCAATAATGTGTGTGAAATATATGATTCTAACAATTTTTTTAATTTTTAATGAATATAATTTAATATTTAATATTAAATAAAAGTAACATTTATTTAGAAAAAATATATATGTTCAACAATAACAGTGAAAATATTTTTTATAAATGGTTTAAAAAGTAATAAAAAAATAATATTAACACTTCACAATTCACAAACAATTCACAATTTGCGAAAACACTGAAAAATATTGAACGTTTAAAAATATATTACATATAATTGAAGCAAAATCCAATGGTTTATGTGTTGTATCATTATCAATTTAATTGCTCTTAATGAATTTTTTACATCGATAAATACAAAACCATTCAATTATATTTTAATATTGAAAAACTTACCGCGCGAACGGGTATCAGACTAATTATAAATAAAATAATAAATTATATCCCTAATAATAATGATAACCTTATTTATTTTTCTTGCATTTCTTTTCATTTTTTTTTATTTTCTCGCTTTTCTCTCCCTCTGCTTCTCCAACGAAGTCTCTTCCTCTTTTCACAATATTTTCCCCTTTGCACACTCACACGTACATGCACCTAGCCAGAGATCGCTTGAGGCCATCTTTCCCTTTAACGCCTTTGTTTTCTCCATCATCTACATCTTCATTTTTATTTTTGCCAGATCTACATCTTCCCCAACTCCTTCTTTTTCATCGGCTCCTGAGAAAATCAAATAGCAAGACATGAATAATAATGTTCAATATTATTTTGTTCTCGTTTAAAAACGGTGTCGTAGCCAACGTCAATTCTGCATTACAATAGCGTTGGGAACATGATTTCCTATGCAAAATTAATTGTTTCCAACACATTATTGGGATGACTTTTATGTTTTTTAGTGAACCTTGTCTAATTTGATGATTAATACAAAATACGAGTTTACTAGAAAAACAAAGGACTAGTGACATGTGATATTGAACGGATGACATTATGAAAAGGTGCATGGAATGCATGTGCATAAACCTCATGGTTGATGAAATCATTGCTAGATTTGTATTTTTTTTACACTTCCATTCATGAACCAAAGTTGAATTTCTGTTACAATGTTCAATAAAACCTTCTCAATCTAAAGATCCTATCAATCTAGCACATTGTTATACTCTTATAAATAGAAAGTTCTATCCCATATAAATTATACATCCGCAATATTGTATTTGAATTGGGACCAATGTCATTTCACCATTGAACTAAAAAAATATCATTTTGTTTTACAAAATATTGAATGAACATTGGGGGTGAAGGAGATAAGTTAAAATCTTAAAATTTGAGAGGAAATAAGATGAATGGAAAATCTCATAATAATTTATCAATTTGGTTCAAACTGACAAAAATATTTGAACTATTTTTTTTCACATGATATTGTGTATTATTCCATATTAATATATTAATTAACATAATAATTTCATAATGATATATAAAATTTTGAAATTACTTCCAAATTTTTTCACAAGAACAAACGTTGTTAAATTAACCATTTTAAAAATAAATTTGAAAGTTCATATATTATTCTGAAAATAACATGTTAGTTCATTTATTATCCCGAATGTAACGTTTTAATTCATTTATTATTATTAAAGTATTGTAGTTCATGTATTATAAAACTAACATTTTAGTTCAAGTATTATTTCTAAAATCACATTTTAGTTCATATATTATTTGTATATTATATGTAAAAGTAGCATTTTAGATTATACACTATTGTAAAATAATAGAAAAAGTATTGAATAAATACATAAAAAATAGTTTATTTTTTTTTTCAATTTGAAAAACATTCGGAATTTGTTATGGTATTTTCTCTAAGATGAATTCAAATTTAACAAAAAAATCCAACAATTCAGTTTAGTTTGGGATTGTATGGAATTTTTTTTTCTCAAAAAAAAAATTCCAAGAACATATACTCTACCCGATATATATTAGGCATCTTGTTTCACCATATCATTGAAGCATAAATTCTTGAATTAGACTTGAAACTGGGGAAAATGGTTCACGAGTTGTATTTAAAAAGCGGCTTTTATTTCTATTACAAATAACCCCATATAGCCCTTATTATAGTATCATATTTATTCTTCACACACAAATGTATGTAATATGTATATATACACACACACTTTAGTATATAGTGTGTATGTGTGTACATTCATGGGCAATTAGAATTTCTACCAGGGCCACCAAAGAAGAAGTAAGTCCCCCATGATGAGCCTCCAGCCCCAATCTTAGAGTTGTAACAAGTTGCAAAGCTATTGAGGCTTTGAAATCCTTGAGGGTCTGTGTCTCTCAGATAATTAGTTCCATCAACCACTTGAATGTTCCTGATATAACTTGCCTTACCAAACCCTTCTTCTGCAAAATGCCCACTTCCCATTTGAGTAGTTGTATGTCTCCCACTGGTCTTTATGTTTACAATTTCACCTCCCCAGTCGACTGTACCAGCTGGACCGTTTGCTAGTTTCGTGAACAGCGAGGCCGGCCAATACCCGATGGTTTTGTCATTAACTTGCAACCACCAGTTTCCCGAGTTCGGGTCCTGAGTTACGATACGCTTTGTGTTATATTATGTGTATTAGGTTTTAGTGGATTGTATATGGAACTGTTTCATTGTTACCTTCCACACGAGTATAGTGATAGAACTTTGGGGACCGTTGTAGCTTGATGTGGAAGGTAATGATCCACCGATGACGATATCATTAGAGGTTTGAACAAAGCCTGCACAATTTAGATTGTAGCAGCCTGTAGAACGGTATGCATCACGCTATTTTTTCGCATGACAGAAAAAGACTTAATTAGGTCGTGCATCATTAATAAAGAATTAAGTTTAAAAACCAAATTGAACTCTCCAATCTTACTGTCCAATAAATGAAGAATCTTGTGTTGCTATCACCATAAAGTTGCTGGTAAACCTGTTAAAAGGATTAGACAAAGAAAAGAATAGAAGCTTTTGAATCAGTGATGCTAGTAGAACAAAATATAGGAGAAACGTTATACTTTAAAATGTAATAATGGAAGAACCATACCTGCCATCCAGCTTCAATGCTATTTAGATCAGAATTTGAATAACCACCAGCTGTGAGCCAAATTTGTGCTAAACTGAACTCGTTGGGCACTTGGACTTGGGGTCTCCAAATATTTATGATGGCTTTGGTCCCATAGAATTTCCCATTCGTATTGCGCATTACGGCATACTAAAACATTTAAGGAAAGTAGAAAAAAAAGGGGTTTAGTGTCAAAGAGACAAAATTATGACAACAAGGCCAAGGATTTCATGTGCATAAACCTCATGGTTGTTGGGTGCATTGCTAGTTTGGGGTTTAAGGATAGTTTTATGATTTTTTCTCCCGTAATTCTCAATGGAGTTTGCTCGTAATAGATCTTCTTTTGTTGTTCTTCGGATCGGAACTGTGTTTTCTGGGCATTTTCCATTCACGCGCCAAAGTTGAGTTACATCCGTTGGCATGTTTGCAATGCTTAGTGTTGTAGAAACACCTTGTGGATAGAAGCTCGGTCTCATCTAGTTGAAATGTTTCCAAACATATAACTATATAACTTAATACTTTCAGACATAATAGCATGAAAGTGTTGTAGAATAATTCAAAGCGTGAAAACCTGGATAGTGTGATTCTTTAGCAAAGGATGATCAAAGGCCGGTTGATCCGTCATAAGGACGCAATCTATTATATCTCCATCTGGACTCTGTTCAATGCAGAAATAAAATAAAAATGTTGAGCACATAAAAGAATTATACATAATGACCATACATTGGTCGTGGTCAAGAATTATACCACGACCAAATTGTTAAAGAAAAATTGTGTTGTCTCTAAAAATGCACTCCGCAAGTGTGTGGAAATTATTTATACACATACATTGATGGATTTTACAGCCGGTTTATTGAGTCGCTTCAAGTGTGTACGTATTTTATCGTCATGAAGATCCGAAAACTCGCTTCCTCCGGCAGAAGATGTGACGATCATTGTCGTCGTTACTAAAACCAGAAACATAACAGTCATTATTGTTTGGTTAAACATCTCAAGATGATATCCAAAAGCTCTGGACATTTGATCTCGTTCCTTGTGGTAATAAATCTTTTGAATGAGATATTTCACATTTGCACAGGTTTGGATTTATACTAAAAAAGTTGATTACTTTTCTATCGACTAAATGTAGGGCTGTGGAAATATATGTAACTAATATGTGTTGTAATTAATATTATAAATTATGATATGAAAATCAATAGTTATGACCATTAGTTATTCTTTGAGAGATATAATTCTTCGTGAATTGGTTCATAACAATTTGTATTATAGATATTATTGTAGTTATTTGTGAAGAACTTCTTAACTTTTGATAAGGAAGAGAAAAACATTTCCATGATATCTCTTCTTCCCATATATTGATATTTATAAATAAGGCTACTGGAGGTATGACATGAGATAGAAAAATCATATTCTTCTTCACTATGATTTTCAGTATTCTCTCGTACAATTCTCTATTATAAAATTTTGCGTACGAGTGTGCATTTATTTCATAAAACTGAGTTTTATCTTAAAAATGATTGCACCCAACAATTCTATCACTAACAACATTATTGCAATTGGATTGTATATTTTCTTAACAAAATTTTGACAACCTTTCCTTCAGTTTACAAGTGTTTTCGCATCATTTTACAAAGTTGTAACCTTTTCTTGATATGATGATCTAAATGTTTCATTGCAAAATGTTGATTCGGTTTTACCTCAAGTTGAATTTTTTAAAAATTATTAACTATACTCGATTCAAAACAAATGAATAAATTCAAATATATTATATTCTACTAATTGGGTATTTGATACTCTAAAGTAAAGTAGATAAGATACTTTGATATAAAATTTACAGAGATAAATTTTTTCCTCTAATCAAGATAATTATTTATATTAATATGAAGTAAAGACAAGAATCATCGAAGATAGTTTTTATGAAATACTATGAGAATATTCATAATTTTTATTATCAATAATTAATCTTGTAAATATCAAATTTATAAATTATATGAATTATTATGAAATTTAAAACTAAATACCCAAAATATCGATCGCTATTTAAATTTTTGTGCCAATATTATTTAGTATGTATTAATTTTTCTATTGTTAAACTGACGGCAAATGAGAAAAATACTTTAAATGGTTGTATAAAATGGTAAATAAAAGTACGTCTTCATAGAAAAATTGACATCACTACTTAACTAATATAGCTTTCATCCTCACTGCAAGTTCGTTTCCGCCACGAGGCAGCAAAGTACATAAGGTGAGAGGCTCTTAAAAGATTTCGTGGAAATTTTGCATGTACGAAAACAAGAAGTGAAAAAATGAGAACTAATTCCTTACAATACACGCATAAAAACATGTATTATTAAGGAAGACTTTTATATACAAGTATAATTTGTTACTCAATCTTTATATTAATATATAAATTATTATTTTTCTATATCGATATAAGAATTTGTTATAATTTTTTATAATACACTTTTAAATAATTAAAAAATAATATACTGATGATCAAAACAATCAAAATACTCTTTTTTTTATTACAACCAATTTTACAAATCAATGAATTGGTACGAGAACCTTTTCGTTCAAGCACAAGTGTTAGGGTTGGCAATGGTCTATTTTTAATTAATTTGGATAATAAATAATCTATTCTTATACTTGAAAGAGATATATGTATATATATAAATTCTTCTATTGAAAGTCATACAATAAATTGTTTATACACGGTGCATATTTTTTTAAAATGTTTCCAGATTTTCGTTAGATATAAGGGTTTAGTTGTTTTCTTTTACTTAATTCGATTCATAGTATATATGATAATTATACGTAATTTACTCATTAATTTCATACTAGCATTTTATATCAGTTTTGTGTATTCTTAGACATTCTATATGAAAGTATTAAGCCATTATGTAATATATTCAATAGTTTGGGTTTAAGTCGTAATTATTAAAAGTTAATAATTATAAATAAACGAAAAATGAGTTTTCGTTATCAGTATTCTAAAAACTAAAACCCTAGCCGTCAGAAAGAAAACCGAAGAACGAAAAACGTTTTTCGTTCTTCCCAAATTCTGCACTCGCCCGACGACTCACGGCCGGTCGACCGGCGATTCGGAAGCGCCCTGATCGACGGCTCTCAGCCCGACCGAGCCCTACCGCCGGCGACAAAGGGGGCTAAGGAAAAGGGGGCGGCGGCTAGGGTTACCCTAACCCTAACCCTCTCCTAACCCTAACCCTAACCCTTTCCATAAAAAAACAAAAATTAAATTAAAATTATAGAATTTTAATTTAAATATTAATAATTGAGTTCTTAGACGATAAATAGTTTATCGTTAAGTTTTTTTCCTTCATCGTAGACGTTTTTAATAGATTCTCGTTTACATGGTACGACCTGACCACCAGGAGGCATGTAGTTCAAGAATTCGATTCATACGTCTATGACATCAGATGTCTAGTGGGAGAAATCAATTAGTTTTTGTAAACGCCTGGACTACCCGGGGGACATAAACTTAATTGATATCCGACCATGAGCTGAAGGATGAACTCGACTATATCGATAGGAATGACTTGACTACCAGGTGACAATGTGATATAGAGTCATATTAAAATTAAGAATTTTAATTAATAATTGAGTTCTTAAACGATAAATTAGTTATCGTTAGGCTTTTCCCTCATCGTAGATGTTTTGAATAGGTTCTCGTTTACATGGTACGACCTGACTACCAGGAGGCATGTAGTTCAAGAATTTGATTCATACATCTATGACATCAGATGTCTAGTGGGAGGGATCAATTAGTTTTTGTAAACGCCTGGACTACCTGGGGAAAATAAACTTAATTGATATCCGACCATGAGCTGAGGATGAACTCAACTATATCAATAGGAACGACCTGACTACCAGGTGACTATGTGATATAGATCCATATTAAAATCAACATGTTTAATTTGCTTAAGAAACGACCTGACTATCAGGGGGCTTATGCATGATTAGTTCAGGAGATATTACTGAAAGAAATACGATTTCTGAATACTACTGTAGTATTAATTAGTAAAATAATCATTTAGATGAAAGTCCATATCGATTTGATTAAATAAGTGTTCTAATAAATGCTGCAATTTTTTCTTCCAGGTTTCCAAAAAAATGTCTTCAATTTCCCTACGTGCCATTCTTGATGCCCACAAGCTTGTTGGGGAAAATTTCGATGATTGGTACCACAACCTTAGGATCGTCCTCAAGCAGGAGAAGGTACTTGATTCGATCGAGAACCCTATCAAGGAACCTGCTGATGACGATGCGGGTGGCTTGCTAGCTTGGGCAAAGCAAAATGATGACCTTAACACTGCAAAGTGTATCATCCTAGCCTCAATGAGTTCAGAACTCCAGCGCGAGCATGAGGATATGGATCCTGCTGCTATCATTGCGCATCTTAAGAAGATGTACGGTGTACTGAGTAGAACGGCAAGATATCAGTTGTCGAAGGCTTTGTTCAAGTCCAGATTGTCTGTGAAGTCTCCAGTGGGGCCCCATGTTCGTAAGATGATCAGTCTTATTCAACAACTTGTGAAGCTTGGGCAAAGAGTTATCTCAAGATTTGATCTTGCAGTCATTGCCTGAGACATTCTCTCTGTTCATTGTTAACTTTAACATGAACAAGATGGACATGGATCTGCATGAGATGCTGAACCAACTGGTTGACTATGAAAGTCAGTCAATGTCCGAGACGTCTAAGGGACTTAGTGTCGTAATGATGGTCGACTCTTCTTCCAAGAAAGGCAAGGGCAACAAAAAGCCAAAGAAGAAGCTCCATGGGCCCAAGGGTGGTGTAACCATATCCAAGGGCAAAAAGGGTAAATCTGACCAAGCTGACGCTGAGTGCTTCTTCTGCAAGAAGAAGGGGCATTGGAAGAAGAACTGCAAAGAATACCTGTAGTCTCTGAAGGGCAAGAAGCCAGGTAAGATTCTCATGGAAAATGTTTTCATGATTTCCTTAACTACTATTGATTCGTCTAGATGGGTATTGGATACCGATAGCAGTTTTAACGTTTGTAATATGTTGCAGGGGCTGAGGATCAGTAAGAGGTTCAGGAAGGGAGAGTTCAGTCTGAAGGTTGGAAATGACTCAAGTGTTGCTGCTCTAGCCGTATGATCAATTTCCCTTATAATGCCTACGGGCAAGACCTTATTGTTAGAAGACTGTTATTATGTTCCTAAATTTGTTTCGAACATAATTTCTATTTATATGCTTGATAGACGTGGATTTCGAACAGTTTTTTGTAATAACATTTGCTCTATTTATCATGATGATGATTTGCGTGTGAATGGTTATTTGCAACAAGGACTGTATATCTTACCTGATGTTAATGTAGAACAAATTAACATGCATGTTTCGGGCCTTAAGAGAAAGGTAGATGATCATCAAAGACAGACGTACCTTTGGCATTGTAGACTTGATCATATCGGTGAGAAACAGATTGCATAAAGATGGTCTTTTGGGCCATTTCGATTATGAATCTTATGCAACTTGTGAGTCCTGTCTCACTGGTAAGATGACCAAATCTCCGTTTAGTGGAATCGGAAAGAGAGCTACAGAACTCCTAGGACTGATACATACCGATGTATGTGGACCTATGAGGGTTCAAGCGAGGGGTGGATATTCGTACTTCATCACATTCACTGATGATATGTCGAGATATGGATTTGTGTTCTTGATGAAACACAAATTCGAATCTTTTGAAATGTTCAAGAGATTCCGCAGTGAAGTGGAGAAACAAACCGGAAAGAGTATCAAGGTGTTGAGATCTGACCGGGGCGGTGAATATCTTAGTCATGAATTTGTCGATTATCTAAGGCAAAATGAGATTTTGTCTCAGTGGACTTCTCCCAGAACACCACAACATAATGGTGTATCCGGACGGAGAAATCGAACCTTATTAGATATGGTGAGATCCATGATGGAGTTCACTGATCTTCCAATGAACTTATAGGGCTATGCTTTAGAAACAGCTGTCTATCTACTAAACAAACTTCCCACCAAAGCAGTCTCGAAGACACCATATGAGATATGGAAAGGACGTAAGCCAAACCTGAGACACATCAAGGTTTGGGGGTGTTCGGCCTTTGTTAAGAGACTTCAGCCAGACAAGCTTGATGCTAGGTCTGATAGGTGTAGGTTCATAGGTTATCCCAAGAAAACTATGGGATATTATTTCTACCACCCGTCTGAACACAAAGTGTTGTGGCCAGAACGACAAACTTTCTTAAAAGGGAATTCCTTGATGAAGGAATTCATGGTGGGGAAGCAGTTCTTGACGAGACTCAAGAACCCGACGAACCAACGCAAGCTCATAGACATGAGATGTCAAATGAGCAATCTTGGCTGGGAGATATGTTGTTAGGCTCCGGCGCTTCATCTTCAAATGTTGAAGTGACAGTGCCCGTTCAGGAACGAGTTCAGGAACAAGCCCAACAAGATATCCCAGCGCAGGTTGAACCTGCTACATAGGCTTTCTTGAGAAGGTCAACACGTTATCGACGTGCATCTGACTGACTTCATCTGATGGTGCAAGAGGATGTGGTCGGTCATAGAGATGACGACCCGTTGA
>CM071861.1:12710305-12721988 GCA_036759665.1 Gynandropsis gynandra
AAATGGTAATTTGTGGCTTTTATTGGTTGAGCAAGAGTTGCATAACAAAGACGAACATGACTTAGACAATGGTAAAGAATTCTTAGAAACGACATGCTTTAAAATTGAAACCGAAGGATGACCTAATCGAGAGTGCCACTCGGAAAAAGTGGTCTTGACACTATGAAGAGCCACAATAAGAGGTTTGGGAGCGACGGGAATCGGCCACTCATAGACACGATCTCTAGATTTTCCGTGAAGTAGACGCTCCCCCGTTTTTAGATCCTTCACCTGAAAATGATCATCAAAAAATTCCATGGAAACTCCATTAGTCCGACATAGTTGTTGAATGGAGATAAGATTCTTGTTCATCGTAGGCACACATAACACATGATCAAGATGAAGATATGAATCATGCGATGAGCTAGGGATAGAGAAAGAACCAATATGGGTGATGGGCAACGAGGAGCCATCACCGATTACCACTTCTTCACCACCCTTGTACGGAGAATGAAGCGCCAAATTGTGTAGAGAGGACGTGATATGATGAGAGGCTCCGCTGTCAAGGAGCCATTGATCCGGTGCATATGGTGTGACGGTGGTGTTGTGAGCCCGCGGCTGCCAAGGGCACGACGAAGAACTCCAATGCGGCGAGGGAGCGGACGGAGAATGCGGACTCCCGTGAGAAGGCGGCAGCTGTGGGCATCGATGGGCGTTGTGTCCATGGACTCCACACAATTGGCAGTGCCCTTGATACCCTGAAGATGGTCGATTGTCCTGTCGTCACCAATTAGAGGAACCGTGCTGCCTATTGTAGTGCTTCGGGCGAGTGTTGGTAGCAAGTGCAGTGACCGGCGGCGTGAATTGCAGCGTCAAGGATTGGAGGAGTTTGGCTTCATGACTGAGGAGTTTTTCATGAAGTTCCTCAATCGGAATGATGTTGTCTCGAGCATTCACCGCATCGACAATTGGCTTATAGTTTTCCGGGGGTCCATCGAGGATGTATTAGAGTAAATCTTCGGCATCAAGTGGCTTTCCGAGAAGCGTTAATTCATCCGCTTTGTTGATGATGGTCCGCATGTAATCGTCTATTGTTTGAGATCCTTTTGAACTCTGCTTGAGTTGTTCCTTGAGTTGAAGGATATGCCCCCTTGATGCCTTGCCATACGTTTGAGCAAGGAGGAGCCACACCTCTCGCACGGATGAGACACGAGCAACCATCGGCTGTAGGGGAGGAGAGATCGCGCCAAGGATTGCCGAGAACAAGAGACGATCTTGTTGTTTGTATGGGGCAAACGCCGGATTTGGAATAGCAATGCCTTTGACGAGGAGGGTAGCATTTGGGACGACGGAATCCGGTTGGATAAAACAATCCAACCGATGGCCTTCGAGTAGAGCACGAATTTGAATACTCCAAATCAAGTAGTTGGAGGAGGTGAGTTTGATCACGTTCGACATATTGACCGTGAGAAGAGTACAATTAGGTTCATTGGGGTTGAACGCCAGAGTGACGTCGGCAGCGGATGAATTGGACATGATGAGGGCTGGTCGGTGCGACGGCTGAAAGAGAGAGACGAAGTGGCCAACGGCTGAACGTTCGCTGAACGTGGGACGTCAAGCGAACGGCTGAAAGGGTGGCGTGCGTGGGACGTTTGCTGAACGTGGGACGTCGAACAGCTGAACGTGGGATGTCGAACGGCTGAAAGGATGGCGTGCGTGGGACGTTCGATGTACGTGGGACATCGAACGGCTGAACGTGGGACGTCGGGCGAACGGAGGAGAACGGTTGGGGCTGAGGCTGACTGCAGCCGAAAGGGTGCAACGACGGGTTGAGCGGCGCCGGAAAGTGAGGCTGGAAGTGGCCGATGGCGGCGGAAAGGGTGATTGGTTTTGGCGGCGGCGAGACAAAATTTTTTAGGGTTGGCCGGTGGAAAAAAAAACTTTAGACGTAGGTCTTTTAGGGTTCTGATACCATATGAATGGTATGATTTTGTCTTATTCAATAATCAAATGAGTACAAGGTGTATAAATAGATATAAGAATTAGAAAGAGAAGAAAACCCTAATAAATGAGAAATTACATAAATGTCCCTACTTCTTATATGGAGGACACAAATTCATTTCAACTATTACATGGGAAGAAATTATGTTGGTTTGATTGTCATGGAAGATTTCTTCCCCGTGGAAAAAAGATAAAAACACTTTTGAAAGATTATGGTATAAAAAAAAAAGAGGCACCGCGCATGCAAACAGGAATACAAATCCTTTACGAACGATTAAACAAAATGAGAGATTTACAAAAATCGATAGAATGTGGTGGAGATCGTGGATATCGAAAACCACAAGGCCAAGGTGATAACTTTCACCGACACGCCTGCACACACACCTTCCTCCAAGGTTCAAGTGTGAAATCACTCGATCAAGTACGTTAAACAAGAAGTCTACTAGACTCCAACGTTGAAAACTAAACATCGATGTTCTTTGAGCCCGAGCATCGAATCTCTAGGTCATCTCTAATCACTTAAGTTTCACCAAAACAAACTCATATATACCTTCAATTCTCTTATAATTATTTTAGGGTTTAGTCTAATATTCACTTATAACGTTTCAAGTTCTTTATGAATTTCCTAAAAACTCTATTGTGTTCATGCGTCATTTTGAACATCAGAACTTATCCACGAATCAACAACAAAACCAAATTTTGAAGGTTCATCACATTAACTTTTTCCAATGACTTGACGATGCTGGATAATACTACTAACAATGGCACAAATCAGTTTTACCCTATTACGGATTTATTTGAATAATCAATTTCCATAATACAAATCTTCAAATTGAGAAATAATGTAAAAGGATAAACCTATAATTTTACCAAATTCTCGATTAGGATGAAACAATGAAGGGAACACAACGAAAAATTAGTGAATTTTCCTTCAATTTTCCTTTTCTCTTATATTTTCTTCTTCTACTACTTCTCTTCCTTTTTTCTTCTTTTATCTTCTTTTCTTCTTCCATCGAAAGATGTGGCTTCTTATTTTTTCTTTAATTAAACCTAACTTTGTTGCCTCATGTTCTTTGAAAATCTTATCTGAGTTGAGAAACTTACGGTCAACCCCTAATACCACGTTGTTTTCCAATTTGATCACATATTTGCCATCTGATCGTACCAACATGGCCTGTTGGTTTGGACAATCTTTGGTGTAGTGACCTTGACCCTAACATTTGATACATATAATGTCACGGTTACACGTGCGGACTTGATTGGTACCTTTATAAATCGCATCTCATTATTGTCCCATCGACGTGAACCAGTAAACTGATCCCACCATGCAAGTGCATACTCAATAAACTTTGTCAAAGCTAGTTTCACTTTTGTGAGTTCAGAATATTGATGGTAATTGGAAACTTTCTCACTTTTTCTCTCCCACTCTAAGTATACTTCCACATCGAATTGTCACAAGAAAGTTGAGATCTCTGGCTTGAAATTATCGTCTTCCTGATTCCTGACTCGATGGACATATTGTGGTACATCGAAATTTCGTGTAATCATCTCTGTCCATATCCACATGTTGTGGCTTTTTAGTGATAAACAGTAGTCTCCTCGGTTGTGTTTGATAAACTACACGATCGATGTCTTCCACCCGATCTAGTCACCGGTTGATGGTAGTGAACTCATCCGTCATTACCTTACGAAATTCAACCATCATGAGTTGCATTATGTATGTAAAATAATTCTTCGTCTACCTTGCGATGGTTTCTTGAATTAGATATTAAAAAGATAGCTATAAAATTGAAAAGTCAGTAAAAGCGTAAATATATGAATAAAAGAGAGATGAACGAAGCTCACGATCTCTCAAAAGATGTTTTGCTCGATTTTACTCGCTCTCATATATTTTTTCTCATTTTCTTCTGTTCAATTTTGTTTACGACTTAAGAATAAACTCGAAGTTAATTTCTGAAAAATTCAAACTAAATCTTGACGGTCCAAACGTACAGAGATGTCACTACATCTAAGATTACTAATCTAAAACACATTTATTTCCTATCTAAATATTTTTCTGTTTTTCTCTATTTATTTTTTTATGTTTCCTTTTTATTTTTTTTGTTTTTCTTAAATTTTTTTTCCTTTTTCTTCTCGAACGACAAAAATAAAACTAAACTGAATTAAGCCAAAAAAATATTTAAAATATAAATAAAATGATAGAAATGTGTACTATTACAAGAACAACACTCTAATACCACTTGATATGATTCTAGCTCGTTTTTATCTTGTCAGATGGATGAAAACAAACTAAAACCCCCTAACAACTCGATAATAGAACTAAACCTGTTTTTTCCTAAGAAAGAATGTCTCAAACTCCAACTACAACCCAACTAGAAAACCTCAAACTCAATGAAAGACACAATAATACTTGTGATATAGTGTGATAAGTCGATGAACAATCATGATCTCTTCAAGAATTTGATAGCTAAATCTCAAGAATTAGCGAGAAAAAGACAATTTGTATTAACGAAAACTTGGTTAAATTGTCATACAATGGATTCCTATTTAAAAAGAACAAACAATAATAAAAAAATTGAATAAAAACTAACCTAATGAAACTCGATAAAATCGCTTGATCGAACAGCTTGATTGAGCGATTATCGCTCGATCGCCGCATAAGTTTTAACCCTAAAATCTGCAAACTAAAGTATACCGATGTTGACAGATTGTTCGGGTTGATCAATTCTGGCCGATCGATTATGGTTGAGCATTCAGATTATTGCACCTCACGGTCTACTCTCTTTGTAAAAACCTCTTATAGCCTTGCATCAATGCTCCATGACATCCTCGTGGGGTCATGATCTATCCTTTTATTTCCATATCAGTGAACACATCCTGAACCTCTTTTGCCATGACCCCATTGTTGGTCCTTGTGCGACTTGTGATAGATTATAGATCTCGTCCTCATCATTCATCTCCATGAACCAACAGACTCCCTTGATTTTGAATTTCGATTTCTTGAATTGGGGGTGATTCGAGAGTAATTTTGACGATTTCTTAGTTTTCGGCTTTTAGCTTTTGTTTTTGTGTCTATAACCCCATTGGGATTTCAATTCTTTTATATGTAATGTGATAACGTTTCAACCTAGTTCACGGACCCGAGACTCGATTCCTCCCACCGGATTTGCATAACCCAATCTGATTTAGTTAATCTAGTTATTGTCGTGTTCGCCAAAATCAAATTTTCAATGCCATGTCAGTGCCTAAATAACGGGCGTTATTTGTTCCATCGATGATATGTGGCGCAGAGAGGTCCAAAGAAATAAATATGAAGTTCAGAAGTTTTTGTTGGTTCATGGATGTTTGTATATTCGCTAAACTAAAAGAGGAATAAAAAAAGGAAATGGTTTGATAATTTACAGATGAAGTCTATAATATTTAGTTATCTTATAAATTTCACATAAAAAATATATTAGTTCGAGCAAGTTTAAAACCAATATGGGAAACATGAATCGATCCAATCTATAAATGGAACATTTTAAAACCAACTTAAAAATCGAGTCAAATATGGTTCAATATCATGTTGTGTCCGGTTTTCTCAAACTGAACGTCTAACCGTACCAAATGTGAGACCCAAATTAAAAAAAAGGATTAAGTCGGTGTATACACCGACATATGTACATATATATAATTACATATTAATTGATTAGGGTTAATTAAAAAAGAAGGGGAAAGAGGACACCGCTGGTCAGCCGAGAGAGAGAGAGAAACGTTGGCTAGAGAGAAGAAGAAAAAGAAAGGGAAGAAAAAAAGAGAAAAGGAGGAGGTAGAAGAAATTGGAGAAGATTTCCATCACGTTTTTCGTGGGTGGATTCCAATCGAGATTTTGGTAAATCTCTAAACAATTAGTTGTGATCATTCGCTTAATTCGAATATTTATATTATGGAAATTTTTGGAATTGAATGAATCTATAATAGGGAAAAATTGGTCAGTGTTGTTGCTAGTAATATTAGCCAGAAACGTCAAATCGTCGGGAAGCTAACGTGAAGATTTTCTCCATCCTAATTTCGGATTTGTGATTGATTTGTGGAAGATATTATATTTTTAAAATGAGACATAATCACAATAGGATTTCTAGGATCATAATGGGAAAAGTGAAACGATATAAGTGAATTGGATTAAACTCTCGTTTTATCGTATGAGAATTAATGATAAATATATGAGTTGTATAAGTGACTAGAGATGATCTGGAGAATTGACGTGCGACCAAGTGTTGGGGTCGGAAAACGTCGATATTTTGGTTCGGTGTTAAAGCCGAGTGAATATCTTGTTAGTGTGCTCGATCGAGTGATTTCACACTCGAACCTTCGGAAGAAGGCGTGTGCGAGCGCGTCGGTGAAAGTTGTCACGTGAGGAGTATCGGGTCGATGACATTAGTATTGTGACACTTGGATTTGGGCCAACGTCATACCGCGCTGAGGTTGTGGTAACCTTGCGAGCACGGAGCGTCGAGTTAGTCAGGTTAGGACGTCGTACCGTGTTGGGGTTGTGGTAACTTTTCGAGCGATGGAGCATCGAGTCAGTCAGATCAGTGGATCTGCTAGCGTCGTACCGTGTTTGGGGTTGTGGTAACCTTGCGAGCGATGGAGCGTTGTATTGTACTGATGGTTGGGGTACGTTGTGACCTTGCGAGATCTTCAGTGTGCCGGGGTCCTTTGGACTTTGCAAGCGTATGCACGAGCTAGAGTCGTGTGGACTCTGTGTGTTATGATCCAGTGTGGTACTAGTCTTAGATTGGGATACTCAGCCGGGTTAGGTACAGTTGTATGTATATCTTTAGTTTAGACTTTGGATATATCGTTATTTTATGATATTCAGTTCGAGCGGGAGAATACGTGGCACAGAGTACATACACGTATTGATCTCACTGAGTACGTATTTCGTACTCACCCTATTTGTGGGCTTTCGTGGATGGACATGATATGGCAAAGAAAAAAAGCAACGAGGTTGAACAGCAACATGAAAGTTCACAGCAGACTGATGGAAGAGGCATGCACGAGATATCGATAAATTTTTATTTTGCATTTCGTATTTATTTTATTCATTTATCGTGACTATGATATTTACGTATTTGTTATGCTATTTAGTCCGGACCATTCTTATTTCGGAATAAATCATGCATTTTATTTTATAAATGCATTTGAACGATGACACATGTAGAAGTGACACTGGACACTCCTAGTTTCGAGGTAATTCTAGGATTGGGGTGTTGCACCAAAAATATAAATATATATATATATATACATATATATTTACACGAAGAAGTGCTGGATCCGTATCTTGACACATCCGTTGTTAAAAAGTTAGATAACTATATATGCAAACGTTTACATGCTCATGTATCTTTCCACTACGTGTTCCAAGTGACACTCCGAGTCAAATTCACATAAACTTGGGTAACTAAACATGGAGGAACCTTAAAAGCAAGAAGAGAAACCACTCAATTGTAAGAGACTAGTAATGCCGTGCGGACATCTGGACAATTTTTTCACCACTTTTAACAGGACGAGACATCTTGAACGGAAAAGTTTACTAGTTTTTGCTATTCACAAACCAAAATCCAAGCAGATTCTTAAACATTGGGAAAGCTCGTTAGGCTAAAGACGTTTCCTGTTAGTTTTCATCTGCAGGAGGAAGCTCGTCTTCACCTTCCTGCGCATCCTTTTTGTTTTTTCTTTCTTTCCTCTCGTTCCATCTTGCCCAAACCCACTTCAGGACAAGAAAACCTCCAAGCGCATACACCTGAAAAGTTTTTAGACATGCTTGGATGAAATAACAACGAAGAATCCAAGCTTTTTGCAGAATTATGAAAAAATATAAAAGAAAATGAAAGCATATCAATTGAAAGGCATCATAACCAGAGAATTTCAAGATGCAAAGGAAGGAGAAAAAGGCAAAGCCAAGCTCCGCTATGGGTGTCCTACAAAAAATTATGACTACAAACCACAGCTGAACCATGAGACCGGCGATATGTATTTGAATTGGAGCCTTCACAACTCATAAGTGTCAAACCAATCAATTATTCAACCAGGCAGCTTGGTATCCATACAAATAGAACAACACAGTTAGCAGTTTAAGAAAAGGTTCCCCTCGTGATTCTCTCACATTCTCAGGCTGAATATTATGTGATAAAAATGCAGTGTTTACATCAATGAAGTAAAAAGAACAACTCGGCCATCAATGGATAGTATGGTCATTGGGCAGGGAAGAATAATGATAACAGCCAACCATTCCAAATGCAACAGGAAAACTCCAATTTGACACTATAAACCAAGGAAATGACAGCCACTGCAATAGACTCCGATAGTCAAGCTTCAAAGTTTGACATAACACATAATGCAACAAGAGTATAAAGAAAACCAGAGCAGTTTCAAGGACTAAACCAAAAGAATAAACAACACTAATCCGACTCCCATGAATTTGTACTTCATAAAATGCAGAGCATTTCCGAGCAAATGGTCAACAACAGGTAGCAATGGCAACAATTGGTCATCCATGACAGACAAAATCATAGTCATATAAGTCATCACCCGCAAAAATTCTGCAAGTAATTGTAAGCATCCTTCAGGGAAATGTATATCTATACCACCTGAATGTAAGATCTATTCATCCTCACTGTTCTCCTATCCATACATCTAACAAGATCCAAAAAAAACATATTTATGTAATATATTTATCCTCATCATATAGTTTACCTCTTTGTCCGAAGCACAATCAAAAACGTTTTTCAGATTCCAATTGAGTCTCTATGCATAGTTGTGGATGTGTGTCTAAGGACTTAGCAATTCACATTCATAAAACAAGAAACAAACACGAATCCACCAATTCAAAAAGCTTACACAAATGAAGCACAACGAAACCAAAATGAAATAACCCAATTCCCCTGAACTGAATGCTTCATATAACCCTCGAAATCCAGGCACCAGCCAACAGTTTTTGTCTCAATCATTTTATGCAATATTCTTCTCACTCCAGCACAGCTAAACCCAAAGCTCTTGCGGCTTATCTCGCAGACATAGCATAGCATTGAAAACACTGATAAATACTAAACTGCTACTTTATGGTGAAAAAACCTCGTCCAAAGTATCGAGTTTTTGTCACAACCCAGTTTAAATTCAAATCTCAATCCCATCTAACAGACCCCTAAACTCACATCTAATCCAAAGAACTCGATTCCTATCCCCCAATTTCCGATCAACCAAACAGAAAACCTTTCATCTTTACCTGCCAAAGAACCACAGAGTTCGAAGTCCTGCCGGAGCCAACCTCGGCCTCCGCTTCCAGTGGCTCCACAAACTTCGGCGGAGAGTACGGAAAAGATACTCTCGCAATACTTCGATTCTCAGCCTCTCCGTTGCTTCCGCTTCCCGTGGTCACCGCAGTAGTCTCCGGCTTCGCTCCCTTGCCATCGGGTTCGGCTTTTGATTCCCGGTTTAGAAATGGGAAACTGAATTGGATTTTGGGAAAGAAGGACGGAGGATTTCTGGGAAAGTTCGAATCGTGTTCCAGAGTCGCAGACATTTCTGGGCTATTCGCAGGATTTTTGCTCCTCTAGGGTTTTGGGTGTTTGAATCAGCGGGCGGATAAACCCAGTGAAACAGCGATGCTGCAAAATGTTGTGGATTTATTTCAAATATTTTTTGTGTTTGTCTTCTTTTCGTCACTTTATGAATCGATGACACGTGTCCGATTGCCGTACAATAATTTCCCACTGAACAAAACCTAACCAAGTTCAAGTTCTCTCAAATTGTCAAACCGATTAAAACCGGAACCATATCAAACTCCAACCAATTTCTCTGGATAATTTGGTTACTATAGAAAATCACTAACTTTGTTAATTTACACTAAAATTATTAAAATAGCTTTGTTAATTTATTTTATCACATTTGAATTTGATACCTTTGATGCGACGAGAAAGGAGAATTTAATCTTTATAACTTTCTCAATTAATATATATTATTTATAATAATTATATTTCAAAAATCTTTAGACGGACAATTGATTAAAGTCTAGACGAATTGTTCAATAATTAATCGACTTCTAAATTTTTTTGGTTTTTAAAATTTTTTAATTATTATTATCAATTTTCTTTTTTATAAAAAATACAAAATATAAAAATGAGAAATGTATTTATTTTTAATCAATTTTGTCTTTTATTTTGTTTAAATATCAAAATGATATTATTATAATTTTAAAAAAACTTAAATTTAATGATAAATATCTAATCAAACTTTAGTCTAATAGTAATCGCCGAGTACTAGCCGACTGTAGATCACCAAACATCTAGATCAAAATTTTTAAAATTATTAATAATAACACTTGTAAACTCAATGGATAACCTAAAATAAACATAAATAATAATAAAAGAAACAACCAATCCATTAATACATAAAAAAGACCAATTTCATATTCTACATGAAAAATTATAAAAAATCTAATAAAATATATAACAATTAATTTTATTATGGTATCAAAAGTCATTCAATTTCAGTTAGATATATAACAATCACCAATGGTTATATTATAAATTTCATATTATCACGAATCGGTTCATTTATTTCCAATTAATTTTGAATTAAAAATCTATAAATCGTATAAAATGGTTTGCGTAAATTTATCTAATTTAATTTAAACACAAAAGTACATCGATTAATTTATACATTATTTTACTTTATAGTGTATCATTCTGAATATTCATAAAAATGAACATAAAAGATCATTAGTTTTATCCAATTTGTACACTAATATACATATCATATTTAGCCTATCATATAATCAATATAATTTTAAATAGAATGAAATAATATATAAACTAGATGAAATCAATCACTATGTATAAATATTTGGGTAACAAAATCCAATAGAAAAGAAAAAGAAAAAGAAAGAAAAACACGCACCTGCCAACGGATAATGGGATGAGAAGTGGCTCGCGTTGTGTCTTCGACCTCAAGCTTTAACGGTTGAGGAGTTAACGGTTTCTTATCGGAAAACTTAACGACGTCTGCTTTGCCGTTTCCGTTATCTCCAAACTGTGACAACACAAGTTTCTTCTCATCTTCCAGGTAACCGTGACGGAAAAAAATTGAACGGATTAATATTTGCAACGTACGATATAAATTTGTTGACGAAGTTGGGGTGTTCTTGGCCGGTCATTTATTTTTGTGTTGATGAGTTTCTTCCTATTTAGGAGGTTATGGAGTGAGAAATTTATAATTTTTTTTAATATATATATAGAGTTAAAATTTGTTTTATATTTCGTTGAGAGCACATCGAGTTTCTAATGTTTTCTCTAGAATTTGTTTTCTCTAGAATTTGTTTTTAATATATATAGAGTTAAAATTTGTTTTATATTTCGTTGAGAGTACATCGAGTTTCTAATGTTTTCTCTAGAATGTTTGAGCGTGGACCATTGCGTTCGTGCTTTCTCCTGTCTTTTCTTCCCCTAAATTCTAGAAAAATACGTTCAAACATTGTTGTTCCCCCATTTTTCATATGCATTACTTGTTGTTCCCCCATTTCAAAAAGGTGGCCGGAAATACAAACTCCACACTAACATATATTATACACCACAAAAAATAATGTATCAATTTGTTTTTAATGATCATCTCGTTTTCATACGTATTTCTTGCATGGTTTAGGAGACGTTTTTGATACATATGT
>CM071861.1:12721998-12739514 GCA_036759665.1 Gynandropsis gynandra
CACACGTGCCGTGCACTTGCGGGTAGATTAGGTTATATTTAACTCTGATACGCATCATTTAACGAACAAAATATCACTAAAAAATTTGTTGAATTAAAAGTTTTCAACAAATTTTAATGTATTACAAACAATTGATAGACTTTGAAAATAGTTAGCCATTAATTTTTTGTATATATTTATGTCGAACATTTAATAGCTAAAACCCGTTGATATATGTCGAATGGTATTGAAAACAAATATATAATCAATGGATGATCGTTGAAACACAATGATAAAATCGACCTAACGTGGTTTCAACGGTAAAAATTATCAACGACCATCCGTTGAAAATTTACAATTGATAATTATTGATATTGTTAAAAAATGATTGTTGAAATATTGTTTAAAATTACAATGGGCTTTGAAACTGGTTTTAACGATGTTCAATAAATTATTTATGTTGGTGATTCATTTATATTTTCAATGGATTTTCATTAAACTATTTGTCATGGGTATATATAAAAAAACTTTCAATGGAAATCCGTTAAAATATCATTTAAAACTACGTAAAATCTAAAATCATCGAAATGTGTAAATATATTTCACATATCGATCAAATAAAAAACTAAACAGTAATAGTTTTTCTCTCTTTCGAAAAAAAAAGTTTTAAATTCTTCCTTTTAACCTTTCATGAAATCAATACAAAATGAATAAATAAAGCAAGAATAAGTTAACAGTTTCTTTCAATTTACGTGTACTTGATTCGTTACACATTGCATTTTAGTCGGACTCAGGTACATGTATATGTTAGGATCATTTTGTTTTTGGTACTTCGTTTTGTTATTTCTTCTTAAAATCTTTTTTTCTTTGTTCTCTACTTCAAGAACATTGTTTATACAATCTTTTCTTCATTTAACTTAGAGCTATGGTACCTTTACATGTATACTCTTATATTCCAGTTGAATCATAGACAAATATTTAATCAGTGTCTAGCTTTGTGTGTTAGAATGTTGCAAATTGAATTTGAATGCTCTCAACTTAGACTCGATTTATGTGTTCATAACAACCAACCTTTATTTCACAATATGCCACAAGATTTTTCACTGGCACAAATAAACATATCATCAACTCCAAATATTATGCACATTTTTTTATTGACAACCTTAAAGAAATATGAATCACTTAAAACTTAGGATGTCAAACATCATCACTCAAAGTTCTCAAATCCCAAGTGATTTTTTCAACCATACATATATATTCACATCAAGGGGTTTGGTAAAAATATTTTCCAATTGACGCTCAGTAAGACACATGATCGGTTTTGATTTGCTTCATTTCAAAAAACATTTATAAGAAAAATGATGTCGAATCTATATGTTTTGTCCTAGAATGTTGCACTAGATTCTTTAATATGTCCACAGCACTTGTGTTATCACAAAGTCCAACAAAAGTTTTATGATTCGTTGGTGTTTCAAGAATCGAATCCTTGGAGGAACAAACACTCGTCGACCTTTCACATCTCGGTTTCAAATACGAAATAGATTAATAAAAAAAAGAATAAATAACCAAGGTCTGAGAGTAAAGTGAACACAAAAAGTTTAATGAGTTTAGATTGTCGTTGTGACAAACCAACGTCTCGCCGGGATCGGACCCCGAAAATTCATTATAACAAGGATAGGACTTTACAAGAGTTATAGTAAAACTCCTTCCAGGTGCACCTCACAAATGTGCAAGTGGAACACTTCTCTAACTTGTGTTTCTTGGTATCCACACCCTCTCACCTTCTTACACTCTCAGCTCTCTCCCATTGCTAATAGTAATCAGCAAACCCGCTGATCAATGCACACAGTCGAGCCCCGTTATACATTTATTCCGCTGAGCTGCATCTGCCACCTTTTCAACTGCACCTATCTCATAGGTATCAATCTCATAGTGTACACCTAACAAATCTCCACCTAGACTTGAGTTCCTCCTATTGCATCCATTTGCCCTAATCCAGACCTGAGTTACATTACTCAATTGTAACGATCAATTAATCCAATGCGCATACAAAGAGGTAACACCGGTGATATCAAGTGAAATCCATGGTTGTACACACCTTCTGATCATAGCTCATCGTCGGCGATCCCTTAAGCCACATAGCTACCTTGATTGCCACCTTTGAGACCATAAACTCGATCTCTAAACTTGAGAGAGCTAACACTTCCTGCAATCCCGAGTTCCAACTGATTGGATTAAAATCAGTTGTAATCACCACACTTATGACTAACCATCTTCTACTCGGATCCACAGTAAAATCAGAATCACGAAACCTAGTGATTCCCAATCCAAGAACATTCAACTGAGCATTTCATGTTCAGTTGAGCAGAAGGTATGAACTTGTTAAAGATAGTTCTGGATGACTTCTAACTTCAAGGCGCACACGCGGAATATCAATCGCTCGACACGAGCAGAGGAACGCTCTATCGAGCGATTCACCGAAAACACTAAGAGATTCAAATTTTAAATTTTTAAAGAATGAGAAAGCTCTTAAAAGGTCTAGGACGAAAAGAGGATACATAAAATAAGAAGAAAGGAACTTTTGAACTGTACAAAAATGAGTAAGCTTCTAGAAGGTCAAAATTGATGGGTCGAACTATCGACGGAGATGAGAAGAAGACGAGGTCATGGTGCCGACTAAATGAGCTATCGATTAAGCCTTCTCAATATATTCCTTCCTCTTTATTTCATGTTGTATTTTGATATTGAGATGTATAATCACCTAGTAGATTCATGTTTTAGGATAAAATTGTTGTGTATTTGGATTTATCATGCCTAATGATCTGATTCTTTGTTTTTTGGATTTTATGGTCTAATGCATGTTTTAATTCTTTCAATTCTTGTATGGCCGCTTGAATTCACTATCATATGGTATAGCTACTGACACATACATTGGTTATATTAGACTACATATGATTAGATATATATGATTGATCATACTTACTAGTGGGTTAGCCGGTCTAGAAATTAGGATATCGAACTATACTACATTCGATGTGTAGGTCATAGATGTCACTGACTTCGAAATTGGATAGGAATCTGCACTACGAGGGGAGGTTAGTTACTAATACATTTAAATATAGGTTATTAGACTTGTGACACTAGAAAGCTATATACTAGAACAAAGTTTGCACTGTGAGAGTAGGGAGATCTAGATTTGCAATACGAGAGCAGGTAGATCCAAGTTTAGATGATTGAATTCCTCGGATAGAATAAAAATGATATTATCTGATATCTTTTATGAATACACTTACACCAAAACAACATTCTAATCTAGAAAGCATTGTCTCGATATAAATAGTTGTATCATACATTTTGGACAGATTCTAAGTACATAAATAACCTAAACTACCCGCAAGTGCACGACACGTGTGTAGTACTTCAGGTGTCGATCCCACAAGGACTATGCAACACAACCTAAACTCAAACTACGAATCAAACTTGCTAACGAATGAAATATGGTTTTGAGAATGAAATACTAAAAACAAATAAACAAACTAGTTCTTAAGAATAAGACAAACATTCCAGGAATCCAGTTTCACCACAAGACTACCGAAACCAACAATCAACATATCTATCATGTAATCCCAGTCAAGTTATCTAAGGTAGACGATCCTAATATGATATCTACCCTCTCTCGAGGCATAGACACGTAATCTAGTCAAGTTATCCCCTACTTTCGTGGCTGACACCTTGAACCAAACCCATAAGACCTGTGATTCATCCGTTTTACCCTCAACCGCTGCTACCCTACTTTCGTGGCCTAACCTCGGTTGTTCTAAACCTGATCTTCTAGGACTAGAATTCTCCTTTCAGTCCTTCTCCTAACCCCTAACACATGCATTTACTTGGCCTTTGTAAACACAAGTTATTTAAGCATTCAGATAAAGAATAGATAAAACGGGAAGATGCATTCAAAGATAAATCAAAAGTGGTTCTGAGATAGCCATGGGCTAATCCCTTCTCCTAGAACAAACAAACTACTCGCTCATACGTCCGTAAATAAACATAAACGGAATAGAAGGTCTAAGGAACATGAAAACCAAACGAAATCGAATTTTGGGGTTGATCTCCAATGCTCCTTGTAAGTCTCCTTCGCAAGAACCTTCTTCCTTCTCTCTACTCTCTCTCCTTCGATCAAGAACTAAAAGCTGAGTGAGTGAGCTCGACCTCTCACTCCTCTCTTCTTCTTTCCTTCCTCTTTTCTTTCCTTTTCTCCTCCTTCTGGACGTTCAGTTATTCATTATGTTGCAGCAGCCACCGATTGTTGTCTTTTCATGAGTTTCCATTCTTGAATAAGTTGGGTGACGTTTCATTACTTCATTCCAGCGAAATATCACTTATTCCTCTTCTCTAAAGGCGTTTTCCTTATTGTATAAGTCCCCAAAAAACTCCCATTTGTTTTAAGAAAAATTAACTTATTTGGAGTTGCAAGTGACGGACGCGACCCGTGCAGGCAGGATAAGTGACCCGCTCGGGTACGGCGCGGAAGATCGCACAAGAATACTATGGAAAAGAGGCTGCCCGCTCGGGCTCAAGTGCTGCCCGCTCGGGCTCAAGTGCTGCCCGCTCGGGCTCAAGTGCTGCCTGCTCGGGCTCAAGTTGTGTCCGCTCGGGCTGAGGCCCCGGGCGTGGTATTTCTCACCCGACTCGTGCTCAATTCGCTGGACAAAATCGCCGTAACAAATGGCCGCTCGGGCTAGGGAGTTACCCGCGCGGGTAGTGGCTATTCCTTACCGATTCTCGTCTCGTTTGTCCCATGATGATCCTCGATGTTGGTACTTTGTCTCGTGCACGTCCTTTAGCTCCGAAATGAACCGAATACGCATAATAAACCTGTAAGGACATGGAAACACGAAAACAAGTAAAACGGATACGGAATCATACGTAAAGCATCGCATATATATCATAAACATCTCTAAAATCGTGCAAGAAATACGTATGAAAACGAGATGATCAGTTGTATCATACATTTTGGACAGATTCTAAGAACATAATGCACCTTACATTTCATGGTTGTAGTTTTCGTATGATTAATAATTTAGATCACTCTTTGTCTCTATGTTCGACACTGGTACTACAAGGTTCATATCCTTGTAAAATGTTTAGTCTAGGTATATTTATTAGAACTTGATTAAAATAGATCACACCAGAACAACGCATCATGTTTTCGGCACCGTTGGCGATGCCATTAGACGATTTAGTTATAAGTTTTACGAATCTAGGTTACTGATTTTTTATTTTTAGTCCACTTTTTAAATCCTTTTTTTCTTTGTAGATATGCAGCCAATTCAAAGGAAATGATTGAGAGTAAGCAAGAAGATTGCCCATGACCGACAACATCGAAAACATGACTTCAGAAGAGGAAACTTACAGAGCATATACCACTCCTAAGCACACCAAACTTTTTTCTTGTATTCGACGACCGAATACTGGTTGAAGTCAGTTTGAAATTCAGTCATCGCCTCTACAAACATTGAATCAAATTGTATTCAAATGGAGATTAAATAAGAATGTGAATCTTCATTTGACAAAGTTTAAAATGTTGTGATGTTCACTCAAGCTAGTCCAAGGAGTAACAGAAGAGGATGCATGCTATTAGCATTTCTTTTTTTGCTTGAGGATGAGGCGTAAGAATTGTTATACACATCAGCTTTAGACTCTATCCATACATGGAGTCAATTTGAAGAACAATTTATGGTGAAATTCTTTCCACCTCATAAGACACAAGCTATGAAGAATAAAATTAACACCTTCACTCAAGAAGATGATCTGACATTATATGAGGTTTGGGAATGGTTCAAGGGCTATCACGTGCTTGTCCATATCATGGGATAGATCAGAAGTATCTCATATCAACATTTATTGAAGAACTTTGAGAGAAATCCGTGTTTGGATAAATGCAACATGCGGAGGTTCATTGTATGATTTCCATTTAAGTCATATAGAATAATGAATTGAAAAGATGGATAACAAGAGGAATGTTTTCATTGATTGTCTAAGGAGAGTTCTAATGAGAGAGTTAACAATTGAGGTTCTAACTTCCAAGCTGAAGTAGCTGATCTGAAATTTCAAATAGTTTCCATAAAGCAAACAACATTGAATTCTTCTACAAATCTACAAGGATATCGAGACAATGATTCATTAATATATTTGGTGGAGTATATGAATGAAGATGTGAAATACGTGTCGGAAAACCTCTATTTGAACACGTTTTTGCACACATGCAGTATCAACAAAAAGGAATATTTCAGCCTCATGTATTCCCAAAGGAAAATCCGCTTGCACACCAGCAACACGAAAGGATGATGAAATAAAAATCTCATAATAGAGAGCTATGCAGGATTAAGGTTAAATAGGATCACTTCAAGCAGACGATGGACCAAATGGAGTAAATCAAAATGCATCTAAAGATGTTAGATACCTAAGTCACTCAGCTTGAATCCACTCCTTCTCGACCAAATGGAGTACTCCTAGGGAATCTTGATCTAAACCCCCAAGAGCAGTGCAACAAAATTGTGTTGAGAAGTGGGAGGAGATTGCAGAACCTCTTCACCATCGAGTCGAGAGGGAAGAATCTATGATGTCTACTCCTACGGATTTTTCTAGAACCGTAGAAAAAATAATCCCCATGATGATAACAGTAAAAAAGAAGAAAAAAAGGAGCGGGCATATGTTCTACCATCACCGAAAATGCCCCTACTACATTTTCCATCTCAACAAATAAAGAAGAACGATGATAGTAAATTTACCAGATTTATTGAGATGATGAAGAAGCTAGAAATCACAATGCCATTTTACGAGTACATCACGCAAATCCTTTCCTACGAAAAACTTTTGAAAGACATCCTATTCAAGAAGCGTGTTATCTAGAACGAGACGGTGATGCTTAATCCAGAATGCAACAATATCATCCAACATGAACTACCCCTTAAGTAGGTAGACCTAGGTATCTTCTCGATCCCATGTAAATTAGACAATGTTTCTATTGACCGTGCTCTTTATGATTTAGGTGCTAGCGTGAGTTTACTCTTGCTTTGAGTCTACAAGACGTTAAACATAAGCGAGGTTAAACCAACAAGGATGGAATTGCATTTGTCGGATCATTCAATCAAATATCGGTTAAGCATCCTTGAAAACGTGTTTTTGAAGATTGGAAACTACTACATGCTTGTGAACGTTTTAGTACTTGATATGGACGGGGATGCAAAAGAACCTATCATCCTCGGGCTTCCGTTTCTGAATACAGTGGATGCTATTGTCCATCCGAAAGCTGGAAGACTAATGATGAAATTTGGAGATGAAACTGTGGAATTTATCTTGAAACAAAATTATAACCAACTATCAATGGTAAATTCCATTTGTTTCTTCGAAATTTTCGAAGCTCTCGTGGCTAACATTGTTGGAGAGATAAGGGTGTGGATCCCTTGGATGCATATAGACCAAAATTTCTCCAACATCATGAAGGAGCAAGTGATCAAGAACAACGCTCGACCGAGCACAATAATTGTTCAGGTCGAGCGAAGTCATTAGAAGACCAAAACCAAGAATGTTCAATCGTTCTAGATCACTGAGTGGTCGATTTCATTGTCCGCTCGACCGAGAAATTTAATTGCTTAGGGTGAGCGAATCCTCTTGATGATCACACTTCACCAAATTCAGCTAGAGATAGATTCGTACCCATCGAAGCCATGCATGCCCACGACATGGAGGTCATTAGCACATCGAAGGCATCTCTAAAAGAAGGGACAAGCGTGCAATCGGGTTCGAGCGTTAGTAACACCCATAATGTAGAACTTAAACCCTTACCATAAGGGTTGAGGTATGTTTTTCTAGGCCCAAAATCCATATATACTGTCATTGTTAGCTATGGATTAGATAACATACCGGTAGATACACTTGTGAAAACCCTTAAGAAATATTGAAAAACATTAGAAGGGTTTAAATTCCTCATTATGTATGCATCGAATCTATCTAGAGAATGATTCTAGATCATCTATAAAGAATTAACATACGCGGAATCTGACCATGAATGAAGTAGTTTAGAAATAAATTTTGAAATTGTTAGATGTAGATATCGTATACCCGATATTCGATAGTTCATGGTTTCGACTTGTACAAGCCATACCTAAGATGGGAGGGATCACGGTAATTCTCAATAAAAAATGAATTAATATCGATGAAGACAATAATAGGTTGGAGAATGTGTATAGACTACCGGAAACAAATTCGAACACTAATGATCATTTTTCGTTGCCTTTCATTGATCAAATGTTTGAATATCTTGAATTAAATTCTCATATTTTTTTCTAGATGGCTATTTGGGATTCTTTCAAATCCCGATATATTAGAACGACCAAGAGAAGATTTCATTCACATGTCCTTATGACACTATTGCACTGAATTCTCATTTATGTTTTTAGTTGTATATGATGTCCATCTTCTCAGACATTATATTGGATATTATGGAGGTCTTTATGAAAGACTTTTTAGTCCATGAAACCTCTTTTGATTTTTGTTTCACAAATCTTTGTAAACTGTTAGAAAAGTTTCTTAAAGCTAACCTCATGTTTAGTTGGGAGACATTCCTTTTTATAATACATGAAGGAGCAATGCTTGGACATAAGATATCGACCAAAGGCATATAGGTCGATAAAGCAAATATCAATTTTATTGAGAAATTACCACCATTGAAAAAGGAAAAGGTGTGGGGAGTTTCCTGGGGCATGCAGGATTATGTCGTTGATTAATTCGGGATTTTTCAAAGATATCAAGGCCACTCACCAAACTGTTGAGCAAGGATATGCCATTTGATTTCATCACATAATGAATTAGCATTTTTAAGATGCTAAAGAAAGCACTGATATCACCTCCGATCATTTAACCATTGGATGGAAAGTTACCATTTGAGCTTATGTATGAAGTTAGTGATTACTAAGTGGGAGAAGTTTTGGGACAAAGGAAAGACCGAGTTTCACAAGCAATTTATTATGCGAGTTGCATTCTAGATGATGCACAAGTTAACTACTTTACAATAAAAAAAGAGTTACTCCGGTGGTCTCGCCATTGAAAAATTTAGATCATATGTTGTACGGCCAAAGGTCATTATCTACACAGATCAGGCTTAATTGTGATATATGCTCGCAAAGAAAGATGCAAAATCACGGCTCTTACAATGGATTTTACTACTTTAAGAGTTCTATTTAGAGATCTGATACAAAAAATGAACAAATAATGGAGATTTTGATCATTTCGTCTATCTCGAGGTCATCTCCATCGAAGATGCAATGAGGGATGAAAATGTTCTCACCTTCTTAGCTGTAGACACCTCATGGTTTGCAGACATTGTAAATTATTTGGTCGGGAAGGTGCTACTACCAGGCTGAACTACACAGAAGGAAGAAGTTCTTCTATGACATCTGACATTACTATTGGGATGAGCCTTTCCTCTTCAAATGGGGAAAAGAAAAACTTTTTAGATGATGCATCCTCGAGAAAGAGATCCAAAGTGTCATATTTTATTGCCACTCCTCGGATTATGCTAGAAACTTTTGAAGCCTCGAAGACTTCTTCGAGAATTTTGCAAGCGGGTTTTTATTGCCTCATGTTATTCAAGGAAGTTTAGAAATTCGTCTAAGCTTGTGACAAGTGTCAGAGAACGGAAAATATCTCTGGACATCATAAAATGCCTCACAGATACATGTTAGAAGTCTAACCAATTGATATGTGGGGAATTGAATTTATGGGACCGTTTACATGGTCATTTGGCAACATTTACATTTTAGTGGTGGTTGACTACATCACTGAGTGGGTAGAAGCAATTCTGAGTCCGAACAATGACTTGAAGACTATAATGAAGATGTTTAAATGGATCATTTTTCCCAGTTTCAGAGTCTCACATATCATGATAAGTGATGGAGGGTCACATTTCGTGAACAGAGTCATCGAGACTCTATTGAAGAAGTATGAGGTACACCATCGAACTGCAACCCCGTATCATCTTCAAACGAGTAGAAAAGATTATATTGGAGAAGATGATGTCAAAGACAAGGAAGAATTGCTAGACGTTAGATGATACACTTTGAGCATACAAAACAACCTTCAAAACAACGATTGGAATGACACCGTTACCATTGGTGTATGAAAAAGTTTACCACCTCCCCTTGAACTCGAACACAAGGTGTTATGAGCAATCAAGGCCCTAAATTATGACTGGAAAAAAGATAAGGAGAATCGTGTACTGCATTTTCATCACCTTGAGGAACTTTATTTGGATGCCTACGAGAATACGAGGATCTACAAAAAAAACGAATGAAAAAATTGCACGATCGATGCATATTACACCGCTTCTTCAATGAGAATGACCTCATCCTCGTTTTCTGTTCTTGAGTAAATTTATTTCTATGTAAGCTCAGAACTCATTGGTCAGGTTCTTTTCGTATTAACATAATTCTATCTAATGGCATAGTTAAATTGAGCAACGAACATGGAGAGCGCTTTACGGTCAACACGTAAAGGATCAAATTATATAATCCGAGTAAAACCAACGTAGGGAACAAGACATTACCACTCTCAACGCCAAATCCATAGTAGATAAAATTTGAGAAAATGATTAAATAAATAGAGAGAATGCTCGGCCGGGTGATTTTGAGTTTTCGAAATGCTCGACCAAGCGTCGGACTTCCAAAAAAGTATATAAGGTAAGTTTTGTCGATTTTTCTCGGTCGCACTTTATACTCGAACGAATAAACCCTAAAAATTAAATGAATTTTCCGGCGATCCAAGGCGGGTTTCTCCACCAAAAGATTTGACCTACAAACACTGCAAAATCGACGGTAAGGAAGACGAACGTTGTTGACTAGGAGATTCGGAAAATAACCTTCTTTCTCTCTCTATAAATTCTCTTAATTTCAAAAGTACAATTCAGTCGAGGTAAGCCTAAATCTTGAGTTTTTTGAAGAACCTAAATCCCGAGTTTTTTTGAAGCATTTAATTCATAGGAAGGAGTTTTAGGCATTGGGATTTTAGATCTCGGAAAAACTGTTTGAGTTTTTTGAGTTTTTTGGTTTTACTGTATAGTGCCCGATTGAGCTTTGCACTGTGCAACCGTGAAAACTCACTAAGAAAGAAGATGACAATTTTGAAAAAACGCTCTGACGTTAGGGTTCACCAGATTGCTCGACCATTTCCCCCAGGTCGAGTGTTTTTTGTCCATTCTAAATTTTTTTTCTCGACATTCTTTTATTCAGAAATATATTCATTGATGCAAATTATTATATTGTTATATATGAACTTACATAGTTTTAGCGCATGAAAATTGTAGAAAATGATGAAACGATCAAGATGGGAAGAGTCATCATCTAGCGCACTATCCACACAAGAACAACTTCCTTCGCCTTTGAGTTGTGGTGCCATACAGACGATCATAGCTCCATGAAGAATCATGGAGTCACATCAGAAACCCGAATCTTTAAGATTTAGATATGAATAACACAAATGAAGATCCTGAAGTTTTCAACCACAAGGACTTCAGCCAACAACACAATAGGCACGATCATGCATACATTTAGACACAAAGAAATCGAGCCATGATGTTGTTAGGAAATTAGCAAAATTTAGCTTCGCCCACCAATTACATACACTGAACTTAGTATCAACTAAATGTGCTCAGATGAATTGTCAAACTTAGCTGACTAGAAGAATTCGAGTTAGGATTCATTTTATTGTTCAGTGAAGTAGATTAACATTTAGTCATCTTAGGATCGTCCTAGAATCCTGGTTCCCAAGTGTAGATGTTTCCTAAGAATCGTTCCATATTCCTTGGAGTATCAAGCCCTTTTTCATCTTGTTCGAGTTTACAGTTCTTATATATCTTTCCATTTCACTCGAACAAGAGCAAGACATCTCTTGCCCAGGAGTGGCGACAATTATCATGTGTGAGTGTCAGTCCTAGTTACCTGTCTTTTTGTCTTTTAATATCTTCATTATATCTCATACTCATAAAGAAAAGAAAAGAGACAAAAAAGGTCAAAAAATCTAAATTCCCAAAATAAATAAATAAATAATATAAAGGAACATAAAAAGGCCAAATCTCGGAAAGAAGAAAACTTGTGAAAGAAAAGAATCACTATAAATTGAGCCTTACCTCAAGTTTTGGATCGGAACAATAATAAATAGACTCAAGAAATATGTTTGGTACGATTTTAGTCCGTATTCTATATGTTTCTAGTGTTAATGAAAATTCCATGACTTAGAATCTCTTCATAGTTAGAAAACTCTATACAAAGGAGTTTGAATTTGTTCCCAATCAATGTAGTTTGGGGGCTTTGATGTTCTCAAAATCCTATATGATCTCGATTTACTTGTACTCCATTGTTAAGAAGAAAAGCCGTGTCCCGCTTTTCTCCACGTCCCGAGCCGCATCCCGCTTCTCTCCACATCCCGAGCCGCATCCCGAGTCGTGACCTGATCCTCTCCGTGTCTTGGGCCGCATCCTGCTCCTCTCCGCATCTTGGGCCGCGTCCCGCTCCTCTCTATGTCTTAGGCCACGTCCCGCTCTTTTCTGCGTCCCGAGCTGCATCCCACGTCCCGCTCTTCTCCGTGTCCCGGGCCGCGTCCAGCTCTTCTCCGGGTCCCGCGTCCTGCGTCCTATGACCTGGTCAAGCCTATTTATGACCTCCGCAATCTCCTATGCCTTGTTGACTGCTCCAACTCTTGCATGTTACATCTAAACTTGTGCCTTGCATGTGTACTTGTATTTTTCTTGTTTTTCACCTTTTCTACTTGTATAAATAGGTACTTTTAGTTCTAATGAAATACGTAAGAGAATACTTATTCTTATTCTCTCTAATTCTCTCGATCTTTCGCTCACTCTTACTCTTTATATCTCGATTCCGCTGATTCATATTTGTTCTACAAATTCTACATCCATTCCCAGCAGTATTTGTAGACTATGTTAGCTCAAGGACGAGCAAAAGTTCAACTCTGGAGGAGTTTGATCACACGATTTTTACTATTTATGAACTTGCATCTTTCCACCATATTTTATATTGATTTGGCCTCTTTTAGTTCCTTTTTACGTCTTTTTTGCTTCGTTATTGATATTATAGGCTATAGGAACCTAGGAGTAAATTAATGGCGAAAGGACGCTAGTTAAACCATAAAAAGAAAATTATGGGCAAAATTCCAGAGAAAATGCTCGACTCAAGCAGTTAATCGCTCGGTCGAGCAAATTGAAGAACAAAATGCACCAAAGTTCTAGAGAAAATGCTCATTCGGAGCACTTCATCCTTTGGTCTAGCAAGAGTTATGAACTCGTCAATGTTAGTTTCGGAAGACTCTAAATTCCATAGAAAATGCTCGACCCAAGCAGTTAATCGCTTGGTCGAGCAAATTGAAGAACAAAATGCACCAAAGTTCTAGAGAAAATGCTCATTCGGAGCACTTCATCGTTTGGTCTAGCAAGAGTTATGAACTCGTCAATGTTAGTTTCGGAAGACTCTAAATTTAAGGTGTGCATGCGGATATAGCAACCGCTTGATCCGGGCAGAGGTACGCTCGACCGAACAATTCGCAAGAAAAAATAAAAAAAAATAAAATTTTGAGGTAAATAGTTGTATCATACATTTAGGATAAACTCTAATTATATAGTACACCTTACGTTGTTCATGGTTGTAGTTTTCGTAGGATTAATAATCTAGATCACTCTTAGTCCTTGTGTTCGACTCTGGTACCATAGCATCCATAACCTTGTGAAATATTCTGTTTAGATATAAATATTAAAACTTGATTAAGATTAGATCACACCTAGACAACACATCACTAATTCGTTGAAAACCATCGTTGAACTTCATCACCCCACCGAGGTAGCAAAAAATGTTATAATACACATTCATTGAAAGTGTCTAATTTGTTTAACACAACATTATTCTTCTCTTCCAGGCTTTCACTTGTGTAATTTACGTAACTATTAAGATCATGCCACAAGGCGATTGGTATTACCTTGGTTGCAAGATCTATTAAAAAAGGATAATGTTGTCGTTGAAATGTCATCGACGTGAGAGGATTCTATTGTGACTCTTTCAACAAATCGATCTTATCATCTAATCTAAAGTACTCACTAGGTTTCCATACTGAATGCCATAACATTTCTCCAAACGATTTACTGACAACCTTACCTTTTCCAGATTATGTGTTTACCTTTGTGTTGCAGATCTTTCAGACTAGACAATGCTCCTTCTATTTGACAAAGAGGTTGAACAACTGTTGAATATCACAACACTCCAAATCAAAGAAATGAAACACTCCGTCATTAACTCGCTCCTCTTTAGTGTTGTTCCTCTACTTCTCACGCAATGCCAATCAGATTTCTTTCATTTTTCTTCATTGATAGGGAGGCAACGTTGGACAGTGTCCACCGGAATCGCTTCGCCTTTCACACAAGAAGTGTTTGTTCAAATTAACCAAGAACGAAACCATACTGCTAACTTTTTGTTCACAGGTATGTGAATACATTTGCATATTTATTTTTCTATTAAAATACACTCCAGTGTCATAACTTGATAGTTATAATGGCTTACAGATTACATCTCTAACCACAGATGTGTTGCCTCAAAGCACAAACCCTCCCTTGGTAAACAAAATTTTTCATCATTAACAGGGTTTCCTTTGCATTATCCCAATCTTAACATTGAACAATTAAGTATTCACCTGAAGCTTTTATGTGGATTTGTTTTATAGGACTTTCCTTTCTCAGCTCGGCGGGGCTATGCTGCCTCAATATCCGATAGTTGTTCATCAATCTAAACCATGGACAAGTGGACTATTGACGAGATAGACATCCAATATTCATCGCACTCCTCCAAAACTAAGGTAAAATCACAGGAATCCGGTGACACGATGAACAACTTTGTGCTAATGTTTACGAACCAATACAACTTATGTGATGCATTTGCTCTAAAATTAATATCTCAAATTATCTATGCATTTGTTATATCGTTTTCATTAAGCAAGTACACAATTGCTGAAGAAACCCGCGAACAACAGAAGATTGATATAATTCATGTCATATCATTGCATCTAATAGAATTTTCGTCGATCAATAGTCGTTATGGATCCTTAGTGATTACTGCATAGAACACGACTTTGAATCCTCGCACGATATTCAAGCAAATGTTCCATTGAAATTACTGACCATTAATGTTAAAATCATTAATTGTAATAATTTCTGGAACTGCGCTATTTGGCCGTGGGTTTTCAGGCCCGTAGGTTCAAGCTTAATAGTAGTGTACCTCATCCGCAATTACTAAGAGGGTAGTTGGATTCCACACATTTCAACCATTCTACATGACCAAACATATCATAACTGATCATTCGCCTAGATTCACCAACTATACATACATGAAACAACAACGAAATTTCTAACCGAATAACCCAAGTTAGGTAATAGTGTCATTCATATAAGCAACCAGTGTGATGTATTATGATGTTTATGAAATTATTTTCCATTTTTATCAAATGCAATTGTTCAATCAAACGTTACCACATGACTTAGGGGCCTCTTAAACCATAAATGGTTGATGGTCTCAAATGTATGCTAAACACGTGCAATTCCTATGTCAAAGTCTACCGAGCCATCAACAATAGGTTCACACAGTCCACTTCTATTCACCTAAAACTAAGGTTGATAGCTGCTAAAAAATGAACCTCGTACATATAATCTCCCTCAAGCAACAGAGATCATAACTCTTTTAGTTTGTGATTTTGATGACTCGTCTAACAGAAAGACAAAATTTTGTAAAAAAAGTGATGAATTTGTGCGAATTACCAAATTCCATCTTGCATATTTACCTTTGCAGTATCCTTTGTTATTTTCTTACGGTGAATAGTGTTGCGATGTAAAGCAATATCCTAAATTACGAGAATCAATATCAAAGAGTCGCAACTTCGATTTGTGATCGTGCATTTGGTTAGAATGGAATTTATACATATCATTTTACAAATGATAGAAAACAAATAACCACATAATCGTTTAAATCAACCAGAATAATGATGTTAATCGAGGCTCTAATAAATGAAGAGTATGAGAATATTCTTTTTCAATACCCTTAGAATTGTTACACCCATCCCAACTAAAACTTCAAATTTCATTCAATTGTGGATAATCAGTCTACCTCATCACGACTTCTCGGCCATGGAATCGGAGGACGAAATCCTTTCGGCACTGGAATCATATATTCCAATCCTTTACCTTTCTCAGGACAAATGCCTCGCGAACCGATCTCCTCGTCCCGTCGAATTGAGCCTCCCTATCGCCTCTACATTATTCAAACACGTTCTATAATCCTTCATAGTCTCTGGGAAAATCTCAAATTTCTTCACACTAAATCTAACCTTTGATTCACTCTCACCACTACCACCGTTCCTGATCTCCGTCTGATTTTCCAAAACATTCGCCGGATCCACTTCATAGTCTCCAATCTAGAACTCATCAGCCATTGTCCAATTCTCATCTACGATCCCGAAGGTCTTCACGTCCACCGATTGCGGCGGCTGGGGAGAAGGAATAACCGACGCGGCGAGGTTGTTAGTTCGGCACTAAGATACCAAAGTGGAGATGTTATTGGTTTTACCGATTCCGGCAAGAGAGTAGCAATGGACGAGGAGAAAAAGATGAGCTGAGGGAATGCATGTAAGACCCGTTAACACCGACTGTAATTATATATATATATTATAATTAAAATATTAGGTTAAAAAGCAGAGTGCAGCCGTAATATTGTAAAAGTGAGAGAGAGAGAGAGAGAATTGCCGAGAGGAAGGGAAAGGGAAGAAGAGAAAAGAAAAAAAATATGAGGAAGAAGAAATTGGAGAAGGATCTTCAATTTTCATCGCGTTCTTCGTGGGTGGATTCTAATCGCGATTGTGGTAAATCTATAAATAATTCATTGTGATTATTCACTTAATTCGAATCTTTATATTGTGGAAATTCATGGAATTTAACGGATCTATAATAGGGAAAAATTGGTCGGTGTTGTTGCTAGCAATATAAGCCATAATCGTCAAATCGTCGGGAAGCTAAGGTGATGATGTTCTCCTCCTAATTTTGGATTTGTGATCGATATATGGAAGATATTATATTTTTAAAATGAGGCATGATCACGATAGAATTTATAGGATCATAATGGGAAAAATGAGACGCTACAATCGGAATTGGATTAAAATCCTAAATTTGTCGTATGAGAATTGATGATAAGTATATGAGTTGTATAAGTGACTAGATATGATCTAGAGAACTGACGTGCGACCAAGTGTTGGGGTTGGAGAACGTCGATATTTGGGTTCGATGTTTAAACCGAGTGAATATCTTGTTAGTGTGCTCGATCGGGTGATTTCACACTCGAACCTTCGGAAGAAGGCGTGTGCGAGCGCGTTGGTGAGAGTTGTCACGCGAGGAGTATCGGGTCGATGACGTTAGTATTGCGACACTTGGATCTGGGCCG
>CM071861.1:12739641-12749823 GCA_036759665.1 Gynandropsis gynandra
TGTACTGATAGCTGGGGTACGTTGTGACCTTGCGAGATTTTCAGTGTGCTGGGGTCCTTTGGACTTTGCGAGCGTATGTCCGAGCTAGAGTCGTGTGGACTCTGTGTGTTATGATCCAGTGTGGTACTAGTCTTAGACTTTAGATACTCAGTCGGGTTGGGTAGAGTTATCTTTAGTTTAGACTTTGGATATATCATTATTTTATGATATTCAATTCGAGCGGGAGAATACGTGGCACAGAGTACGTACACGTATTGATCTCATTGGGTGCATATTTCGTATTCACCCTATTGTGGGGTGTCTTGGGTGGACAGGATATGACGAGAAGAAAAAGTAATGAGGTTGAGAAGCAACATGAAGGTTCACAACGGACTGATGGGAGAGGCATGCACGAGGTCTCGATGAGTTTTATTTTACATTTCGTATTTATTTTATTTATCGTGACTATGATATTTACATATTTGTTTTGCTATTTGGTCCGGACCACTCTTATTTCGGAATAAATCATTTATATTTATTTTATAAATGCGTTTGAGCGATTACACGTGTAGCCACCTCTTGGAGGTGATGGTGGACACTCCTAATCCCGAGATTGTTTCGGGATGGGGGTGTTACAATGCATTCTCAGACAAGTGCTCGCCGAGACAAGCAGGCGACGGAGATTGAAGAGGACAGTGTTTCCGAGGAACTCGCCGCCGGAAAAGAGCTTCATCAGCTTTGCTCCTTTTCTTTGTTTTCCGACGAATTTCGAACTGTGAATGAAGCAGGGAAAAAGTCTCCGTAGCACTAATTATATGTAAAGTTTCAATAAGATTAACTGTTATCTTCACACATATAGAGTCAACAAAAAAGTTTACAAATAAAATAAATATGATTAACTTCCATTTTTCCATATTTTTTAAAAATTTCCACCTCATCATTTTAAATTTCCATTTTTGCCACATTTTTAAATTCTCACCTCATCATTTTAAATTTCCATTTTCCACATTTTTACATTTTCATTTTATCATTTTAGATCGCCTTTGATATTTGTATTTCTCATAATTGTCATTTTTTTAGAAAGTAAAATATCATTTTCATTACATTGTACATGGAAAATAGAAGTGGATGATTTTCAATGTTTTGGTATATTATATGATTTATTTAAATTGAGTGAAATTTTAAATAATCTTTTATAATTAAAATATTTAATTAGAATTGTAGAAAAAAAGAAACTAAAAACCGGGAGGAAAAATCCGTGACACTGCCATTTGCCATTTTATTCAAAGGACGATTGGGATTTACTAATATGACGGGCCACAAGGTTCATACGTCACGGTCAATATTTTCCATTTTATTTCCTCACCATTATTAAATTATATCTCATGTTTGGATTCTGTTGGTATGGAAGGAAAAACAAATAAATCAATCGAAAGGAACACAACATAGAATAACAAACATCCGAGACGACATATAATTTTTCCCAAGAAATATGAAATCTATATATTGAAATATTGAAATCGAAGGTCATATATTCTAGGGTTTGCTTTCTTGTTTGTCATACACGAAATATATTTCGAACTATCTCTTTCAAACCCTCCATTAATGGCAATGTAGATTTCTCATCCGAATCATTTGACGATTTAGGGTTTATGGAGCCAGACTCTGCAGGAGAAGAAGTCTCATCTTCCTCGTCGAGAGTATTATTCTCCCACAAGAAGGCACCGATGGCGAAAGCTTTCTTGTGTGGCAAGTCACCGAGAACAGGCAAACCATAGATGTCAAGAAGCCGATCGATCTCTTCTTCGGACATGTTCTCGTAGCCCTCTCTCGTATAATTGGGATAGTGAAGCGGCATGTAGAAGGAAGATGACGATGTGGGTGAAGAGAATAAGTCGGCTCGATCGCTGAAGAACGTCTTCCCTTTTGTGTTTCCATGGGTTTTGGTTTCAGAAGAATCTGAACTCATTGTGTTCTTGGCCGAGACATTGTTCTGTGTTTCGTTCTCTTCGAGGGATTGCAGTTGGTCGCGGAATAAGAGTGTGAGTTGTGAGACCATTTTTGGTTTCATCACTGTTATACTTACTGTCTTCCGTCTTCGTCCCATCAATATATAAAGGTTCTGTCTGTAAGGGGAAATGGAAACTTTGGTTGGGAGAAAAAGAAAAGGAAACAATGTGGTTTTTCCTTTTCTTTAAAAATCATATGTGCATATATGTGGAGTGTAACGGTTATTTGTCATTTCGTAGAATGAAAATTTACATAATTAATTTACCCAATGATTGATAGCATTTTGTGTGACGTGGTATATATTCAGTATTTTAATTAGTTAGTTTAAAAGTTATTTCGTTGGAACTTTTATTCGGTAATTTGAAACATATAGCCGTAATTTGAAACATATAGCCGTTTTTTCTTTACCCGAGCTTAACAAGGATGGGTTTAGGGCCTGAATTCTAAGGTCCCAAAAAATTTGGAGCAACATTTACTTAGAAAAAAATAACCTGTAATCCAATTTTTTTCTATTTTTTATAAATTATTATCATTAAAAAATTTTTATCTATAATTTGTTTTTTTAGAATGTTTTAAAATTTCGAATTTATCATTATATCTGTAACATGATGTTAATAATCAAATACGATATTAAATTTACCGTTGTTATTACCATGGCATCAATGTATTTCTAAAAAACTTTTAAAATTGAAAAATCTTCTGACAATAATTGATATATATGTATATACTTTTTATAAAGGAAAATGAAATTTCAAAAACTTCTAAAACAATTTACTATAAATAAGCAAAGCAAGCACATATATGCATATTTGTACCAAGGTTTTGTACTTTGGTGGTTCGCATTACGATGGAGAAGGATTCAACCTTAGGATTAGTGAGAAAAGTTCCCATTGACGAACATCTATTGAAATACATGACGATGCCAAAGGATTATAAATTTAAACCCGAAAGACGACATGAATATATCTCGAGAAACAAAAATACAAATTTAGATCCACAAATTATACTGGATTGACATAGAGAAGTTTAAAAAGGAGAAGCTCTGGTCAGTGTCACTTCTAGTTTAATCAAATATAATATACTTATATATAAATATTGATTTAGAACGAGCTAATTGTAAATAATTTTAAATAATGAAAAAGATATCATATACAATAACTCTAAAACAACCATCTCGCACATTTCGCCTACTCTTAAACAACCATCTCTCCTATTTCGCGTACCCTTAAAACATTCGTCCTTTCTCTCCCCTCAATTATTTTTCGCTTCAACCACTGGTAAATCCATCGTCGTATTTGCTCAGTTTCCTTGCCTCCACGCCTCCATATTGCGATGGAGAGGCTTTGACGTTTGTTTTATCGTGGAGAAGAATATATAAAGCTTTCACCGTTTGTTTCATCTTTGAGGAGAAGACAAATATCCATCGATTATCTATCACTACCGAAGGAAGAAGGAGCAAGGTCAGAGGCATGAGAAGCTAAAGGCCGAGAGCCACACAAGAAGAATGTTGCTGAAAGAGTCAACGAGAAGAATGTTGCAGGAGAGCCACACTAGATGGATGCTTAGAGGAATGAAGGATGGAGCCTCACGAGATGACACGTTGACTTTATGAAAGACTTGCAATAGCTCTGGCTCAATTGAATAAAAAGAAATGTTTGGCTAGAAGGAAGCAAGCAGAGGAAACAGAAGGTGATGAAGGAAACAACAAGTAAATCGTAAGGGAGGAAGAGAGGGTCGACGTGGAAGAGAAAGAAGACTAGAAAGGAGGCTGGAACGTTGGAAGGTGCTTGTATCAACCAGAATATTCTCCAAAACAATCCCAATAACCTAGATAGCAAGAATCCATAGATTATGCATCAGTTTGCTTTTCTCGTGTATTTACTCTATTACTCTATGATTGGCTGTATAAAAGCTAGGGCCATTGCTCAAACTACGTATAAGAAAACTCTTGGGAATATATAGTTTGGAGGGTGGTTTCCTTGAATTAAACATTTAAACTTTTTTATTGCTCTCATTTCTCTGTTCTGTTGTTAACATTTTGTGTCAGAGCCTCACAGATCCATGATAAGGAGAACAAAAACGCAAAATCGACCCACCACCGAGGAACAACCGGAAGCCGATCAATGCTGAAAACATTGCTTACCCTCGAACTCGGGGCAGCTTCGATTAACATACAACCCTATTGTTACTCATATGTGCAGAAGGATGAGATCGAGAAGCTCATCAAGCACATATCGCAAGCTGCCATAATTTGATCCAGGATAAGTCCATTCTCAAGCTTGGTATTGCCGCTGAAGAAAAAAGATGGTGGATGACTGTTTGCGTAGATTACCGTGCAGTTAACAAGGTGTCTATACCCGACTGATATCTGATTTTCGGTTGGTTATAGATGAATTGTTGGATGAGTTGCAGGGAATATCAGTTTTTTCTTAGTTGGGCTTAAAGTCTGGATATCATCAAATTTGAGTTAAGGTTAGTGACATTTAAAAGACAACGTTTCGCACTCATTAGGGCCATTACGAATTTTTAGTAATGCCATTCGACCTATCCAACGCCTTTGCCACGTTCCAATCTATAATGAATGAGGTGTTTCCGGAATTTTTACGAAATTTTGTAATTCACTTGAAGACATTCTTGCGAATCAGGTAATGTACTCGTAGACAGTCTAGTGAATTCTTTGTCGTCTGCTGTTTTATCTGAACCAAAAGAAGTATGCCTTTACCCAAAGTCGCATATCCTACTTTGGACACATCACTTCCACCAATGGGGTAGAGGCTAACCCTGAGAAGATCACTGTAGTGCGTGCTTGTCCGGTTGCAAAGCATGTGACATCTCTACGAGAGTTTATGGGACTCACTAGATATTATCAAAAGTTTGTGGAAGATTATGGAAAGATAGCTTGACCCTTTAACGAACTACTAAAGAAGAATGGTTTTGTTTGGGGGAAGCCACATAAGCTTTCAAAATACTAAAGTATGCCATGACCTCATTACCAGTATTAACCTTGCCGAATTACACCAAGATGCGTTGGGACTCGAAGTAGGGCCAGTTTTGTCGCAAGAAGGATGAGAGGTATCTTTTCTTAGCCAAGGATTTTCTTCGAAAGACAAAACAAAATCAGTGTATAAGAAGGACCTGTTGGCGATTGTCCTAACGGTGGAGAAGTGGCGTCACTATCTTACGGGACAATATTTTATCATACGGACAAATAAAAATAGTTTGAAACACCTACTTGAACAAAGGAATACCTCAAAAGATCAACAACTATGGGTAACAAAATTGTTAGGTCTGGACTTTGAGATCGTTTACAAGACGGAAAAGGAGAATAAGGCGGATGATGCCTTATCTAGGAGGGCTCACGAGGACGAGGAAATAGATGAAATGACAGCAACTCAAGGGAAATCTACCTAGAGGGATTGAAAAAAGAGATTCTTGGCGATGATGAGTACCAAGAGCTACTGCAGGAAACTAACTCAAATCCACTACACAACCGTTGGAATACCAATGTTGAGATAGGTTATTATACAATCAACGGAGGTTAGTCATTCATGCCTAGTCAATGTTTAAAACTGAACTTTCCACGTCGGGCTAAAAGGGGGACACGCCAGGCAGCTACCAACATTTAAGAGACTCAAAGAGAAAGTATATTAGAAGGGGATCGTAAAGGATGTAAGAAGCTACATCATGGCTTGTGATATATGTCAGCACGACAACTATTCAACCCTGGCTCCAGCGGGATTATTACAGCTGATAGCAGTACCCGCAAATGTGTGGTTGGAAGTAAGCTTGGATTTCATCATGGGACTCCGAAGATCTTGAAGGTTCAATTGTATCTTGGTTGTAGTGAATAAGTTCAGTAAGTATGGGCAGTTTCTATCGTTGAGGCATCCGTTTACAGCATTGGGAGTGACCAAGGTATTCCTTAATGGACGGACAAACAAAGGTTCTGAACCCCTACCTTGAGACATATTTAAGGCGTTTCGCTGAGGATAAATCGTTGTCTTGGGCATCATGGCTAATATGGGCCGAGTACTCATATAATACCTCCTACCATCCAGCTCTCAAAACCTCTCCTTTCAAGGTATTGTATGAGAGGGAACCTCCGTAGATGCTTCAACTTAAAGATACTCCCATGACTGACCTAAATTTGGAGGAGTTGCTATGAGAACGTGACGAAGTGTTGGAGGAAGTACGGTGAAATCTGGTTCAAGCACAACAGAGGATGAAATTGTTGAGAATTAAACTCAAAACTGTCAGAATTTTTGGACAGTTTTCATCAACGATTTGGAAAGTCAAATGGAAACCAAATTCAATGTATGACCTATGAATCTGGATGCCCCAAGAGTCTACTTTCTAACAGTTTAAGTTTTAAGACGTTTGAAAATTTGTGGAAGAAGTTATTGCTGTTTTAGTAACGAAGGGTCAGTTTTTTCGGTCTTATTTATGTCTTCTTTTAATTTTGTTTACTATAGAACATTCTAGTCTATTGAGAAATACTATAAATAGGTATGTTGTATGTTTGGAATGCAAGAAACCAAAAATAAGAAAGAAACAAATTAAAGAAAGAAATATTTCTCCTCTCTTCTCAAAAGTATTCAAATACTTATATCATCTTCCATCAAGCTGGTATCGGAGCCATGGCAAATTTGGGAAGCTCGTCTTTGGGCTAAATATCGCTGCCACGACTCACCAAGACGAACTATGACAATTGGAGTATTCAAATACGTGCCTTACTTGGCTCACAAGATGCGTGGGAAGTAGTTGAAAGTGGCTACGATGAGATAGACGTTGTCGGTGCTACAACGAACCAGTTGAAAGCATTGAAAGAAATGCAAATGAAGGATAAGACCGCCCTCTTTCTCTTATTCCAAGCTGTAGACGATTCGGGATTTGAGAAGATTGTTGGTGCATCAAACTCGAAGGAAGCATGGGACACTTTGAAAAAAGTGTTCAAGGGTGTCGAATGAGTTAAGCAAGTGCGTCTTCAAACTCTACGAGGCGAGTTGGAGGCCATGAAGATGAAGGAGTCAGAAGATGTATCTAGCTACATTACTCGTGCGCAAACAGTGGTGAATCAACTCAAACGCAATGGAGAAACTCTCACCGATACAAGAGTTGTGGAGAAGATTCTCAGATCTTTGACAAATTATTTTGAGAATGTTCTATGTGCTATCGAGGAGTCGAAGAATTTGGAAGAGATGACCGTCGATGATCTCGCGGGTTCTCTTGAAGCGCATGAACAACAAAAAAACAAAAAGAAGAAAGAGATATTCGAGGAGGCCTTACAAAAAAAAAAATAATCCAGGAAGACAAAGTGATGTATGCACAACATAACCGAGGAAGAGGACGTAGCCGTGGTGGTCATAGTTTTGGTCGCGGTGGATGTCACAATGAAGAGAGAGGACAGCGAAGCCAACAAAATTGGCATGGACGAGGCCGCGGTCGTGGAAGAGGAGGTCGTTCACAGCGTTCAAACATTGAATGTTACAACTGCGGAAAATATGGACACTATGCAAGAGATTGCTTTTTCAAGAAGAACGTTGAAGAATATGTCAATCTAGTCGAAGAAGATGGAAGCAAAGATGACGGCGTTCTCATGATGGCTCATGAAGGCAACACATCGGATGGTGACTTGGTGTGGTATCTCGACACCGGTGCTAGCAACCATATGTGTGGGCACAAATATCTCTTTGTTGTTATGCAAGAGATAAAAGATGGGCATGTGTCCTTTGGAGATGCATCGAAGGTTAAAGTCAAGGGACGAGGAAAGATACGTTTTCTCCAAAAGGATGGAAAATAGGTTACCATGGAGGATGTGTACTACGTACCTGATCTGAAGAGCAATATTCTCAGTATAGGTCAATTATTGGAGAAGGGATATTCGGTCTTCATGAAAGATCGAATACTGCAATTGAAGGACAAAAATGGTCGAGTGCTTGCGTACGTGGAGATGGCGAAGAACCGGATGTTCAAATCCAACTTGCAGAATATACAAGAGAGGTGTTTGCAAGTGAATATACAGGATAAAGCAATGTTATGGCACTTACGGTTTGGACACTTTCATTATGGTGGGCTAAAGGAGTTAGCTAAGAAGGAAATGATCCATGGGTTACCGAACATGGACTACATCAAGACATTTTGTGAAGGTTGTGTCCTTGGTATGCATGCAAGGAAAAATTTTCCATAGAAGGCAGAATATCGTGCAAGAAGACCTCTCGAGTTGGTACACACCGATATATGTGGTCCAATCGCTCCGAAATCCTTTAGTGAGAAGAGATATTTTATCACTTTCATTGATGATTGTACAAGGAAAACATGGGTTTATTTTCTGAAGGAGAAGTTTGAAGCTTTTGAGGTGTTTAAAAAATTCAAGGCGATGGTGGATACAAATGATCTTTACATCAAGGATTTACGGTCGGACAGAGGCGGAGAGTACATGTCGACCGCCTTCATAAACTATTGTGAGGAACAAGGCATCAGAAGAAACTTGATAGCACCTTACTCACCTCAACAGAATGGTGTCGCTGAAAGGAAGAACCGAACGATCCTTGATATGGTTCGGTCAATGCTGAAGACAAAAGATATGCCAAAGGAATTTTGGGCAGAAGCGGTGCAATGCGCGGTGTATGTGCAAAACCGATGTCCGCATTCAAGTTTGGAGAGCAAAACACCACAAGAAGCTTGGAGTGGATATAAACCAACTGTATCACACTTTAAAGTGTTTGGTAGTGTGGCCTATGCGCATTGACCGGATTGAAGAAGAACCAAACTCGATGACAAGAGCAAGAAGTATGTGTTCATTGGGTATGACGAGAAGACGAAGGCGTTCAAGTTGTTTGATCCAATTGACAGAAAGGTGGTTATAAGTCGAGACGTACACATGAATGAAGAAAATACGTGGGATTGGAAGAATCAAAAGGAGGCAACACAAGGAGAGTCATTGAGTGTCCCACCGATACCCCAACGACGTCTCATGTATATAGAAAAGATGAAGATGAGCCGATTCAACCGAGGATGCGAAGTCTACAAGATCTGTATGAGTCAAGTGAGGAAGTGCATTTGGTTTGCTTATTAGCAGACTCGGAGAACATCAGTGTCGAAGAGGCTGTTAGAGACAAAAGATGGAAAGCTGCAATGGATGAAGAGATAAAAGCAATCGAAAGAAACAAAACTTGGGATTTGGTGGAGTTGCCTCAAGGATACAAACCCATTGGTGTCAAATGGGTGTACAAGAAGAAAATGAATGCCCAAGGTGAAATTGAAAGGTACAAGGCCCGTCTAGTTGCAAAAGGTTATTCACAAAAGGCGGGAATCGATTATGACGAAGTGTTTGCACCGATTGCAAGAATGGAGACAATTTGCCTCCTCTTATCTCTAGCTGCACAATTTGGGTGGCAGATTCATCAAATGGATGTAAAATCCGCATTTTTAAATGGAATCCTTGAAGAAGAAGTTTACGTAGAGCAACCACCTGGGTACATGAGACCTGGGAGTGAGAGGAAAGTATTGAAGTTGAAGAAAGCACTTTACGGGTTGAAGCAAGCTCCACGATCTTGGAACACTCGAATTGATACTTACTTCAAGAAGAATAGATACATACAATGTCCTTATGAGCATGCATTGTACGTGAAGAAAGAACAAGGTGATCTACTTCTTTTTGCTCTTTATGTTGATGATCTTATCTTCATGGGGAGTAATAAGAAGATTGTTGAAGATTTTAAAGAGGCTATGACGCGGGAGTTTGAAATGATGGATTTGGGATTGATGAAGTATTTTCTTGGTCTTGAGATCAAACAAGGAAGTTTTGGAATTTTTGTCTCGCAAGAAGTTTATGCGAAGGATATTTTGAAGAAGAACAAGATGGAAGAATGCAATCCAATAGCAACACCAATGGAGCTCGGTATAAAACTCTCTAGATTTGAGGGAGGAGATCAAGTAAATGCAAGTGAATACCGCAGTTTGGTAGGGAGTTTACGGTATCTCACATGTACAAGGCCGGACATTGCATACAGTGTTGGCATAGTGAGCAGATACATGGAGGATCCAAGACGCTCGCACCTCAAAGCTATTAAAAGAATTATTCGATATATTCGAGGAACAATATCTCTTGGACTATTGTACTCAAAGACAAATGATTTCAAGTTGGTTGGATATTCTGATAGTGATTGGGTCAGAGATATAAATGATCAGAAG
>CM071861.1:12787031-12804754 GCA_036759665.1 Gynandropsis gynandra
TCAGATAGGAGTGCTCTGCTTAAGATTGATATCCGAAAGGCTTTTGATTCGGTTGATTGGGTCTTTATCTTAAACGTTCTAGCTGCGATGAATATTCCAGAGAAGTTTATCCAGTGGATCAGAGAATGTGTATGCACGACAAGGTTTTCCATATCTGTTAATGGTGAGTTGGTTGGTTGTTTTGAAGGTAAGAAAGGGTTGAGACAGGGCGATCCTCTCTCACCTTACTTATTCATCCTTTCCATGGAAGTTCTATCTTGTTTGTTGAATAGGACAGTGAGTGAGGGATCATTTGAGTTGCACCCAAAATGCCAACATCCGCTACTCACCCACCTTTCATTCGCTGATGATCTACTAATCTTTTCAAAGGCTACTAGCAGCTCTATCTCTTCGATTATGCAAGTTCTGGACTCCTTCAAAAAACTATCTGGGCTGGAAATGAATCATAATAAATCAGACCTGGTTATTGGGGGACTTACGAGAGCCGATGCGGAGAGCCTTGCCCACGAGTTTGGACTACGCTTGAGCTCCCTCCCCTTGAGATACCTGGGCTTGCCTCTCAGTCCCTATAAGCTCTCTAAACAGGATTTTCGGCCACTCTTCGAGAAGATAAGCGCAAAGGTAACATCATGATCTTCTAAATCATTGTCTTATGGGGGGAAAATTCAGCTTATTTCCTCAGTGGTTTATGGTATGGTCCATTCATGGAGCCAAGTTTTTCCGCTGCCCAAGAGCCTCCTTAAGGACATTGACAGGTTATGTTCAACATTCCTTTGGGGATTAAACTCTCGTTCATCAGTGAATGCTAGAATTGCTTGGTCAGATATTTGCTAACCCAAAAAGGAGGGTGGCCTAGGGCTTCGACGATTGGAAGACTTCAACAGGATTTTTCGACTGAAGTTGATATGGTTGCTCCTTTGTAAGTCAGGTTCCTTATGGGTGGCATGGATGAACCATAACATTTTTAAGAGGAGGGGTTTTTGGGGGGCCTTGGCCTCGCCACGGATGTCATGGAGCACACGCCGCCTCCTATCCTTACGTCGGGAAGCTAGCTCCATGGTTATCTGTGTGCTAGGCAACGGTGAGAAGTGCTCCTTTTGGTGGGATAATTGGACAGGTCTTGGAGCTTTGATTGATTTCATTGGTGAGGACGGACCGAGGATGCTTAGGATCCCTTTGTCCGCTAAGGTTATGGAGGCGGTTTCCGAAGGAAGTTGGCGTCTTCCGAGGGCTAGAAGCAGCAAAGTTGAAGAAGCCCTTATCCGTATTTCCTCCATTACTCCGCCATCGGCGGACAGTGGCGAGGATGTCTTCTTATGGAAAGCATCACCAACCAGCTTTAAACCTATGTTCAAGTCCTGTAGGACTTGGAATTTGATCCGAACCCATACTCCGGTTCTCCGGTGGACGGATGAGACGTGGTTCAAGCAAGCGCTCCCTCGATATGCCTTCACACATTGGACCGCTATGTGGGGCCGTCACCCCACGAAGGACAGATTAGCTCGTTGGGGTGTACCTTGTGAAGAGAGATGTTTACTATGCCAAACAGGTAATGAGTCGCACCTTCACCTATTTTTCTCCTGCCAATATAGCAGCGAGCTGCTCTCTCATTTCATAGGGACTAGGTGGCCGGGTCTCCCTATGGATATGCATGGTATTAGCCATTGGATAGCGGACTCAGTGATCCCATCGGATGAGTTGGTTGTACTAAGAATTTTGATACAAGCAACGGTCTATTTCATCTGGCAGCAGAGGAACAAAAGATTATTTCACATTGATTCGTCTTCGGTTCTGGAGGCGCGAGTTCAGGTTGATCGACTAGTGCGAAATCACATCCTTTCCTTGCAGGAGTTGACTCCGGGTCAATCCATCTTCTCGATAGAAATAAGGTATATGGATCATAGATAGCAGTTCTTGTACTAATGTTGAAAGTGCCAATATGGTGAAAAAGCAAGATTTTGAACCAAAGAAGCATCCACATCTATACAAACTACAATGTCTCAACAATAAATGGAAGCTCAAGGTAACCGAACAAGTAATCATCACTTTCAACATAGGCAAGTACCACGATGAGGTACTATGTGATGTTGTGCTAATGTTAGTTGGACACATCCTACCACGAGGTAAAGCATGATGTAGCACTAAATTTTGTTTTTTCCCTCAACAAAAATGATGGTAACACTAGCAACACTAGCGTATTTTTTTCCTTCACAAGTACATGATGCAAGTGAAATTAAATCATGAGGACAAAACTAATTTTTATATTAAAGCTACTGCAATTTGTAAGGCTCTGAGTAATCAAAGCTCAATGTTACTAATGGTCTATAAAGATATTTTGATAGGCAAAGGTACAAAAAATATCCCCTGGAAATCACCAAAATATTTGAAAAATATAACAACTTGTTTTCCGAGAAGATATCGGCTAGACTGCCACCATTACAAGGCATTGAACACGAAATTGACCTCACCCCAGGATCACCATTTCCAAATTGACTATCATAACATATGAAACCTTAAGAGACGAAGTAATCAAAATGGCTAGTCCAAGAACTAATGGAAAAAGGCTACATCCGAGAAAGTTTAAGTCTGTGCATCATTCCCGTACTAAGGCATTCAAAGCACTTAAGGCAAACCTCACCACCGCGCATGTCCTAGTGTTGTTGAGCTTCAAAAAGATGTTCGAAGTGAAGTATTATGCCTCATGAATCGGCAGCGGAGCAGTCCTTGTTCAAGAACGAAGATGTGTGGTGTATTTTAGCGAGAACTTAAGTGGAGCCACACTTAACTACCCCATGTACAACAACGAAATCTATGCCCCTGTCCGAGCATTCGAAACATGCTACCACTACCTACTAACGTAGGAGTTCATCACCCACATAGATAATGAGACCTTCAAACATCTCAAAGATCATACCAATATCAAACGAAGACATGCCAGGTGGATGGAGTTCATCGAGTCTTTTCCGTACATAATCAAGTACACGATAGGCAAAAAAGAAATTGTGGCAGCCAATGCATTATCACAACATTTATCTTTTCCCCGATAGACACGACTTTGCATTCCGCAAAGCTCAATAAAAGAGTTGGTGCTTCAAGAGGCGTATGGAGGAGCACTCATGGGATACTTTGGTGTGGAGAAGACCTTGGCCGACATAAAGAAGATTTCTATTGGCCACACCTCAAGCATGCATTTGAACATCTTTGTGCACGATGTATCAAGTTGTCACCGATTCAAGTCTCGCATCCATCCCCATAGTTTTTATATTCCTCGACCCATCCTAAGTCATCCATGGACTGACTTATCGATGGAATTTGTTCTCATACTTCCAAAGATTCGAAAAAAATATTCCATCTTTTTTGTCGTTCATAGGTTTTCCAAGATGACACACTTTATACCATGCTCACTATTGTAGATCTATTCTTCAAAGATATCGTACACATCCATAGTCTATCCAATATGATCGTATCAGATTGAGACACAAAACTTATAAGTCATTTCTAGCGGACACTTTGATGGAAGCTAGGGACAAAAACTTGTGTTCTCCACCATGTGTCATCCACAGACTGACATTCAGATAGAGGTGGTCAACTGCACGCTAGCACCACTGCTAAGATCGTTAATTGGACGGTACCCGAAGAAGTTGCTTGATTACCTACCACACGTCGAGTTCATCTACAACCAAACACAACACATTCTCATAAAGCACTCACCATTTAAGGTCATCTATGGTTTTAATCCTATCATGCCCTTTGGATTGTGAGAAGAAAGTCGAGCTGATAAAGAAGCTACATGAAAAAGTTTGGGAAAATATAAGGCGGAAGACAAAACATACTTTAAAGAAGTAATTAAGGGACATAAAAAGATGGTGTTTAAAGAAGGAGATTGGATGTGGCTACACATGAGACAAGAAAGGTTCCTCGATCAGAGAGGTTCAAAGCTATGACCAAGAGAAGATGACCCATTTTGCAATTTGGAGCAGATCAACGACAATGCATATCGCACTGAACTACCGAGTGATAACACTTTGATGACAAAATGCTCGCAAAGGGAAAGGAATGATGAGGACATCAAACACAAAGTGGAACCAAAGCAGACTGACATGAACGGAACTAACTCGAGGAGCCTAGCAAATATTTTCTTCCCACGACGTAATCACACGTGGACAAACAAGGAGTTTGTGGAACAAGGCAACCAAAATAGTGAAGGAGGCCTCAAAAATAGGATTCGGGCCCAATTCCAGAGAACTGCACGATGGTCTTCTACATTGAACCGGACCTCGACCCGTATACCTAGAAACGAAAGACTTGGGTAATTTGGATAAGGTAAGGCAGAACATAAATATATTTCTTTATCCTTCCCAAAAGCTAGGAAATCAACCAAGTCAATCTTATTCCACTGGACATCTACTTTCCTCTTCCGAAGATTGCAATGGTTAGCAAATCTTTCCAACGTCTAGTAGATTAATATGTTATCCTTCTCTTATGCATTTTCCTTGTTTTAATGTGGATCTTCTCCTACATAAAGGAATCCATCCCATTTGTAACAATAAACCAAATTTACTGACAATTTAAAATCTTTTTATTTTCTTGACCGTTCATCAAGAATACATTGTCTTAAACTTGTTTTGGGAACAATTGAAGTCATATCCAACTGTATAAAAGGCTTTCGTACCTCTTGTGTTGTCATTCATTCCAGAAAAACACAACATCAAACACCATGATCTACCATCGATGGACAACTCTTAAAGAGTGCACTTAGGCCAATCAGGAGATCTTCCACTAATAACCACCATCATCCACCATCAATGGACTAATTCCTAAATAATGCCTTTAGGCTAGTCAAGAGATCTTGCTTGACTTAAAGAATCCTAATGAGCATTTGAGATTAATGGATTGGTTGTATGCATCTCGAGATCTAACACTTGAGGTGTGTATCATAATGGGAAAATGATTCTTGTTTTTCAAAAGTTCGTCAGTGTCAGTTATTTCGATCTATTGAAAATATCAGTTTAATTTGAATCTAACCCATATATCTAAAACTTTAACATCCTTTATTTTTATATTCGAATACATAAAAATTAAATTGATTTTGGATCAAATATTGGATCAAATCAAGTTTGACTATTGTGTAAAGACTATGGGATACAACTCTTAGGAGGAGATTTCACATGAGACATTGTTTAATTTGTATCAAATGCATTCATTGAATTATAAATATCTCTACTATTATATCATTGTGCTTATTTACTTAAGATAACACAAACTACATAAAACTGAAAATCTTAGATTGTAAAGACCCCCAAATTAATGTATTCAAATTTATGAATCAAATAACAAGCACACTTGGTGCTTGTCTGAATTTCGGAAATGAGACTACCTTCGTCAATACATCAACACGATCATGATGTGTTTGAGATTTATTTGCATTCCTCAACAGTTATTGAATCATGTCTTTAAGAAAATGAGGCCTCACATTGATGTGCTTATTCCTTTAATGATATACACAAGTTTTAAACAAACAAATACACTATGAGAATAAGACCACACATCAACAACATTTGTTGAAAATCAAGTTCTTACCAATCCCTTTAACTAAGTTACCTCCTTTATTGCTTCCATTAAAGCTATGTACTACGCCTTAGTTTATGACAAGTCACAACAAGTTGGAGGTTTGATTCTAACTTATTGTGACTATAGAAATGTAACCAAAGATGGACGTGCACTTATCTAGATCTAAAACAAAACCAGAGTCGCAAAAACCTTCTACTTTGAAGACCATACCCTATGTATAATCTAGCATCAGATTGGTTGTCCCTTTAAGACACTGTAATATCCATTTTACAACCATCAAATATGTTTTTAAAGGATTGTTCAAATACCTTCTAACAACACCAATACTATAAGTCAAATCTGGTCGAGAACCTACCATTGCATACATAAGCTCTCTACTGCATTAAACTAAGGAAGAACTTCCATCTATATAATTCTTTCATTACCCTCTTCCCCTCATCTGAACCTGTTTAGAATCTTGTATTCCAAAAAAATTCATTATCTTCTCCAAGTATCTTGTTGTGATGGAGTAAGAGTTCTTTTCAATCTGTCGCTTTTTGTATCAATGCCCATAATCTTAGTTACTTTCCAAGGTCATTCATCTGGAAATCAGAATACAACCACTCCTTTATCTTATCAGCTTCATCCATATTCTTAGCAGTAATTAGCATATCATCAATATATAAGAAGATAAATATATTTGTGATATGCTAATATTTTGAAGTAAACACATGTTTCATAATTATTTCCAGCAAAGCCTTGTGGAGCCATTAATATGTCAAACCTTTTATTCCATAAAAAAATACTCTGCTTGAGTCCACACAAATAGCTTTTGAAGAGACAAACTTTCTATTTGTCTTCTTTCTTTTGGAATCCCTCCGGTTGCTGCATATATACGAGCTTCTCTAGATTTCCATGTATAAAGTTGTCTTAATGCCTAGTTGCTCTAATTCAAAGTCTCCAAGCTCATTTACTAATTTTTCTACACATGTCTTTAAATCCTTGAAGACTTTGCTTTCTGGAAACACTATGTCCACATGCTTATTTTCTTCTCAAATCCAAATTTTATATCCTTAACTCCCTCTAGATAGCCTATAAATATCCAGTTTCTAGCATGATAATTTAGATTTCCTTGATCAATATGAAAAAATACCACAACCCTAAATCTTCTAATCTAGCCATTAAGGCTTTTGGCTAGTCCAGTTTTGATATGGAATTTCAAACTCCATGGTCGAAGAAGGTAACTTGCTTATAACATTTAGAACCACTAACACTATGATTCGTTCCTCGTTGAATCGATACTCTAGAAGATAGGTATTCACGGGATAATCCTTGCTGCAGCTGAGCCGAGAGACTCCCCTACACAAGGCGTGTGGAATGAATGGCCGTACGAAAATTGCAGTAGATTCTCGGTATACCTAAGATCGACTTTGCTGGATATGACACACCAAAGAAGATCGAAATGTGATTGTCGGATATTACACTCCAACAAGATAGGTTTCTCAAAGAGAGAAGATTTGAAAATTACAGAGGGGGACGGTCGGCTACATAAGGAGGAGAATCCATGCTAGATTTCAATGCTACATTTAATGTTTCTTTTAATTTTTTATTAAGGGAATAAAAATTTAAAAATTTTAAATAAAAGAAAGATAAAGATAATTTGCTTCGATACGATCAATATATGAAGCCTCAAATCAACAAATAGGAAGACATAAGTGTTTCGTGGCCTCGTTAAAAACCCGCCGTTGGAAAACCACGTGGGACAAAACCAACGGTGGGAAAACTACACACGAAACACTTGCCTATTTGTTGATTGTAGTCAAATGATCTCCAGGGTGAAGTACGACTCGGATGTTGAAGGAGCACTCGTCATGAGCCCGCGCGGCTGCAAGTTGTCCTCTGATGGCTTCCTTGAGCTTTCTAGCCTTAGCACCGGTCACGAGACCTTCTTGTATTGTTAATGCATCCTCTTCATGCTCGAGTTTCTCGATGCTGTCCATGCTCGTATAATCTCCTTCCCGTTGAAAAAGATTTGTCCTCAAATCTGTTTGATCTAAAATAAAAGGCATCAAATCAGTAACATTAAAACTAGAACTCACATTATACTTACCTTGCAAGTAGAGTTGATAACCGTTTTTGCTGATTCTCTTGGTTACTGTGAAGGGTCCATCGATCCGAGGTATCAACTTTGATTTTCTCTCGTTCGGGAATCGCTCCTTTCACAAATAAATCCACACTTGGTCGCTGGATTCAAAAATCATTTGCCTCTGTCCCTTGTTTACTTGCTTTGCATAGAGTTTTGTTTTCTCCTCTATGTTCTTCCTAGCCTTCTCGTGGATTTGCTGTATCATTTTAGCTTTCTTTTCTCCATCCAAACTAACTTGTTCACTCAAAGGTAATGGCATTAGATCCAAAGGTGAGGTGAGATTTAACCAGTAAACAATTTCAAACGGGGAATACTTAGAAGCGGGATGTACAACATCATTATATGCAAATTCAGCATGCGGTAAACATTCTTCCCATGTTCTCAAGTTCTTCTTAACTAATGCACACAAAAGAGTTCCTAAGGTTCAATTAACTACCTCAGTTTGACCATCACTTTGCGGATGACACATCGTGGAAAATAATAACTTAGTTTCTAGCTTAGACCTTAGAGTCTTCCAAAAAATGGCTAAGAAACTTCGTATCTCTATCCAAAACTATTGTCCTAGGCCTCCCATGCAACCTGACTACTTCCTTAAAGAACAGATTCGCTACGTGCAATGCATCATCCGTTTTGTGGCATGCTATGAAATGTGACATCTTAGAGAATCTATCAACAACCACAAAGATAGAATCATTTCCAGTCTTAGTTCTAGGCAAGCCAATTACAAAATCCATAGATATGTCATTCCAAGAATGAGTCGGGATAGGTAGAGGGGTATACAAGCCGTGAGGTTGAACTTTAGACTTAGCTTGTTTGTACGTGCCGCACCTTCCGCAAATTCGTTCAACGTCCCTCTTCATATGCGGTCAATAGAAGTGATCCTGTAATACTTTAAGCGTCTTTGTAATTCAAAAATGACCCATAAGACTACCCCCATGAGCTTCTCTACCAAACAGATCTCGCATAGAGCAATTAGGCATGCACAAAGCTTATCATAAAACAGAAATCCATCTTGCCTAAAGTAATGACCCGATGCAAACTTCTCACACATTTTGTACGCTTCTCCAAAATACAAATTAGATGCATATACTTCTTTAAGTTGTTCAATCGCTAGCAACTTAGAATCTAAAGTAGTTAGTAGAGCATAGCTTCGGGATAGAGCGTCTGCAATAACGTTTTCCTTACCTTGCTTGTACTTGATGACGTAAGAGAATGTCTCAATGAATTCGACCCACCTTGCATGTCTCTTTTTGAGTTTATTCTGCCCCTTTAAAACTTGAGTGATTCTTGGTCGGTATCTATAACGAACTCCTTCGGCATAGGTAATGCTACCACGTTTGCAAAGCTCTAACAAGCGCGTAAAGCTCCTTATCGTAAGTGGCTTAATTTAGGGTTGCGCCTCCAAGATTCTCGCTAAAATAAGCAATTGGTTTCCTTTCCTGCATCAAAACTGCACGAATTCCTACACCGGACGCATCGCATTCGATTTCAAATATCTTAAGAAAATCCAGTAAATTTAATAAAGGTGCATAAGTAAGCTTCTCTTTTAGCGTTTGGAACGCTTCTTCTTCTTGTGCTTTTCCCAACTTGAATCCAACGTTTTTCTTGATAACTTCGGTCAGTGGAGCTTCCAAGGTGCTAAAATCCTTTACGAATCGGCGATAGAACCCCGCGAGTCCAGTGAAACTTCGGATTTCCCCGATAGTCTTTGGACTCGGCTATTCCCGAATGGCTTTAACCTTCTCTTCGTCCACTTTAACTCCATCCGCACTTACCATAAATCCTAGAAACACAACGTTATCCGTACAAAAGGTACACTTCTTAAGATTAACATAGAGCTCTTCCTTTCTAAGTACCTTTAAAACCGATTCTAAGTGACCAATGTGTTCTTCTAAGCTTTTACTATAGACTAATATGTCATCAAAGTAGACCACAACAAATCGACCCATGAATGCTCTAGGAACGTAATTCATTAGGCGCATGAAAGTACTAGGTGTATTTATCAACCCGAAAGGCATCACTAACCATTCATATAAAACGTGCTTAGTCTTAAATGCAGTTTTCCATTCATCACCCTCTTTCATTCTAATTTGATGATATCCGCTCTTAAGATCAATTTTAGAGAATATCCTAGACCCATGCAATTCATCAAGCATATCATCTAATCTAGGAATGGGATATCGATACTTCACCGTGATATTGTTGATTGCTCAAAAATCAATACAGATACGCCAACTGTCATCCTTCTTTGGTACGAGTAAGACGGGAACGACACACAAGCTTATGCTCTCTCGAATGTGTCATTTTCCATGAGTTCTTCCACTTGTCTTCGTAACTCTTTAGTCTCAACCGTCTTGGTACAATAAGCTGGCCGATTTGGAAGTGCAGCTCCGGTGATGAAGTTTATTTGTTTTTCGATGTCGCGTATAGGAGGTAATCCCTTTGGTTTGTCTTCGAGAAAACGTCTTCATAATTATGCAATAAAGATGTGATATCACTCGACAGCACCAGTGCAAAGTTAGTCAAGCTCGAAAGAGCTTCCTTAAACATAAATAAAAAATCGATTGACTAGAGTGAAGAGATTTCTTGATCTCACCCGATTTAGCGTAGAAGTTCGATGACTTGGGTACGTGTTCTTCTTTTTGTTTGAGATGCATTTGATCTTGTTGCACTTCTCTTGGCGTCAAAAGTATAAGAACCGTTTTTCTTGCCATTGAACTCAAACGAATGTTTATTAGTAAAACTGTCATGTAATACCTTATGATCCGATTGAGACGGTCTACCGAGAAGGATGTGGCTCGCTTTCAAGGGAAGAACGTCACACAAGATCTCGTCCTCGTATTTGCCAATGGTTATAGGCACACTCACTTGATTGGTCACGTTCATTTTGCCGTTCTCGTTGAGCCTATGTAGTTTATATGGCTTCGGCTGCTTCAGAAATTTTAAACCGAGTTTTCGGGACCATGGTAGCACTTGCTACATTAGTGCAACTTCCTTCGTCTATAATCAGGCTACACACCTTCCCTTGAACAAGCAACGGGTATGGAACAAGTTCTCTCGTTGTTCTTGCTCATCGAATTTAGTTTGCACACTCAAAGACCTTCTTGCTACCAAAAAATCCCCTTTAACCGGTTGTTTTTCATACTCTTCGGTCAAAGATTCAAATTTGTTGTCCTCGGATTCAATCTCGCCATCCTTACAAGTAATCATAACCCTCTTGTTTGTACATTGATTTGCGTAATGGCCCATTCCTTGACACTTAAAGCACTTCACATCCCGAGGTCTCGATGTAGATACCTCGGCTTTTCATTTGTCTCTTTGAACTGTTGAAACCACTTTTACCTCTTCTTTGGCTACTAGGACAGGCTTGTTACTTCAATAATAACTCGGCTTTTCATCTCGTTAAAAACTGAATTTTCCAGCCCCAAAGTTAGAACGAGTATTTCCTTTCCTTTTGAGTTGTTGCTCGATTAGAATCGCTTTGTGTAGCATCTCTTCTCTTTCAACAGAATGTTGCATCTCCAAACTATCCTAAACTTCCAGATTTAATCTCCTAAAGAACCGAGACATTAGAGCTTCCCTATCCTCCGAAATGTCAGCCCTCAACATAAGCAACTCTATTCCTTGATAGTATTCTTCTACGGTTCGATTCCCTTGAGTGAGTTTTCTTAAGTTTTTATGCAGCTCTCGATGATAATGATTCGGAACAAACCGTCTACGCATTATAGCTGTCATGTCCAATCACGTTTCTATAGGTTCCTCTCCATTGTCGCCTAGAAGTTACTAACTGATCCCACTAACTCAAACCATAATCATAGAACTTCGTTGCAGCAACTCTAACCTTCTTGATCTCGGCGTAATGCTGGCAACTAAACACAAGCTCGATTTTCTTTTCTCATTCCAAATATGCATCCGGATCAGCCTTGCCATGAAACGGAGGGATCTTGAGGTTAAGACCCACAAGATCGTTTCTCGGATTGTCCCTATTTTTCCGCACCCCTTGGTCTCGTCTTTGGCTATTCTAAGAAGAGGATAAACTGCTTTGTTCATAATAAACACTATCTTCTTCTTGCTGAATCCGTTCTCGTCTATTAAGATTATGATTCACTCTTTGTCGACCCTAAATTTCTTGTTGAATCTCCTGTCTAAACTCCTCCATTTTTGTGTTGAGAGTTCGCTCCAAACAAGCCGTAGAACCTTCGATTAATAGCTTGTTCAATTGACTAGATTCTTCTCCATTTTCTCCCATTACAGATGATGAACACACGCACAACACAAAACGAGTAGCCTACACAAGCAGTAAAAACAAGGAGCCAACAAGCAACACACACAGCACAACGAGTAGCCAACACACGCAGTACAAACGAACAAAAAACGAACAATATACGCAGCAAACCGAACTGCCAACATACGCAGCACAAACGAACAACGAGCGGCCAATGAACAACAAATCAACCGAGAAGATGAAAAGACCTTTTCTAGAGTGAGCTTTTATACCACTTGATGCGTTCCTTGCTGAATCAACACTTTAGAACGTAGGTATTCACGGGATAATCCTTGTTGCAGCTGAACCGAGAGACTCCCCTACACAAAGCGTGTGGAATGAATGGTCGCACGAAAGTTGCGGAAGACTCTCGATATACCTTAGATTGACTTTGTTGGATATGACATGCCAAAGAAGATTGAAATGTGTTTGTGGGATATTACACACCAACAAGATAGGTTTATCAAAGAGAGAAGATTTGAAAATTCAAAATGAAGGATCTTGATCTACAGGGGGGAGGAGGGGGGACGGCCGGCTAGATAAGGAGGAGAAGCCATGCAAGACTTCAAATGTCACATTTGATGTTTCTTTAACTTTTTTATTAAAGGAATAAAAATTCTAAAATTTAAAATAAAAGAAAGATAATGATAATTTTCTTTGATATGATCGACGTATGAAGCCTCGGATCAACAAATAGGAAGATGTAAGTGATTCGTGACCTCATTAAAAACCCATCGTTTGAAAATCACGTGGGAGAAAACTAACAGTGGAAACATATTACACACGAAACACTTGCCTATTTGTTGATCGTTGTCAAATAATCAGCGTGAAGTACGACTCGGATGTTGAAGTTTTCTTGTGGAGTCGAGCACTCGTCATGAACTCGCGCGGCTGCAAGTAGTCCTCCGATGGCTTCCTTGAGCTTCCTAGCCTTAGCACGGGTCTTGAGGCCTTCTTGTTTTGTTAAGGCGTACTCTTCATACTCGGGTTTCTCCATTCTGTCCATGCTCGTATCACAGTACCTCTTTTCAGAATTCTTGTTTTAAACCATCTCTTAGGAGACATCGTAACTTATCCATTATTATTTGATTCATTCATTTCGTTACCTCGTTTTGTTGAGGTATATTGATAACATGTAATTTTTCGTAGTATTTACATGATTCTTAGGTTTAGTTTTGATTAGATTTCTCGGACTTTATCGATTTATTGAGTTTATTCAAGGATTTCATCTACCATTTCGTGTTTTGTGTAGGAAACGAAGACATGAAGGAAAATACGAGTGATTACGGCAATTCCACCCCGAAAACGTGATTGAATGACAAGATACAACATGTGCACAGCCGCGGATCCAAATCGAACACTCAAGCATCGAGTGAAAGGATCGGAAACAACAAAATAGAGACTACACGTTCGGGCATGGAGAGGACCCGCTCTGGCTGAGGATGTACCATTAAGACTGAAAATCCCCGAAACTCAGCCCGACTATGGCTGGTAGCCCACATGGTCTGGCAAGCAAGCCCGCTTGGGCTGAGAATGGTGCACGCTCGGGCTGCCTTCTGCACGACCGGGTGCATGTTGTTCCCACGCGGGCCGCCTAATAACAACCTAGTTTGAATGTTTGAATGTTTGAATGGGCAATTAAAGGGAAAAGAAGCCATCTAGGGCAAGGGGACGACACATAGACTAGAGGAGACACCTAGAGACACAGAAGAAAGAGGAGAGAACACGGTTGAAGTCTTTGGGGACCCAACGGATTAATCTGAAGCCAATGTTCGGGATGATAGGGGAGATGAACATCTACTTCATTTTTTGTTTGCTTCTCTATGTATTCTGAGTAGATCTGTTGTCATGGGTTAGGGATGCCATTGTAATGGATAGTTTGATTTATTAATGCTTGATTTCGGTTTTGTTCAATTGAATGGTTCGATAGGTTATAGATTTGTGCGTAATGCTTGAATAAGACTAGATCTATTCTACTGAGATTAGGCACGTTTGAGGGAGATTAGAGATTCGTCTAGGCTTGGGAGAGTCAATTTTGAGTCTCGTGAATGAACCTTCGAATGAATTAGATTAATGAGAATCTAACCGGTCGGTTAATCTATTTAGGAACGGTAATAATCGAGGTAGAATTCCCATTGTTCATCATGCATCTAAGTATAGATCTACTGCATCCGAAGGTGAGTACGTTTATATCTTCGATAGAGGATTTAGGCTTGGGAGAGTCATTTCCGTTTATAGAGGTCGAGTTCCCATCCGACATTAGAGGTCGAGTTCCCCACTGTTCTTAATGCATCTACAAGTTTCGCACTACATAGGGATATGAGTGACGTTGATTTCCTAGGTAGAAGATTTAGGCTTGGGAGAGTCATTTCTAGCATTAGAGGTTGAATTCCCTACTGTTCTTAACGCGTCTAGACGTTCCGCACTACATAGGGATATGAGTGACGTTGATTTCCTAGGTAGAGGATTAGATATTAGTTCCCCATCGATTGATACAAACCAATTTCATGATCCATAGAAACATCCATTGCATGTTCCAGTATTTCCGACACCCATGATACTCCTTATTGCATGTTCCGGTATTTCCGACACCCATATACTCAGCCTCTACGGTGGATTGGGCAACAATACTCTGCTTCTGAGTAGCCAACGAGAACACCGCACTCTCAATGTGAAAACAATACCCCGTCGTGCTTCTTGAATCATTCAGACTTCCAGCAAGGTCTGAATCCACATATCCAACTAAACCAAACGTTTCAATACTTTTAAACATCAGTCCATAGTCCTTAGTTTCAGATATGTACCTCAATACCCGTTTGGCCTCTTGCAGACTCCTTTCCATTGGATTTGCATTACTTCTCGAAATATAGGAAACTGAAAATGCTATATCTGGCCTTGTTGCTGCCAGATATAACAACCCCCTACCATACTCCAGTATTTTGTTGGATTTATTAGCTCAACACCTTCTTCAGCATTTTTCCCGTAAGGTGTGAGAGGAGTACTCACATCTTTAGAGTTTCTCATCCCAAATCTGTCCAACAAGTTTTCTGCATACTTGGCTTGGCTTAAAAATACTCCCTCATGCACGTAACTCACTTCAAAACCAAGGAAATATTTCAACCTTCCCAAGTTGCTCATCTCAAAAGTTTGACTCAACTTCTGCTTGAACTCTTCTATCACCATTTCATCACTTCCAGTGATGATTAAAATAATCAACGTATAAACATATTATCAACAGCTTCTTCCCATTCTTTTGTAAATACATCACTGCGTCACAATTACTCCTTATGCACCCATCACTTATAAAAAATGAGTCTATCTTACTGTACCAAGCTCTCAGAGCTTGTTTTAATCCATACAAGGCCTTCCTTAACCTCAGCACCTTGTCTTCAGCTCCATCAACCTCATATCCCAGAGGTTGACTCATATAAACATGCTCTTCAATCTCTCCGTTTAACAGCGCAGACTTGACATCTAATTTATGCAAGTTCCATTTTTCTTCAGCTGCCACTACTATAATAGTCCTAATCGTGTCATGTCTAGACACATGAGCAAACGTTTCATCGTAGTCCACCCCATAGATTTGAGTGAACCCACGAGCCACTAATCTGGCCTTTAGCTTCTGTACCTTCCCGTTCTCATCAGTTTTTATCTTATAAATCCATTTAACACTTATTACCTTCTGGTTTTTTCAGGTAGATCAGTAAGCTCCCACGTCCCATTTTTGTTAATCATCTCCATTTCCGTGTCCATGGCATCTCTCCAACCCTTCTCTGTTACAGCTTCTTCAAATGAGTTAGGTTCCTCCATAGTAAGATAGCACCCCTCATACACTTGATAGGTCTCCTCACTCCTCGGCTCAACATCCTCATACACATCACTCAAACGTCTCATTCTGTGAACCAGCCTTGAAGAACTCCCACTGGTTCCTCCTCCTTCTCTGCTCCTTGATTGTGTTTGACTGAGTCTAAAAGGAATAGGTGAGAATTGAGGTGCTCCCCCACTCCCTCTAGAACTCTGTCCGGTTTGGGGTGTTGCTGGTACTGAATCAATTGGTTGCGTATTCATTTGCTGTGGTTGCCCTCCAGATATGTAGCTGTGAATCACAAACTGCTCCTTTGTTTCAGTTTATGTATCCCAGTTCCAGCCTTTGTTTTCTTCAAACACTACATCCCTTGCCACATCCACTTTGCCCGAGCTGAGTTTGTACACTCTATAACCTTTACTCATGCTGTTGTAACCCACAAAAATCGCCTTTTCAGACCTTAAATCTAATTTTCTCCTTTTTTGTGATGGTATCCTCACATGAAAAAGGCACCCAAACACACGGAGATGGCTCACAGAAGGTTTGTGGCCACTCCATACTTCCAGCGGTGTCTTGTCCTTCAATGCCCTTGTAGGCATTCTGTTTTGCAAGTAAGCTAAAGTAAACACCCCTTCAGCCCAAAAGGCTGGAAGTGGGAAGCAAAGGAATATCCGAGAGAAAAACACAATGCAAGCGGCGTATTGACAAGAAATTACATTCGTATCCTAACAAACTCGAAAAGGGCATCTCCTAGCTCTAAAAATCAAACGTATCGACCTAAATAAAGAATTTTGAGCTTGAAAACGGGGTCGGGGTGCCTTCAGCAACCCGCGGCATGGTTTATCTCGAAAAGAGGAATATAATGTAAAAAAATCATGTAATTCGGAGCTTCATACGCAAAGTTAAGGTATTTGAAAGCCCATCGTACAATTCATTGTATTAGTCCTCTAATCATGTGAAAACAAAAACAAAAAGCGGAAAACGGGTGCAACAGGAGAGACAAACGCATATAGGAAATAGGAAGGAAAAGGAATATCCGAGAGACAAACGCAACCCAAGCGGCATATTGACAAGAAATGACATTCGTATCCTAGCAAACTCGAAAAGGGCATCTCCGGCTCTACAAGAAATGACATTCGTATCCTAGCAAACTCGAAAAGGGCATCTTCCGGCTCTAAAAATCAAACGTATCGACTTAAATAATGCATATTGAGCTTGAAAACGGGGTCGGGCTGCCTTCAGCAACACGCAACATGGTTTATCTAGAAAAGAGGAATAAAATGAGAAAAAATCATGCAATTCGGAGCTTTAAAAGCAAAGTTATGGTACTTCAAAGCCCGTCGTACAATTCATTGTTTTAGTCGTCTAATCACGTGAAAACAAAAACAAAAAGCGGAAAAGGGGTGCAACACGAGAGACAAACGCAAAAAGGAAAAAGGAAGCAAACGGAATATCCTAGAGACAAACGCAACGCAAGCGGCATATTGACAAGAAAAGACATTTGTATCCTAACAAACTCGAAAAGGGCATCTTCCGGCTCTAAAAATCCATCGTATCGACCTAAATAAAGCATTTTGAGCTCGAAAACGGGGTCGGACTGCCTTCAGCAACCCACGGCATGGTTTATCTCAAAAAGAGGAATAAAATGTGAAAACAAATCATGTCATTCGGAGCTTCGTACGCAAAGTTATGGTATTTCAAAACCCGTCGTACATTTCATTGTTTTAGTTGTCTAATCACGAGAAAACAAAAACAAAAATCGGAAAGGTGGTGCAACACGAGAGACAAACGCAAATAGGAAATAGGAAGCAAAAGGAATATCCGAGAGACAAACGCAACGCAAGCGGCTTATTGACAAGAAATGACATTCGTATCCCAACATACTCGAAAAGGGCATCTTCTGGCTCTAAAAATCCAACAGATCGAGCTAAAGTTATGGTATTTCAAAGCCCGTCGTA
>CM071861.1:12846979-12859803 GCA_036759665.1 Gynandropsis gynandra
AAGTGCGTACAAGTATTGAAGCATTAAGATCAACCAATCAATCTGAAAACATGATCAAATACCAAATTCATTCATATCGAGTGGCGTACAAGTATGAAAGCATTAAGATCCACCATTCATTAAGCATGAGACTTCGTTACATACTGGTAATACTCTCTAACCCATGGTAATAGATCTACTCAGACATGAACACAACAAAAGAAACAAAGGAGAATACTAAATTCGACATAGAAAGAGAATAAGAATGCTCCCTATTCATCAACTGATGTCTTCAATAGATCCTCCATGCTTCGGATCCTTTGTTCCGTCCTTTCCTCCTTTTTCCTTCTGCCCTAATGTCTCGGAATGTTCTCCTTTCGAATCTGGTTCAAATCCCCCTTTTCCAGATCTGATTTCTCCTTATTTGGTCGTTCTAAAACTTAGGAATTAGTTGAGGAAAACAAGGACCCGAGCGGACACAGCTTCTACCCGCTCGTGCAGGCCTTGTGCCCGGTCGTGTACACCCTTCTAGCTCGAACGGGCACTCATGCCCGAGCGTGTGTTTCTTCAGCCCGAGTGGGGCAAACTTGCGGTGAGGTTTGGCCACAATTAGCCCGAGCGGGCACTTCTTCTCCACCCGAGCGGGCACTCCCTTCATTATCGTGTTCCTTGAGCGCCCGAGTCGTGCAAAGCTACGGGGGATCTTGTGCCTTAGTGCCCGAGCGGGCACACTTTCCATGCCCGAGCGTGCAGGGCTTGACTTGTTGCTTCCGCTCCTTTTGCTCGGTGTTTGAGTGTTCACTTCAATCCATGGCCTTGCACAAGTTGAACCTTGACATTCAGCTATGTTTTCGGGGTCAAATCGCCATAATCTCTCGTGTTTCTCCTCATGTCTTCGTTTCCTATACAAAACACGAAATGTAGAGGAAGTCTTCGAATAAACTCGATAAATGAGTGAAATCTACATAATCTACTCAAAACTAAACCTAAGAATCACGTAAATACTACAATGGATTACGTGTTATCAAATCACGTGAAAACAAAAACAAAAAGCGGAAAAGGGGTGCAACACGAGAGACAAACGAAAATAGGAAATCAGAAGCAAAAGGATTATCCAAGAGACAAACGCAACGCAAGCGGCGCATTGACAAGAAATGACATTCGTATCCTAACAAACACGAAAAGGGCATCTTCCGGCTCTAAAATTAAAACGTATCGACCTAAATAAAGCATTTTGAGCTCGAAAACGGGGTCGGGCTGCCTTCGGCAACCCACAGCATCGTTTATCTCGAATAGAGGATTAAAATGTCAAAAAAGCATGTAATTCGGAGCTGTACGGAAAGTTATGGTATCTGAAATTCCGTCATAAAATTCATTGTTTTAGTCGTCTAAACACATGAAAACAAAAACAAAAAGCGGAAAAGGGGTGTACCACGAGAGAAAAACGCAAATAGGAAATAGGAAGCAAAAGGAATATCCGAGAGACAAACGCAACGCAAGTGTCGTATTGAAAAGAAATTACATTCGTATCCTAAGATACTCAAAAAGGGCATCTTACGGCTCTAAAAATCTATCATTACGACCTAAATAAAGCATTTTGAGCTGGAAAATGGGGTTGGGCTGCCTTCAGCAACCCGCGAAATGGTTTATCTCGAAAAGATGAATAAAATGTGAAAAAATCATGTAATTCGGAGCTCCGTACGCAAAGTTATGGTATTTCAAAGCCCGTCGTATATTTCATCGTTTTAGTCGTCTAATCACGTGAAAACAAAAAAAAGAAGAAAAGGGGTGTAACACGAGAGACAAACCCAAATAGGAAATAGGAAACAAAAGGAAAATGTGAGAGACAAACGCAACTCAAGCAGCGTATTGACCAGAAATGACATTCGTATCCTAACAAACTCGAAAAGAGCATCTTTGAGATCTAAAAATCCATCGTATCGACCTAAATAAAGCATTTTGTGCTCGAAAATGGGGTCGGGCTGCCTTCAGCAACCCGCGAAATGGTTTATCTCGAAAAGATGAATAAAATGTGGAAAAATCATGTAATTCGGAGCTTCGTACGCAAAGTTATGGTATTTCAAAGCCCGTCGTACAATTCATCGTTTTAGTCGTCTAAACACATGAAAACAAAAACAAAAAGTGGAAAAGGGGTGTACCACGAGAGAAAAATGAAAATAGGAAATAGGAAGCAAAAGGAATATCCGAGAGACAAACGCAACGCAAGCGTCGTATTGACAAGAAATGACATTCATATCCTAACAAACTTGAAAAGGGCATCTTACGGCTCTAAAAATCCATCGAATCGACCTAAATAAAGCATTTTGAGCTTGAAAACGAGTTCGGGCTGCCTTCAGCAACACACGACATGGTTTATCTCGAAAAGTGGAATAAAATGTGAAAAAAATCATGTAATTCAGAACTTCGTACGTAAAGTTATGGTATTTCAAACCCCGTCGTACAATTCATTATTTTAGTCGTCTAATCACGTGAAAACAAAAACAAAAAGCGGAAAAGGGGGCAACACGAGAGACAAACGCAAATAGGAAATAGGAAGCAAAAGGAATATCCGAGAGACAAACGCAACACAAGCGGCGTATTGATAAGAAATGAAATTTGTATCCTAACAAACTCGAAAAGGGCATCTCCCGGCTCTAAAAATAAAACTTATCGACCTAAATAAAGCATTTTGAGCTCGAAAATGGGGTAGGGATACCTTCAGCAACCCGCGGCAAGGTTTATATCGAAAAGAGGCATAAAATGAGAAAAAAATCATGTAATTCGGAGCTTCGTGCACAAAGTTATGGTATTTCAAAGCCCATCGTACAATTCATCATTTTTTTCGTATAATCACGTGAAAACAAAGACAAAAAGCGGAAAAGGGGTGCAACATGAGAGACAAACGCAAATAGGAAATAGGAAGCAAAAGGAATATCCGAGAAACAAACGTAACGCAAGCGACATATTGACAAGAAATGACATTCGTATCCTAACAAACTCGAAAAGGCATCTTTCGGCTCTAAAAATCAAACATATCGATCTAGATAAAGCATTTTGACCTCAAAAACGGGGTCGGGCTGCCTTTAGCAACACACGGCATGGTTTATCTCGAAAAGAGGAATAAAATGTGAAAAATCATATAATTCGGAGCTTCGTACGCAAAGTTATGGTATTTCAAAGCCCGTCGTACAATTCATTGTTTTCGTCGTCTAATCACGTGAAAACAAAAAAAAAAGCGGAAAAGGGGTGCAACTTGTTTTCGTCGTCTAATCACGTGAAAACAAAAAAAAAGCGGAAAAGGGGTGCAACACGAGAGACAAACGCAAATAGGAAATAGGAAGCAAAAGGAATATCCGAGAGACAAAAGCAACGTAAGCGGCGTATTGACAAGAAATGACATTCGTATCCTAACAAACTCAAAAAGGGCATCTTCTGGCTCTAAAAATAAAACGTATTGACCTAAATAAAGCATTTTTAGCTCAAAAACGGGGTCGGGCTGCCTTTAGCAACCCGTAGCATGGTTTATCACGAAAAGAGACCGCGGCATGGTTTATCTTGAAAAGAGGAATAAAATGTGAAAAAATCATGTAATTCGGAGCTTCGTACGCAAAGTTATGGTATTTCAAAGCCCGTCGTACAATTCATCGTTTTAGTCCTCTAATCACGTGAAAACAAAGACAAAAAGCGGAAAAGGGGGTGCAACAGGAGAGACGAACACAAATAGGAAATACGAAGCAAAAGGAATATCCAAGAGATAAACGCAATACAAGCGGCGTATTGACAAGAAATGACATTCGTATCCTAACAAACTCGAAAAGGGCATCTTACGGCTCTAAAAATCAAACGTATCGACCTAAATAAAGCATTTTGAGCTCGAAGATGGGGTCGGGCTGCCTTTAGCAACCTGCAGCATCGTTTATCTCGAAAAGAGGAATAAAATGTGAAAAAATCATGTAATTCCGAGCTTCATACGCAAAATTATGGTATTTCAAAGCCCATCGTAAAATTCATCGTTTTAGTCTTCTAATCACGTGAAAACAAAGACAAAAAGCGGAAAAGGGTTGCAACACGAGAAACAAACGCAAATAGGAAATAGGAAGTAAAAGGAATATCCAAGAGACAAACGCAACGGAAGTGGCGTATTGACAAGAACCGACATTCGTATCCTAACAAACTCGAAAAGGGCATCTTCCGGCTCTAAAAATCCATCGTATCGACCTAAATAAAGCATTTTGAGCTCAAAAACGGGTTCGGGCTGCCTTCAGCAACACGCGGCATAGTTTATCTCGAAAAAAGGAATAAGATGTGAAAAAAATAATGTAATTCGAAGCTTCGTCGAAAAGTTATGGTATTTCAAAGCCCGTCGTACAATTCATTGTTTTAGTCGTCGAATCACTTGAAAAAAAAAACAAAAAGCGGAAAAGGGGTGCAACACGAGAGACAAACACAAATAGGAGATAGGAAGGCAAAGGAATATCCTAGAGACAAAAGCAACGTAAGCGGCGTATTGACAAGAAATGACATTCGTATCCAAACAAACTCGAAAAGGGCGTCTTCTGGCTCTAAAAATCAAACGTATCGAGCTAAATGAAGCATTTTGAGCTCAAAAACGGGGTCGGGCTGCCTTTAGCAACCCGTAGCATGGTTTATCTCGAAAAGAGGAATATAATGTGAAAAAAATCATGTAATTCGGAAGAAATAACATTAGTATCCTAACAAACATGAAAAGGGCATCTCCCGACTCTAAAAATCGAACGTATCGACCTAAATAAAGCATTTTGAGCTCGAAAACGGGATAGGGCTGCCTTCAGCAACCCGCGGCATGGTTTCCCTCGAAAAGAGGAATAAAATGTGAAAAAATCATGTAATTCGGAGCTTCGTACGCAAAGTTATGCTATTTCAAAGCCCGTCGTACAATTCATCGTTTTAGTCGTCTAATCACGTGAAAACAAAGACAAAAAGCGAAAAGGGGTGCAACAGGAGAGACAAACACAAATACGAAATAGGAAGCAAAAGGAATATCCAAGAGATAAACGCAACGCAAGCGGCGTATTGACAAGAAATGACATTCGTATCCTAACAAACTCGGAAAGGGCATCTTACGGCTCTAAAAATCCATCGTATCGAACTCAATAAAGCCTTTTGAGCTCAAAAACAGGGTCGGGCTGCCTTCAGCAATAGGCGGCATGGTTTATCTCGAAAATAGGAATAAAATGTGAAAAAAATCATGTAATTCGGAACTTCGTACGTAGAGTTATGGTATTTCAAAGCCCGTCGTACAATTCATTGTTTTAGTCGCCTAATCACGTGAAAACAAAAACAAAAAGTGGAAAATGGGTGCAAAACGAGAGACAAACACAAATAGGAAATAGGAAACGAAAGGAATATCCAAGAGACAAACGCAATGCAAGCAGCGTATTAACAAGAAATGACATTCGTATCCTACCAAACTCGAAAAGGGCATATCTCGGTTCTAAAAATCCATCGTATCGACCTAAATAAAGCATTTTGAGCTCGAAAAAGAGGTCGCGCTGCCTTCAGCAACATGCGGCATGGTTTATTCTCGAAAAGAGGAATAAAATGTGAAAAATCATGTAATTCGGAGCTTCGAACGCAAAGTTATGGTATTTTAAAGCCCGTCGTACAATTCATTGTTTTAGTCATCTAATGACGTGAAAACATAAACAAAAAGCGGAAAAGGGGTGCAACACGAGAGACAAATTCAAATAGGAAATAGGAAGCAAAAGGAATATCCGAGAGACGAATGCAACGCAAGCGGCGTATTGACAAGAAATGACATTCGTATCCTAACAAACTCGAAAAGGGCATCTACCGGCTCTAAAAATCAAACGTATCGACCTAAATAAGGAATTTTGAGCTCGAAAACGGAATGGGGCTGCCTTCAGCAACCCGTGGCATGGTTTATCTCGAAAAGAGAAATGTGAAAAAATCATGTAATTCGGAGCTTCATATGCAAAGTTATGGTATTTTAAAGTCTGTTGTACAATTCATTGTTTTAGTCGTCTAATGACGTGAAAACAAATACAAAAAGCGGAAAAGGGGTGCAACACGAGAGGCAAACACAAATAAGAAATAGGAAGCAAAAGGAATATTCGAGAGACGAACAAAACGCAAGCGGCATATTCACAAAGAAATGACATTCGTATCCTAACAAACTCAAAAAGGGCATCTCCCGGGTCTAAAAATCAAACGTATCGACCTAAATAAAGCATTTTGAGCTCGAAAACGGGATTGGACTGCCTTCAGCAACCCACGGCAAGGTTTATCTCGAAAAGAGAAATGTGAAAAAAATCATGTAATTCGGAGCTTCGTACGCAAAGTTATGGTATGTCAAAGCCCGTCGTACAATTCATTGTTTTAGTCGTCTAATCACGTGAAAAAAAACAAAAATCGGAAAAGGGGTGGAACACGAGAGACAAACGCAAATAGGAAATAGGAAGCAAAAAGAATATCCGAGAGACAAACGCAACGCAAGCGGCGTATTGACAAGAAATGACATTTATATTCTAACAAACTCGAAAATGACATCTTCCGGCTCTAAAAATCAAACGTATCGACCTAAATAAAGCATTTTGAGCCAAAAAACGGGGTCGGGATGCCTTCAGCAACTTGCAGCATGGTTTATCTCGAGAAGAGGAATAAAATGTGAAAAAATCATTCAATCGGAGCTTCGTACGAAAAGTTATGGTATTTAAATGCCCGTCGTACAATTCATTGTTTTAGTCGTCTAATCACATGAAAACAAAAACAAAAAGCGGAAAAGGGTTGCAAAACGAGAGACAAACGCAAATAGGAAATAGGAAGCTCCATCGTATCGACCTAAACAAAGCATTTTGAGCTCGAAAACGAGGTCGGGCTGCCTTCAGCAACACGCGACATGGCTTATCTCGAAAAGAGGAATAAAATGTGAAAATAATAATATAATTCAGAGCTTCGTACGCAAAGTTATGGTAGTTCAAAGCCCGTCGTACAATTCATTGTTTTAGTCTTCTAATCACGTGAAAACAAAAACAAAAAGCGGAAAAGGGGTGCAACACGAGAGACAAATGCAAATAGGAAATAGGAAGCAAAGGAATAACCGAGAGACGAACGCAACGCAAGCGGCATATTGAAAAGAAATGACATTCGTATCCTAACAAACTCGAAAAGGGCATCTTTCGGCTCTAAAAATGAAACTTATTGATGTGCTTAATCTCAAATAATAATTTACCTAGACTAACGCTTCCGCAAGAATACGGATCGTATAGTACCAAGGTCGAACATGAGGAATCGATGCAACTCTAAAGCTATTAAACTAAAGAATAGGACGTGTAAAATCAATAAGTGGTGGGAATGCGAATAAAGATAAACTGACTAACTAACTATCGGGTTAAGACTCAATGAACTAAACACCACAGGTGTCGAGAGATGCACGATGATGCAACGAAGTTCTAATAAGATAATGGTTATAGATATCATTACGTATTCGAGGAATTCAAGCTCTTTTATAGGGAATGACTCTCCCGATGCCTAAACCCACTATCTAGCATGCGTATACCAATCTCCCAATTGTGTAGATCGCTATCCTAATTCCTAAATTCAATCTACCGACCGGCCAAGGTTCTAAATCAGTTGAGACTTCATATCATGGCTACGTTCCAAAATCCAGTTCATCTCCCAATGCAATTAGATTTTTATAAACATTCATTCAAAAGGCCAACAAGAACAAAGGCATTATGAACAACCAATGAATCCGAAGCGAACAAATATTATAACCAAGCATTAAGAACAAAACTTCATTATATATCGGCAAAGCTCTCTAACCCATGGCTATGGACCTACTTGGACATGAACTCAGCAAAAGAAACACAAAAGATAACTATATTAGACATGGATAAAGAATGAGATCCCTCCCTATTCAATATCGACGTCTTCAATAGCTCCTCCGCGCTCCGGCTTCGTCGCTCCGTCCTTGCCCTTGTGTGTGCGTTCAGCTCTCTTTCTCCTCCTCTACGTGTGCTTCCTCTCTAATTTTCTCCCCCCTTCGTCCCTAAAGCTCTCTCCTCTTTAGTTACAGCAGCCACCTCTCGTTGTTGCCTTTTCTTGAGTTTCCAAATCTTTATTAAGTGGCAACGTTTCTATTACTTCCTCCAGCAAAATATGACTTTATTCCTATTCTCTAGGGACGTTTTCCTTATTGTATAAGTCCCCCACGAACTTCCCCTTCTTTTCAGTCAAATTAACTTATTTAAATTTGCAGGTGAAGCCCGCGACCCGCTCGGGCAAGGAAAAAGACCCGCTCGGGTACGACGCAGACGGTCGCGCAAAAACGCGGTGAAAAAGGGGTGCCCGATCGGGCATGGCTTGTGCCCGCTCAGGTAGAGGGCCCCGATCGTGGTTTTTCTTGCCTGACTCGTGCAAAATGGTTTTTCTTGCCCGACTCGTGCAAAACTTGCTGGACAAAATTGCCGTAACTTTTGCCCGCTCGGGCTAGGGAAGTACCCGCTCGGGCATGGCTTTTCCTTGCCGATTCTTGTCCCGTTTTTTCCGTGATGATCCTCGATGTTTTCACTTTGTCTTGGCACGTTCCTTAGCTCCAAAATGACTGAAAATGGGATGATAATGATGCTTAAAGCTTGGTAAAATCGAATGAATGATGAAACTAACTATGAAAATAGATGAAAATACTAGAACAAAATAGACGTTATCAAACTCCCCCAGACTTGAACCTTTGCTCGTCCTCGAGCAAGACTAAAAATAAGCAGGAGAAGAGTTAGACAACAACCGGAAACTAGCATAATCAACTCGAAAAGTCAGCCACCCTACACAACAACGCGTCACACGAACATAGATCTAAGTGCACCGAATTTAGACCCTAATCTACCGAAAGCCACTAACCATGCAATCTTACACATGTCGTGAGTTCATTTCGCTAACTCCTAAACAACATCCAAGCAATCTCCATACCTATTCTAATGCGCAAACAGTTCGATACCATTCTTAAGACAATGTGTTTCTTCTTTTTCGGTTCTTTTTTTTATTCTTCTTTTTTTTCTTTTTTCGGTTTCCACACATTTTTTTTGAAATTTGCACTCGGTTTCTAGGACGTTGGATTGAAGAGGACAGCCTTCTACTTAGACCCAGGTTGCCAATTGACACACTAATAAGGTCTCGTAACCTTAGCGGAGTGAAGAGGTTGCGTTTTTGCTGATTTTTTTTCTTTTTTTCTTTTGTTTTTTTTTCCTTTTGATTAACTTGTGTGAATACGCATCGACTCTAACCCTTAGAACGTAGAAAAACGGCCTCGACCCACCACTTAAACCCGAACCATCAATATTGATGCACTCATGTCAATGCAGGGCTGAAAAAGTTGAAGAACATAGTTTATCGACAACGGAGTGTAAGTGCGTGTAAATATAAACCGTCCCGATGTTCAATACCTAAGAGACGGACTAACACGCAAAAACTCGGGAAAAAATACTATAAATAGGAACGTGTGCACCTGATGCATGCTTGCTGTCCCGAGTTGATGCAGCTGGGCGTACGCGTCTTTTCTTATGTTGTGGATGATTTCGAAGTGGAAAACCTGTAATAAAAGTCACATAATCCAAAGGAGACAGTACGATACATCGGGGTTGTTGGTAAGGAGCATGCTTGTGAAAAGAATAAGAGTCGAATTCTAAAAAAAACTAAACGAAATAACTAAAGGATACGGAGCTCGGGTTGCCTCCCGAGAAGCGCTTCTTTAAGGTCACGAGCCTGACCACGATGTTATTCATCAGGTGGACGTCCTCGACGTCATCGTGTGCGTAGCGTCTCGGATGTATAGTGTGCTCGATAGGGTGTAGCACGCGGATCAGTTGAGTTCCTTGCACGATCAGTCATGTCTTGCCTAAGATTGGTCATGATATTCTCTATGTCGGGGGCTAGATCGTGCTATCCAAAAATTCTGGTCGAGCTATCCATGAATCCGGTTGTGTACTCCATGAAACCAGTTAGGCGTTCATCGCTTGTTTCCTTCAGCGTCTCCAGAAATTTTTGGTGCGTGAGCCTTTGTGGTGAAGGTTTCATCTTCACCTTGGGTGCCTTGTCAATGCTCCAATTGTGTGCTGGACGTTTGGTGTAACTTCTCGGCATCTCGGGGTCGTTTATGTACTGATTTGCACCGTATTTAGCTCGGTTTGTGCGGAAATCTTGGCCGGGGGATTCCTTCTTCTCTTTGTTGTCAAGCAGCTCGTTTGGTACCTTGTAAAATACTTCTCCAGCTGCTATGAGATTCATATCTAAGGAATCCGTATTCTGAAATTCCTCACAAACTTCCTCGGCTAAATTCTCTAAGATGCCGTCGGGGAACACAAAATCGATAACGCACGGTTGCTCAAGTGTGTCCACTAAGCTGAACTCTACTTCCGTCTCGGGTTTCCTCATATGCTTATCAATGTCTGTAGCCTTATCCGCTGGCGTGTTAGATTCATCTCCTTTGTCAATTATTGAGGGATTTGGCTGATCCACCGTCTTCATGCGTTGACGTTGCGGGAATGGCAATGGAGGTGGCCTCGGATCTCGTTTTACGTACTTTGGCTCCTCTTCCTCCCCGAGCTTCTCCTTAAGCTCGTTGACAGCCGTTTTCGCTACTGTGATAGATGCTTCACCCCTTTCAGACATTGAAATAGGCTGATCCACCGTCATACAATCCCTTAGGCAAATTTCGTTGACATCTTCACGAGGATCTGTTTCGAAACTTCTCGATAGAACCTCTTGTGGTCGTGATGCCTCTTGTGTAGGTTGTGCAACTTGTGTCTCCCATTGTCTAAGATGAGTTTGAAAGCTCTCTAGCTGCTTCTTGTTGTTCTCTTGAATCTTCACAAGATTATCCTGACTTTGTTGGAGGAGACGAGTGAGCCTGGCGTTTAAATCGGAGGTTACTTCAAATTGGTTTGGCTGTGACTGAGATGCACATGGCTGATAGTCTTGAGTTTGGGGCTGCGTCCATGCACATGTAATCGTATTAGCTTGAGTCTCTTGGATTTGGAGGATACAGTTAATAAGGCGTTGAAATTGGGGGTTGCATCGGATTGGTTTGGTTGTGATTGCGATGCACGTGGTTGGAAATTCCCCAATGAAAGTTGTGCATTCGGCATACCATTGGTGTTCCTGTACGGGAAATTCGCGTGATCGCTCCATCCATGATTGTATGTTGATAACGTCTATTTTGTTATGGTATTTTAGTCTCGTTTTATAACTAGTTTCATAATTCATTTGAACTTTACCAAGCATTAAAGCATTATTTAGTCCTCTTTTAGCGTTCTCTCGTGTTATTGCAGGAAATGAAATATCGGGATACAAACACGAGTAAATGAAGCAAAACTGAGCAATACCACTCTCCTATCAGCTATGCACGGTCAGCATCCAAAGAATCATAAGCAAGAGAAGAGAAATGGAAGCAATGACCGCTTACAAAAAAATGGAAACAATGGCCGCTTATAAAAATGGAAACTTTCGATGGTTGGAGCAAAAATGGAAAACTTCGGTTCCTAGAACAAAAGTAAGAAGAGCACGGTTAAAACATGAAAAGGAAACATGTTTTATATAAAATAGAAGCAAGTTGCTGGAACAAAATGTAAACTTCCAACCTCCTACACAAAAATGGAAAGATTGCCACCTACCGAGAAAATGGAAACTAGCGAAAAAGGAAATTTAGCAAAACAAGAAAGGGAACGTGTTGGCCACTTAAACCAAATGAAAATATGGTTAGAGAAGAGGAAGAGGAGATACATGACTGGAAAATAAAGGGGAAACGTTGACAATTACACATAAATGGAAAACCAAGAAATGGAAAAACTCGAAAAAGGAAAACTGCAGGGGCTGTAAGAAAAAGGAAATTCCAGCCACTAGATAGGTCCATAGCCATAGGTTAGAGAGCTTGGCCGATATGTAGCGAAGTCTTGTTCTTAATGCTTGGTGGTTTTTAATGCTTTTGTTCTCGAACGCCACGTGAATGAATGATTTTGGTATTTGATCGTTTTCAGATTGATTGGTTGTTCTTAATGCTTTCATTCTTGTACGCCACTTGAATGAATGATTGTAGAAGTTTAATGAATCTACGCCAGGGGATTAGACTTCGGAACTTAGCCATGATTTAGGATTAAATCGGTTTAGAATCTACGCCAGGTCGATCGATTGAATCTAGGAATTAGGATCGCGTGCTAGATAGTGGACAAGTCTACGCCAGTCAGTTCCTATATTAGAGCTTGAATTCCCTGAACTCGTGATAATATCTAAGACCATGATCTTGTTAGAACTTCGTTGCATTATCGTGCATCTCTCGAATACTATGGTGTCTAGTCTATTGAGTTTAAACCCTTAGTTAGTTAGATAGTTTATCTTCATTCACATTCCATTCACCTATTGATTTTACACGTTCTATTCATTAGTTACTAGCTTTAGAGTTGCATCGATTCCTCGTGTTCGACCCTGGTACTATACGATCCGTATTCTTGAGGAAGCGTTAGTCTAGGTAATTATCACTTGAGATTTACCACATCAAGTTTTTGGCGCCGTTGCCGGGAAATTTGATAACACGTAATCCGTTGTAGTTTTTATATCATTCTTAGGTTTAGTTTTGAGTAGATTACTTAGATTTCATTCATTTATTGAGTTTATTCGAAGACTTTATCTACATTTCGTGTTTTGTGTAGGAAACGAAGACATGAGGAGAAACACGAGAGATGATGGCAATTTAACCCCGAAAACGTAGTTGAGTGACAAGGTTCAACTTGTGCAAGGCCATGGATTCAAGTGAAAATTCAAACACCGAGCGAAGGGAGCGGAAACAACATCTCAAG
>CM071861.1:12902430-12914350 GCA_036759665.1 Gynandropsis gynandra
TGATCTTTGTGTTTATCTTCTTTTTCTTGTGCAGCTAGCTTGTGCATGAGAAATACCGGAAGTGCGGATCTAGTTTTCGACCCCGACATTGATAAAACGCTCAGAAAGATAAGGAAAGAAACGAGAGCTAGTGCAAGAAATTCGGTTGATAACATGCAAGTACACTTGGACTTCCAACCCGAGGAAGTAATTGAACCACCGTTTGTAGATAAGAGTGACGAAGAGCTAATGGCTGAGCGTCGAGATATGAACGTTCAAAACGTGCAGCAAGTGCAACCGGCACTGACCTATGGATGATACACAATCCCTAGGCACACGCAGCTCTTATCGTGCATTGCAAGGAGAAACGCTCGCGTAGAACTTCAACACATTCAATGCATAACGCTCATCGGGGAACTTCCAACCGCGTTTGATGCAACGCAATCAGAATTTTCAGCCAAGGACAGCATCTCACTGATTTGAAGATGCTATGCCTAACCATAAGAGCCGGAGATGGGGTATCGGATGAGGAGGTCAAGCTAGCTGCCTTCCCATTCTCGGTGAAAGACAAGGCACAAGATTGGTTGTATTCTCAACCAGCGTCATCACCCACATGCATCGCAACCACAGCCAAACCAATCCGATGCAACCCCCGATTTCAACGGCTTGCTCCATAGTATCCTCGAAATCCAAGGAACTCAAGCTAATTCGATTGTGGAGATTCAATAAAGTCAGAGTAACACCCAGAAGCAGTTGGAGAGTCTTACAACTCACATTAGACAGCTGGAGACGCAAGTTGCACAAATTTCACAAGGGGCAGCGCGACCGCAAGGAGTTCTACCAGCATGCCCGGAAGCAAATCGTCGCGAACAAATCAATGCTATCCACTTGAGAAGCGGTAAGACACTCCATCACCCTACTCTTTCAAAGTTTGAATAGGGAGAATCATCAAGGGCAGTAGCAAGAGAGAGCGACCACGTCAAAGAGCACAAGGAGGAAGAAGAGCCCAAATACGTCAAACCCGAACCGAGGCCTCCTCCTTTGCCATTCCCTCAACGTTAACGCAAAAAGAACGATGATGCTCAATTTGCAAAGTTTGGGGGGATGTTGAAGAAGATGCACATTACGATTCCATTCCACGAAGCGTTGAAGAAGATGCCTTCATACGCTAAGTTCCTCAAAGAAGTACTTACGAACAAGCGGGATGTGGAAACGGAAACCGTTATGGTCACTAACTCAATGCTGCAGCCAAATCTACCCAAAAAGATGCCGGATCCAGGTATTTTCGTGATCCCTTGTAAAATTGGAGATTATGAAATTAACCATGCGCTAATCGACGTCGGAGCAAGCGTAAGCGTGCTACCATTGTCATTGTATGAGAAATTGGATCTTAAGGGTAGGATGGATCTTCGACCCACAAGAATGGCACTCACCATGGCTGATCGGAGTGTTAGAATCCCCGAAGGAATACTTGAAGACGTACCACTGCAAGTAGGAAAATTCTTTGTCCCGATTGATTTTGTTGTACTAGACATGGAGGAGGACAAGAAAATTCCTATCAACGTCTCATCCATTAGTTTAATAACTTAGAAGCCGCATCAATTCCTTGTGTTCGACCCTAGTTACTATACGATCCGTATTCTTGCGGAAGCATTAGTCTAGGTATTATTACTTGAGTTTAACGCACATCACTGTTCATGTTACCTCGCAAAATAAAGAACAAAAAATTCGATTACGCTTCGAGAGGTAAAAAAATTTGACTCAAAACAAAGAAAGCAAAAATACAAAAAATAAACAAAGAAGACTCCGGAAAGGACTATGTCTTAATACAAAAGTATCCTAACTCTAAAGCCGCAATAAATTCCCTAACAATGGCGCCAAAAACTTGGTGTCGGTTAATCTCAAGTAATAATATACCTAGACTAACGCTTCCGCAAGAATACGGATCGTATAGTACCAGGGTCGAACACAAGGAATTGATGCAACTCTAAAGCTAGTAACTAATGAATAAGACGTGTGAAATCGATAAGTGAATGCAAACTAAACTAAACTAATGAAAGGAATGACTCAACGACTAAAAACCATAGGTATCGAGAGTCGCACAATGATGCAACGAAGTTCTAACAAGATCATTGGTCTTAGATACTATAACGAGTTCAGGGAATTCAAGCTCTTATATAGGAACTGACTGGCGTAGACTTGTCCACTATCTAACATGCATATACCAATATATCTATTGCGTATCTCACCTACATAGACGTATTAAGACCGCTATCCTAATCCCTAGATTCAATCGATCGACCTGGCGTAGATTCTAAACCGATTAAACCCTAAATCAAGGCTAGATTCCAAAGTCTAATACCCTGGCATAGATTCATTAGACTTCTATAATCATCCATTCGAGTGGCGTACAAGAATGAAAGCATTAAACACAACCAATCAATCTGAAAAAACGATCAAGTACAAAATTCATTCATTCAAGTGGCGTACAAGAACAAAAGCATTAAAAACCACCATTGATTAACCACAAGACTTCGTTACATATTGGCAATACTCTCTAACCCATTGCTGTAGATCTACTCGGACATGAACTTAGAAAACGACACAAAAGATAACTATATTCAACATTGATAAAGAAAGAGATTCCTCCATATTCATATACCGACGTCTTCAATAGCTCCTCCATGCTTCGGATCCCTTGTTCCGTCCTTCTCCCCCTTTATCTATGTCTCTAAGTGTCCTCTAATGTCTCCTCACGTCCCCCTCTAGTCTAGTACGAATCCTAGCTTTAAAAGGTCTCTTTTCTCCTGAATTGGTCGTTCTAAAATCAAAAAGGTCTCTTTTCTCCTGAATTGGTCGTTCTAAAATCAAGGAGTTTGTTGAGAAGAAGGTGGACCCGAGCGGGCACAACCTCCACCCGCTCGTGCAGTCCGTTCAACCTGGTCGGGCTGGCTTGCCTGAGCGTGCATCCTTTGAGCCCGAGTCAGACTAACTCTCGGCGAAATTCTGGTCCAATTTACAGCCCGGTCGGGTGCACAAACACAGCCCGAGCGGGCACACTTCATGCCTGAGCAATTCATTGTTGTTGTCGTCATCTAATCACCTGAAAACAAAAATAAAAAGCGGAAAAAGGGGTGCAACACGAGAGACAAACGCAAATAGAATATAGGAAGCAAAACGAATATCTGAGAGACAAATGCAACGCATGCAGCGTATTGACAAGAAATGACATTCGTATCCCAACAAACTCGAAAAGGACATCTTCCAGCTCTAAAAATCCAACGTTTCGACCTAAATAAAGAATTCTGAGCTCGAAAACAGGGTCGGGCTGCCTTCAGCAACCCGTGGCATGGTTTATATCGAAAAGAGGAATAAAATGTGAAAAAAATCATGTAATTCGGAGCTTCGTACGCAAATTTATTGTATTTCAAAGCCCGTCGTACAATTCATTGTTTTAGTCGTCTGACCATGGGCAAACAAAAACAAAAAGCGGAAAAGGGGTGCAACACGAGAGACAAACGCAAATAAGAAATAGGAAGGAAAAGGAATATCCAAGAGACAAACAAAACGCAAGCAACGTATTGACAAGAAATGACATTTGTATACTAACAAACTCGAAAAGGGCATCTTCCGGCTCTAAAAATCAAACGTATCGATCTAAATAAAGCATTTTGAGCTCGAAAAGGGGGTCGGGTTGCCATCAGCAATCCGCAGCATGGTTTTTCTCGAAAACAGGAATAAAATCTGAACAAATCATGTAATTCTGAGCTTCGTACGCAAAGTTATGGTATTTCAAAGTCCGTCGTACAATTCATTTTTTTAGTCGTCTAATTATGTGAAAACAAAAACAAAAAGCGGAAAAGGGGCGCAACACGAGAGACAAACACAAATAGGAAATAGGAAGCATACGGAATATCCGAGAGACAAACGCAACGCAAGCGGTGTAGTGACAAGAAATGGTATTCGTATCCTAACAAACTCGTAAAGGGTATCTTCCAGCTCTAAAAATCCAACGTATCGACCTAAATAAAGCATTTGAGCTTGAAAACGGGGTCGGGCTGCCTTCAGCAACCCGCAGCATCGTTTGTCTCGAAAAGAGGAATAAAATGTGAAAGAATCATGTAATTCAGAGCTTCATACGCAAAGTTATGGTATTTCAAAGCCCGTCGTACAATTCATTGTTTTAGTCGTCTAATTACGTGAAAACAAAAAATAAAAAAACAGGGGTGCAACATGAGAGACAAAAGCATATAGGAAATAGGAAGCAAAAGGAATATCCAAGAGACAAACGCAACGCAAGCGGCGTATTGACAAGAAATGCTATTCGTATCCAAACAAACTCGAAAAGGGCATCTTTCGGCTTTAAAAATCCATCGTATCGACCTAAATAAAGCATTTTGAGCTCAAAAACGGGGTCGGGATGCCTTCAACAACCCGCAGCATGGTTTATCTCGAAAAGAGAAATAAAATGTGAAAAAAATCATGTAATCCGGAGCTTAGTACGCAAAGATATTGTATTTCAAAGCTCGTCGTTCAATTCATTGTTTTAGTCGTCTAATCATGTGAAAACAAAAACAAAGAGTGGATAAGGGGTGCAACACGAGAGACAATCGCAAATAGGAAATAGGAAGCAAAAGGAATATCCGAGATACAAACGCAACGCAAGCGGCGTATTGGCAAGAAATGACATTCGTATCCCAACAAACTCGAAAAGGGCATCTTCCACCTCTAAAAATCAATCGTATCGACCTAAATAAAGCATTTTGAGCTCGAAAATGGGATCGAGCTGCCTTCAGCAACCCGTACAATCGTTTATCTAGAAAAAAAGGAATAAAATGTGAAAAAATCATGTAATTCGGAGCTTCGTATGCAAAGTTAATGTATTTCAAAGCCCATCGTACAATTCATCGTTTTAGTCGTCTATTCACGTGAATCAAAAACAAAAAGCGGAAAAGGGTTGCAACACGAGAGACAAACGCAAATATGAAATAGGAAGAAAAAGGAATATCCGAGAGATAAATGCAATGCAAGCGGCGTATTGACAAGAAATGACATTCGTATCCTAACAAACCCGAAAAGGGAATCTTCTGGCTCTAAAAATCAAACGTATCGACCTAAATAAATCATTTTGAGCTCGAAAATGGGGTCAGGCTGTCTTCAGCAACCCGCAGCATGGTTTATCTCGAAAAGAGGAATAAAATGTGAAAAAAATCATGTAATTCGGAGCTTCGTACGCAAAAATGATGTATTTCAAAGCCCGTCGTACAATTCATCGTTTTAGTCGTCTAATCACATGAATCAAAAACAAAAAGCGGAAAGGGGGTGCAACACGAGAGACAAACGCAAATAGGAAATAGGAAGCAAAAGGAATATCCGAGAGACAAATGCAACGCAAGCGGCGTACTGACTAGAAATGACATTCATATCCTAACAAACTCGAAAAGGGCATCTTCCTGACTAAAGCATTTTGAGCTCGAAAAACGGGGTCGGGCTGCCTTCAGCAACCCGCAGCATCGTGTATCTCGAAAAGAGGAATAAAATGTAAGAACAATCATGTAATTCAGAGCTTCGTACGCAAAGTTATAGTATTTCAAAGCTCGTCATACAATTCATCGTTTTAGTCGTCAAATCATGTGAAAACAAAGAAAAAAAGCGGAAAAGGGGTGCAACACGAGAGACAAACACAAATAAGAAATAGGAAGCAAAAGGAAAATCCAAGAGACAAACGCAACGCAAGCGGGGTATTGACAAGAAATCACATTCGTAACCTAACAACTCGAAAAGGGCTTCTTCCGGCTCTAAAAATCCATCGTATCGACCTAAATAAAGCATTTTGAGCGCGAAAACGGGGTCGGGCTGCCTTCAGCAATACGCGGTATGGTTTATCTCGAAAAGAGGAATAAAATGTTAAAAAATCATGTAATTTGGAGCTTCGTACGCAAAGTTATTGTATTTCAAAGCCCGTCGTACAATTCATTGTTTTAGTCGTCTAATCACGTGAAAAAAAAAACAAAAAGCGGAAAAGGGGTGCAACACCAGAGACAAACGCAAATATGAAATAGGAAGCAAAGAAATATCCAAAAGATAAACGCAACGCAAGCGGCGTATTGACAAGAAATGACATTCGTATACTAACAAACTCAAAAAGGGCATCTTTCGACTCTAAAAATCAAACGTATCGACCTAAATAAAGCATTTTGAGCTATACGATCCGTATTATTGCGGAAGCGTTAGTTTAGGTATATTATTACTTGAGATTAACTGACAACAAGTTTTTGGCGCCGTTGCTGGGGAATTGATTACGTATTTAGAGTTAGGATACTTTTAGATTAAGACATAGTCCTTTCCGGAGTCTTCTTTGTTTCTTTTTCGTATTTTTGTTTTTTTTTATTTAGAGTCAAATTCGTTTACTTCTCGTAACTCACGCAACTTTTGTGTTTAACTTCTTTGTCTCGTGCAGCTTGCTTGTGCATGAGAAATACCGGAAGTGTGGATCTAGTTTTCGACCCCGATATCAATAAAACGCTCAGAAAGTTAAGGAAAGAAACGAGAGCTAGTGCAAGCCAACCGGTTGATAACACGCAAGTGCACTTAGACATCCAAACCGAGGTAGTAATCGAGCCACCGAGTGTAGACAAGAGTGAAGAATAGCTAATGGCAGAACGTCGAGATTTGAACGTGCCAAACGTGCCACAAGTACAACTAGCAATGACATATGGACCATACACGGTTCCTAGGAACACGCAGCTCTTGTCATGCATTACTAGGAGAGACGCTCGCGTGGAGCTACAACCGGCATTCATCCAAATGCTCGGTAATGCGGCATTTAGAGGGAGACCCGCCGAGGATCCGAACCAGAATCTTACTGATTGCAAGATGTTATGTAGAACTATAAGAACTGGAGACGGAGTCTCGGACGAGGACGTCATGCTAGCTGCCTTCCCATTCTCGGAGAAGTTCATGACACGATTCTTTCCTCAGAGTAAGGCTCAGCTTGCCAAGAAATCAGATCAACAAATTCGTTCAAGGGGCAGCTGAGAATCTATACGAAGCGTGGGAGCGATTCAAAGGCTACCATCGCCTTTGCCCATATCATGGCATGGATCAGGGTTATCTCATACATAACTTTCTGTAAGTACTCATGGATAACACGAGGATCTTGATCATAGCCGCCGCTGGAGGTTCTTTGAGCAACCTCACTTTTCCACAGATCGAAGACCTTATCGAATGTATGGCTGATGAAGGCAGCAACGCCAGTGGAGAATACAATCGCAACACTCCAGCAAGGGTAGCTAACGTGAACGACACACATGCCATATTTTCTGAGCTAGCTGAAATGAAGGGTCAAATCAGTGGGCTTTTCAATATGATGTCCGAAGCGAATCAACCGAAGTGCTTTGAGCAGCTAGAAGAGCAAGAAATTCAAGGGTACGAGGAGGTGAGTTATGTGAGCAACAATCAGCCTCTAGGTAACACTTACAACCCCGAGTGGAGAAATCACCCCAACCTTTCGAACAAGAATTCCGATGATGCATTCAGTGCACAACGTTCATCGGGGAATTTCCAACTGCGTGTGATGCAACGTAATCAAAACTTTTTGCCAAGGACACATCCCCAACCTTAGAACCATCAGCCACGTGCATCGCAATCACAGCAAAACCAATCCGATGCAACCCCGATTTCAACGCCATGTTCACTCGTATCCTCCAAATCCAAGAAACTCAAGCTACCTCGATATCGAAAATGCAACAAAGTCAGAATAACACCGATAAGAAGCTTGAGAGTGTTCAAACTCATCTTAGCCAATTGGAGACGCAGGTCGCAGAACTTGCACAAGGGTTAGCATGACCGCAAGGAGTTTTATCGGCACGACCGGAAGCACATCCTCGTAAACACGTCAACGCTATATATCTACGGAGTGGTAAAGTGGTGGATTAGCCCACTCCTTTGATGTTTGAAAGGGATGAAGCAACTAGTACAGCAGAGGAAAATGGCAGCAACAATGAAAAGCAAAACAAGAAAACCAAGGAGGAAGAAGAGCCAAAATACGTGAAATCGATACCAAGACCGCCTCCTCTGCCATTCCCACAACGTCAACGTAAGAAACTAATGGATCAGACCATTCCCTTGACATTTGAAAGAGGCGAACCATCCAGTACAGTAATGGAAAAGGGCAGTAGCGTCGAAGAGTACAACAAGAAACCCGAGGAGGAGGGAGAATCGAAATACATAAAATCCGATCCAAGACCGCCTCCTTTGATATTCCCTCAACGTCAATGCAAAAAGAAGGATGATGCTCAGTTTGCAAAGTTTGCTGAGATATTGAAGAAGATGCACATCACGATTCCATTCAACGAAGCGTTGAAGAAGATGCCTTCATACGCTAAGTTCCTCAAAGAAATACTTACGAACAAGCAAGATGTGGAAACGGAAACCGTTATGGTGACTAACTCGATACTGCAGCCAAACCTACCCAAAACGATGCCCAATCCAGGTATATTCGTGATCCCTTGTAAAATTGGAGATTATGAAATTAACCATGCGCTAATCGATGACGGAGCAAGCGTAAGCGTGCTACCATTGTCATTGTACGAGAAATTGGATCTTAAGGGTAGGATGGATCTCCGATCCACACGAATGGCGCTTACCATGGCTGATCAGAGCGTTAGAATACCCGAGGAATGTTGGAAGACGTACCTTTGCAAGAGGGAAAAGTCTTTGTCCTGGTTGACTCCGTTGTGTTGGATATGGAGGAGGACAAGAAAACCCCTATCATCCTCGGTAGGCCGTTTCTTAATACGGGCAAGACGATCATACATTGTTGGAAGTGATGTGCGTTAACTCAAGTAATAAATTACCTAGATCTAACGCTTCCGCAAGGATATGGATCGTGTAGTAACTAGGGTCGAACACAAGGAATTGATGCAACCTTAAAGCTATTAGACTAATTGATTAGGCATGTAAATTGAATTATGGTAGGATTGGGAATAAACTAAACTAAACTAATCGACGGGATAAACTCATGACTAAGCACCATAGGTATTGAGAGTTTGCACAACGATGTAACGAAGTTCTAAAAAGATAATTTGTCTTAGGTACTATCATGAGTTCAGGGAATTCAAGCTCTCCTATAGGAACTGACTGGCGTAGACTTGTCCACTATCTAGCATGCGTATACCAATATATCTATTGCGCATCTCACATACATAGATGCATAACGACCGCTATCCTAATCCCTAGATTCAATCGATTGACCTGGTGTAGATTCTAAACCGATTAAACCCTAAATCATGGCTAAGTTCCAAAGTCTAATGCCCTGGCATAGATTTATTAGACTTCTAATATCATCATTCAAGTGGCGTAAAGGAATGAAGCATTAAGATCAACCAATCAATCTGAAAACATGATCAAATACCAAATTCATTCATATCGAGTGGCGTACAAGTATGAAAGCATTAAGATCCAGATCCACCATAGCACAAGACTTCGTTACATGATGGCAATACTCTCTAACCCATGGTAATAGATCTACTCAGACATGAACACAGCAAAAGAAACAAAGGAGAATACTAAATTCAACATAGAAAGAGAATAAGAATGCTCCCTATTCATCAACCGATGTCTTCAATAGATCCCCCTTGCTCCCGATCCTTTGCTCCATCCTTTTTTCCTTTTTCCTTCTGCCCTCATGTCTCTGAATGTTCTCCTCTCCAATCTGGTTCAAATCTCCCTTTTTCAGATCTTATTTCTCTTTATTTGGCCGTTCTAAAACTTAGGAATTAGTAGAGGAAAACAAGGACCCGAGCGGGCACAGCTTCTACCCGCTCGTGCAGGCCTTGTGCCCGGTCGTGTACACCTTTCTAGCCCGAACGGGCACTCATGCCCGAGCGTGTGGTTCTTCAGCCCGAGTGGGGCAAACTTGCGGTGAGTTTTGGCCACAATTAGCCCGAGCGGGCACTCCATTTCCACCCGAGCGAGCACACCCTTCTTGATCGTGTTCCTTAAGCGCCCGAGTCGTGCAAAGCTACGGGGGATCTTGTGCCTTAATGCCCGAGCGGGCACACCTTCCATGCCCGAGCGTGCAGGGCTTGATTTGTTGCTTCCGCTCCTTTTGCTCGGTGTTTGAGTGTTCACTTCAATCCATGGCCTTGCACAAGTTGATCCTTGACATTCAGTTACGTTGTCGGGGTTAAATCGCCATAATCTCTCGTGTTTCTCCTCATGTCTTCGTTTCCTATACAAAACACGAAATGTAGATGAAGTCTTCGAATAAACTCGATAAATGAGTGAAATCTAAGTAATCTACTCAAAACTAGACCTAAGAATCACGTAAATACTACAATGGATTACGTGTTATCAAACTCCCCCAGACTTAACATTTTGCTCGTCCTCGAGCAAATCTAAAGTCGAGTAGTAGAAGAGCTAAACAACAATTGATACTAGCACAAGTACTTCGAAGGCTTAGCCATCATGCAAAACAACGCGTCACATGAACGCAAGCCTAAGCGCACCTAGTTTAGACCTTTATCAACCGAAAGTCTCAAACCATGAAATCCTTCCTAAAATCTAAGTCTACTTCACAACCCCAGATAACGTCCAAGCGATCTCCATACCGATTTCTCTAAGCTTTTGATATCATTTGAATCTTTTTTTCTCGTTCTTATGCATTCTTTTTTTTGCTTTTCTTCGGTACTTAGATCCACGCTTTGTTGCTAGGACGTTGAAGTCGAAGAGGGTTAGCTCTCTACTTAGACCCAGGCTGCCTATGGCACACTCATAAGGTTGCGCGACCTTAGAGGAGTGAAGAGGTGCGTTATTGAATTTTTTATTCTTTTCTTTTTTTTTTCTTTTCTTAATGACGCAACACTCTAACCCTTAGGACGTAAAATAGCGCCTCTACCCACCACTTAGACCCGAACCATCGAATATCGATGTAGTCATGTCAATCTTAACTCGGAATAGCGAAAAACTTATCCTAGATGACAGCGGAGTATAAGCGTGTGGAATCTAATTCTTGAACGCTAACAAAAATAAAAATCTAATCCTAAAAACAATCCTAAAAACAAAAATAAAAATCTAATCCTAATCATCTAATCCTAATCACATGCAAAATACTCGACGAGTACTCCCCCCAGACTTGAATGAAACACCGTCCCAGTGTTCTAAACCTAAGAGGATATCGCAAACAAAACAACGGGAAAATAAGAGTTGGAACGTGTGCACCTTGTGTATCTTCCAATCCCGAGTTTGTGTCTCCTCCTCAAGGATGATATGGACGTTGAAAAACCTGTGAAAAAGAATCACACAATCCAAAAAGAGGGATACGATCCCACCAAGTACAGCAAAGCGAAAAGAAAAAGAATAGGTCCGAAAAAAAGGTAGAAATGAAAAATGCAACAGTCGGGTTGCCTCCCGATAAGCGCTTTTTTAAGGTTGCGAGCCTGACCGAAATGCTCTACCCATGTGGCGGCTCTGAAAGAGCGAACTTAGCTTGATCAAAATCTGTGTTATCTGCGTTGTAGAGCTTTATGCGTTGGGCGTTCACTTTAAATGCACCATTTGCTCCTATTAGCTCGATTGCTCCATGTGGTGAGATGCTTTTAATTGTGAATGGCCCGGACCAGAGGGACTTGAGCTTCCCTAGAAAGAGTTTTAAACGTGAGTTGAAAACAAGTACACTATCACCTACCTCGAATGTCCGCTGGAGTATGTGTCTATCGTGACACCGCTTCATCCGCTTCTTGTAAATTTTTGCGTTCTCGTACGAATGGAGGCGCATCTCCTCAAGATGATGAAGCTGTAATGTCCGTTTCTCAGCGGCTCACTTGTAATCGTAGTTAAGTGCCTTGATTGCCCAATACGCTAGGTATTCTAACTCAACCGGTAGATGGCAAGCCTTACCGTACACAAGCTGAAACGGAGTCATTCCGATTGGCGTTTT
>CM071861.1:13011449-13045940 GCA_036759665.1 Gynandropsis gynandra
GATCTAGGTTGTTGCGGATTACACGGCCCGCTCGGGCATAGATGTTACCCGGTCGTGCAGAGGCTCACCCGGTCGTGTTGCTTCATAGTGCCCGATCGGGTGGACATCACCCGATCGCTTGGTTGAGCGGCTCAAGTCGTGTAAACTGTGGTGTGCGGATAAAACCCCGTAGGTTTTACCCGAGCGGGTGGATGAATAGTGCCCGACCGGGCACCCTTGTCTCCTTGAAATTACTCTTTTCCGCTCGTTGCTCGGGTGTTCCTTTGGGTTCTGAAGCTCGATCTTGACTCTGAGTAGATATTTCTTCAATTCAGGTGGTTTTGATCAGGAATCCGTCATTCTATGCTCATTTAGGCCTTGTCGCCTAAAAACCTGAAAACCAACAAAACGGGTGTATGAACCGCATAATGATATCGAAAATGTACTTCTCTACACAAGATACATGCGAAAATCGTGCTAAAAATCTATCCTAATATTGATACACTTTCAGTGTTATCAACTATCATCATAAACATCTCTAAAATCATGCGAGAATCGAGTACAAAAACGAGATGATCAACAACGTTGATTATGAAGAGAGAGATTCAAAGGTTGAATTAGAAGATCAAGAACCTGCAAAGGGTGATCTCTTGGTTACGAGGAGGGCCTGGAACCTTTAAGCGAAGGAAGAGGCCATTAAAAAACGTGAAAAGATATTGCACACTTGGGGGATCATCAAGGGAAAGGTTTACAGTGTGATTATTGATGGAGGTGGTTGCAAAAATGTGGCGAGGTCAACCATTGTGGAGAAGCTTTGATTGATGGTTAGAAGACATCTGAAACTGTATAAGTTTCAATGGTTGAACAAGAGTGGAACAATGCGAGTGACAAAACAAGTTGTTGAACCATTTCAGATAAGCCATTATGAAGACAAAGTCTTGTGCGATGTGTCATCTATGGAGGCGGGACATTTGTTGCTTGGAAGCCCATGGAAATTTGATATGTGTGCCATACATGACGGGTACACCAATAAGTATGCTTTTGACCACAAGGGTAAGCGAATTCATTTTGAGGCCTCTAACACTAAGAGAGGTTTACGAAGATCAAGAAGGGAAGCCAACCAAGATGAGTGACCATGAGGTAAATCACTTTATAATTGGTGAGTCTCGAGAAAAACCTAGAAAAAGTCATGTGAGAGCAAACCCCAGAGGATGGACACTAATTTTTTCACGAGAGCTGGAGTGATCAAGAAAGCTTTGCTTTCTAATCAGCCATTGATTATACTTTGTGAAATACATTGTGCAAAGAGGCCTTAATTTCTAATGAACTAATCTCTTCGTTGCCTAGTATTTTTCGTGATCTATTGCAGGACTTTGAAGATGTGTTTCCAGAGGAGATTCCTGATAGATTACCTCCCATGAGAGGTATCGAGCATCAAATTGTAGTGCTAGCATTCCAAACAAGCCCGCCTATCATAGCAACCCTAAGAAAAGAAGGAATTGCAAATTCAAGTGATCAAGCTCATGAAAATGGGGTATATTCGAGAAAGCATGTCATTATGTGATGTGCTGGTGATCTTGGTACCTAAGTTGGATGACACATGGCGTATATGTTTTAAACAATCAACAACATCACGGTAAAGTATTGCCATCGTATACATCATTTGATGATATGATTGATAAATTGCATGGCTCCTCTATATTTTTTAAGATGGACTTGACAAGTGGATAACATCAAATTCGCCTTAGAGAGGGAGATGAGTGGAAAACGACCTTTAAAACAAAACTAGGATTGTATGAGTGGTAGGTTATGCCATTTGGACTGATGAATGCACCTAGCACGTTTATGAGGCTCATAAATCATGTTCTCAGGATGTTTATTGGAAAATTTGTGGTAGTATATACTTTGGTGACATCTTAGTGTATAGCATGTGTCTTGAAGAACATGCTCAACATTTGAAAATGATTCTTCACGTGTTAAGAACTGAAGATTGTTTTGCACTAACAAACTTTTCTTCTTAGGATTTTTTGTAAGCGAACAGGGAGTACACGTTGACGAAGAAAAGATTGAAGCGATTAGAAATTGGCCAAGTCCAAAAACGATTGCGGAGGGGAGAAGTTTTCATTGATTGGGAAGTTTCTATCAACGTTTTCTGATGGAATTTTGCACGATTGTTGCTCCTTTGACCGAAGTATTCAAGAAGAATGATAGGTTTCACTGGGGAGAATCTCAAGAGAAGATTTTTCAACTTTTGAAGGAAAAACTAACGAATGCTCCTCTTTTGTCTTTGTCTAATTTAAAAAAAAAAATTGAAATCGAATGTGATGCTTTGTGAGTGGGCATAGGAGCCATGTTGATGCAAGAAGGAAGGAAAATTGCTTACTTCAATCAGAAACTGAATGGGGCTCAGATAAGTTATCCTACATACGACAAGGAGTTGTACGCATTGATAAGAGCATTGCAAACTTGGCAGCTTTATCTTTGGCCTATAGAATTCTTCATCCACACGAATCATGAATCTTTGAAACATTTGAAAGGACAACACAAGCTGAACTGTCACCATGTGAAGTGGGTAGAGTATATCAACACCTTTCCATATGTGATTTTATACAAGAAATTTAAGGAGATTGTTCTTGTTGATGCTCTTTCTAGATGTTATGCACTAATTTCTTCTTTAGATGCATGAATACTTGGTTTTGAGCATTTCAAAGAACTATATGCAACTGACATGACTTTAGGGAAATATTTGAATCATGTGCAAAGGCTGCATAAGGTAAATATCACCGCTTCGAAGTATTTATGTTTCACGAGAATAAGTTGTGCATTCGGAATTGTTCTATGAGATATTTGCTAGTGAAAGAAGCACATGGGGTGGATTGATGGATCACTTTGGCATCGCTAAAACGTTTCAATCTTGCAGGAATATTTCTATTGGCCATACATTCTGAGAGATGTTGAAAGAACTTGTGGCAGGTGTGTGACCTGTAAGAAAACGAAATCTAGGCTACAACTGCATGGTAAGTACTCTCCTTTGCCAATCCGTAGTTAGCCATGGACAAATATTTCCATGGACTTCATTGTTGGTTTACCTAGGACCAAAACAGGTAAAGATTCTATATGTGTGGTTGTTAATAGGTTCTCCAAGATGGCACACTTCATTCCTTGTCATAAAATTGGCGATGCATCACATATAGCTTATTTATTCTTTAGAGAGCTTGTTTGATTGCATGGAATGCCTAGAACTATTGTGTCTGATACGGATGCTAAGCTCCTTAGCAATTTTTAGAAGATGCTCTAGTAAAAAACTTCCAACAAAGTTGTTGTTCTCAAAGACCTGTCATCCACATATAGATGGACAAACTGAAGTGGTCGATCGAACTCTTTCATTCTTATTGTGTGCTTTAATTAAGAAAAATCTTACAAATTGAGAAGAATGTTTGCCACATGTTGAATTTGCGTAAAATAGAGTTGTTCATAGCGCGCCACAATTTTCGCCTTTTGAAATTGTTTATGGATTTAATCCTTTATCACCTTTGGATGTAACATCTTTACCAATGACTAAACTTACTAATCTTGGTGAAAAGAAAAAGAGAGATTTTGTAAAACATATTTATGAGAAGGCAAGGTGAAACATCAAGAAAACGACAGAGCAATATGCACGACAAGCTAATAAGGGACGCAAAGAGATAATCTTTAAACTAGGGTATTTGGTGTGGGTACATATGCGAAAAGAACGGTTCCCGAAAGAGCAAAAGTCAAAAATTATGCCTCGAGAGGATGGACTTATTCGTATACTTGAGCGGATCAAAAACAATGTGTACAAGATTAAGCTACCATGTGAGACTAATATTAGCTTAACTTTTAATGTTGTTGATCTTTCTACTTTTGTGGCAGATGAAGATGCAGATTTGAGGAAAAACTTTTCTAAAGAAGAGGGAAATGATGAAGATATCGACATGCCATGAGCACACGAGGGTCTGAGTGAAGGGAGTGAAGATCTTCAAATAAGAGGACTGATCACTAGAGCTGGAGCTAAGAGAATGAAGAACGCATTTTCAATCATGTTTTGTGCCGCGTTCAAGAAAATAAGTGTCTGCGAGGATGAGATGCCGGGAGAAGAGGTGATTGTGACATTTATAAGCGCCAAAGTCAAGAGATCGCTTTCCAACTCACCTCAAAATCCGACATTTGACCACGTAGGAGTTTGCGTTCGTTAAAGATAGTCTTTTTGAATTTTGAGCACTTTTAGCTTATAAATAGGAAAGCATTTCATTTAATAAAGGCATACTTCTTTGTTAAGTAAATTGAGAGGTTTATTTCTTGTTTTGTCCCAAGTTCTACCTCTCATATCTCGGATCGACGTTTAGGATTTATTTCGACTTATCAATCATATAATCACACATGATTGTGACATCATTGGTTTCTACGGTGTTCTTTTCGCGATTAGTGGGTGCCTCAGACATCCTCATGACATGAGACAAGTCATTAGTTTTAGCTAGCGGTTGGAGGGTTGCGGACTAACTTCCATCTATTTCTATCATTCTCTAATCAACGAAATGAGATCAGGGTGCACATTATCTCCTAGTTGATTCGAGCTTAGAGTGTTTGTTGTTGTGATTATAACATCTTGGAAATTGCCTCGGATGAATTGGTAATTTACTTCGATGTGTTTGGTCTATTCATGGAATACGGAGTTTGTTGCAATATCAATAGTTGCTTGATTGTCATGATGGAAAACCAAAGGTCAGGAGGTCTTGATCCCAAGTCCTTTAAGAATTGCTTTTATCCAGACTAATTTGCAAGTTGTGTTTGTCATGGATTTGTGCTCAGCTTCTACACTCAATCTGGCCACAAGAATTTGATTCTTTCTCCTCCATGTAACATGCAAATCTCTGTGGTGGACTTCCAATTATTGTTGTAGTTCATCTGACTTGGTGCATGCGTTTACTTGCTAACCTAGTTCACGGTAAAGCATATGTCAGTTCGTCGTAAGATAAATTAACTTACCTACGATTTTTCGATATCGTTCCACATTTTTGAAGGGTGCCACTTGTCGATGATCTTTGAAAAATTCTTCAATGAATGTCTTCGATGATTTAGCTCCTAGTTTACATATATAACCTAACAAATCAATGGAATTTTTCCTTTGAGAGAAAAATAGCCAATCATCAGTACGAGCAACTTCAATACTAATGAAATACTTAAGCTCTCATAAGTCCTTATAAAACCTATTCGTAAGATACATTTGATGTTTTCCTTTATCATCATTCTCCATGATAATAATATCACCTACAAAAAGTTATACAAAAATGGTTTCTAATTCTCCTTAAATTGAAAAAGAAAAAACAAATGATCGACTTCACATTTATGATAACCATATTCTAGTAAATTATTATGAAGAGTTCGATACTAGGCACGAAGAGCCTGTTTCAACTCATAAATCGATTTCTTCAGCTGAGACACCAAGTTTTTGGGTGGGTGTATACTGCAGGAGGTTTAATGAAGATTTCTTATTCCCAATCTCCTTGTAGGAAAGCATTCCAGACATTTCGCTGCCACAGATTCTATTTAAGGTTAGTAACCATCGATAGTAGAATACATACCGTGTGTAACTTTTCTATGGACACAAAGGTTTTTTGTAGTCTTCTCTATATATTTGTGTGAAGTCTCTCACCAATGATGTGGCATTTTAGTTCTCAACCTCGCCATTTTTGTGAATTTTGACTTCATAAATCCACTTAGAGCTAATTGCCTCCTTTCCTTCATGGAGTAAGACTAAATCTCATGTACTATTCTTTCGAGAGCTATTTCCTCCTCCATGGCTGGTAACTATGTTGGGATGGATGGAGCTTCCTCATATGAAGTGGATTCCTAAATGATATCAATATGACTCACAAAATCTTGATGTTCATTAGGTAGGTTAGTCAAATTGTAAAAGGATTGTATAGGATGAGTAATTAATGTCATTATTAAAGTAATCAATATTGAGAAAATATTTTAATTGATCAATGCGTTTGAGTCCATTTGTTGGTGGATCACAATGCTTAGTGCTTTCTGCTTCCTCAGGCTTTTCTTCTTTTTCTTGTTCTTCCATACTCCTTTTATTTTTTGGTAGTTCGGTATCCTCATGGAGGGGGTTTGAATCCTGTTGTAATCTTGGTTTATCGTCATTGTTAAATTGAAGTTGATCTACAATAGACCTCAGCTTGTGAGTTGATCAGAATCTCAAGTTTAATCAAATTATTTTGTAAATAAAAGCTTTTAGTTTCATAAAATTTAAATTCCCTTGATATATATATCACACAAGTCCCTGGATGATAATTTTGAAGCTTTTATGTGTGGATGAGTAGCCAACGAAGATACACTTGATCCTTTTGGTCGAGTTTTATTTGTAATGCTTCATCTATAAATACACCCAAATATTTTAAGTTAATCAAAATCAGATTTGGTATTATTTAGTACCAAGTAAGGAGTGGCGTCATTTAAGAATTTTGTTAGAAACCTATTGATGAGGTAACATGTTGTTATGAAAACATCTGGATGGGCACGTATAGATAGAGCATAGTGGTGTATAGAACCTCCATTATATGTTTGTTGTTGCACTCAGTCACTCCATTTTGTTGTGGAATATATGGATCCGAATGTTGGTGTGCGCTGCCTTGATCCTCCAAGAATGATCGGAACTAATGGCTTGTGTACTCCTTTCCATTTTCTTACCTGAGACACTTGATTCTAGCATGTAATTATGTTGCAACCTAATAATAAACTTCCCTAAATGCATAAAAAGATTATTTTTTTATGTTAACATGTAAATTCATGTGTATTTCTACTTTTCATCTATAAATCAAAATGGAGTTCATGATTTTTATTAGATTCAAGAAATATAGTCCTATAGTGTTTTCCTACTATGTAGGTATCACATTATTTATTATTATATTTGATATTAGGTAACAAAATTTGTAATGTTTTATAATACGAATGCCCTAAACATACAGACAAATAGAAAATATATATTATTCAAATGTTCTGAAACATAAAGTCCGTTCGAGAGTGATCCTTCTCCAACTATGTTCTTTGCCTCGATATATTAAAAAAACTTTTTAGATTTGAAACAAATTACATCATTTAAATCTTGAGTTAATTTTATAATATATAATTGGATAATTGAAAGTCTGGTACACGTAGAGCAATAATAATTTTATTTAGGATCCTAAGATCTCATATAACTTTAATTGTTATATTACTTCCATTTGTTGCTTTCCATGAATAAGGTTGTAAATTCTAAATCATATTTTTAGTTGTTTACATGTGGCCAGTGACTCCAAAATCTATTATAATATAATTATTATATTTTGAAAATAGTGTGATGTTACTAGAAACATTTTGTTTAACAATATCACAACTGAGGAAAAACTTGATTTCTTCTATGTTAGTCTTGGTTACATTGGTGGATTCTTTAGTATAATAAGTTGCCTCAAGATGAATCAACCATCACTTCTCCTAGCACGGTCAATTTTCTTGAAATGAGACAACTTTACGATCAAGCCTTGGAATAAGGGTAATGGTAATGATCCTTCCTCCTTCTGAAATTGCATGCATACTTCGTTGAATGGACGGGTGAGATTCTAACATAGGATATGATTTATCTAGAGTTTTAAGTATTTACCAACGGATCAATCTGTTGAAATATTTATTAACGAATTCCAATGGATCCATCCATTAAAATATTTACCAACGGATTCCATGGTGAACCGTTTAAAAATTTTCATCTTTATCATCGAATACCCTTGAAAGTTTTCAAATTTTCCACGGATGCCCCTTGAAAAAATTCATAATTATAAAATTCTGCGATTTGACATTCTTTGATTGGGTGTCGATGCCCGTTGAAATTTTGGGTACTTAAGATGTTTAACAATTTATTTTCAACACATTCAACAAAACCTCTCAAATGCTATCAAAACCTCTTGCAAAATAATTAAACACCATACACTAAGATGATTGGACGATTCATCGGTCACAAAGGATTGTTGATGAATTCCAGTGGAGCTCCACAATCATCTCCTCTACTATCACTCATTTTTGCGATGTCGGGATATATAAAGAAGAAGACGACTAGGTGACGTTTTAGATGTCGGGACATTGGGTTGATATATTTAAAATTTATACTCAAAAGTATAACCGGGCATCCGTTGGTAATTTCTAATTTTTCCGCGAAAATTTTCAATGAATACGTTGAAATTTTCACACGGACATCCTTTGAAATTTCCAAGGGGCACCCATTGAAATTTCCAGCGGATATCTTTTGGAAATTTCAACAACCTTCTTTGTTAAAATCCGGAGTTATTTTTTCAACATATTTTGGTCGTTGAAACACTATTAGAAATTGCAACTGATGAGTTTTTTCAACAGTCGATTACCAACGATCATGAATCCTTTGAAATCCATTGGAAATGGTTGATTCGAACAGAAAATTTTCCATTTCCAATGGATTTGATTGTTGGAAATAACATATTATTTTGTAGTGAGAGACTGAAACTCATTACGCTATAAATGTAGATCTTTGAAGTCCACGAGATGATGGTTGAAAGGCTTGTCAACTTGATGAAGAGTGCTTAGCACCTTCTTGATCTCAAATATGCGGAACAGGTTAGAAGTAATGTTGAACACCTCCTAAGGATTCATGATATGAGATTTCGTCACCTTCCACATCCTTCCCATTTAGATTTGATGAATATTTTGTTGATTCACCATATATTTCCACAAAGCTCGACTCTTGAGGTTAGATTTGGCGATCTCCGATCATATGAGGCAATTATCACCATGGAATATGATTAGGATAAATCCTTAAACAAGGTTTGGAATTTTCCTTTTCTAGAAACGCACACGATTTGAAAAGAAATAAATTGAGGAAAAGTGAATCAAATCCTAGTTTATTCATAACCAGGCTCTAATACGATAAAGAACTTATGACGTAAGGAAAAGAGAAAAGAATAGGTGAGAATAACAAAACAATAAATAGGGAATGAAAGATAAAATATGCTAATTACTAACTTAATCAGAGCTTAGTATTTATCTATTAATTCGCCAATTACACATAAATATATGTAGGATATTTTTCTTTTACGATATGGCATAAAATATAAATGAAAATACTAGAAAATCAAACTAGTTACAAGAATGTAACACTAGATATACAAAATGTTTAATTAAGAAAAGGAAACTCCCTTGTCTTTATTAGTTGTGCACGACACATGTTGAAGATAAAAGGAATTATCTATGTTTCTTTTTTTGATGGACGACACACAAGAGGAGATGAGGAAGCATGAAGAATGATCTAAACAATCTAAATGGAGTAGAGTGTTTAACACCAAGTGTTATTCTTCTCAATCATATTGATTTCTTTTTTCATAGTTTTCGTCCATTCATGATATTTTTTTAACCTCTTCAAAACTTGTTGGTTCTACTGAGCATAGAAAACATGTCTCGGTCACACATCTACGAGTATTCTAATAATCGGGAGTGATTACAAGTAGGTGACTTATAGCTCTTGTCTTGGGGTTTATTGGTTCTGAAGGACCTTCTTCTGATATACCTTTTCTAGTGTTTGTGGAATTTGAACCACTTGAGTGTCCTCTATTGGTTTGATTTCTTGTTACCGGTACCTCAAGTTATATTAGCATAGCTAGTGGAACTACTCTATTGTTACCGGTACCTCAAATTATATTAGCATAGCTAGTGGAGCTTCTTGGTTGTCCTCTATTGGTTTGATTTCTTGTTACCACATGATTGTCACACTTTTCTCTAATATAATATATATTACATTATATATAATCACTACAAAAAAACATGTCGTTTCCAACACCTATATTCGTTGAAAATAGCAAATTTTCCGCTGAAAATGACCGTTTCTAACGGATTCCAATGGATTTTAGACCGTTTGAAATCGAACGTTGAAAACCACCATCCATTGAATTCATCACCATGTTCATTGTTTGCATCTTCCGCTTCAATGTCTTCGTCATCGTGGATGTATTCTCCATCTATGTCAGTTCTTGCGAGAATCTCTTCCCGATTATCTATATCAATTAACCGTATTGGCTCAGGGTGATCAGTTTGCATAGGGTTGTAAAGGATCTTCTTTTTCTTCTATGCTTATAACTCTCTATGGTTTAATCTTAACTACGGTCCCCAACTACTCTCTTCGATATTTCAATGTTGTTGGATACTGCACGTAACATACTTGATCTGCTTGATCTATTGTGATGAATGGATCATACTTTCTATATTGTCGTGCTAGGTTGATGTCAATTCCTTCCCCATAGATTTTTCGGGTGCTACGTCTTACGGTTGGGTCGAACTACTGACATTTAAAAATCATTATCTTCAATCCAATGAGACCAAGATATTCCACTTGTAGGATTTGGTACAAAATATCGTAGAAGTTATCATCCTCTATTTCACTATTAACGCAAAAACTGTAATTGTACGTCCAATTGGTGTAAAGATCTCTGGAATTGCTCCAAACTGAAGATTATATTGATATAGATAGTTTGCCTAATCATTTTCAGATATTCTCTGGTTCGTTGGAATATGTGATTCAAAATAAAATGTGTTGAAATATCTGATTTCTTCCAACAAGTATTGTTTAACAATAGATCATTCGACCGTTGCTTTGTTTTATGTCTTTTTCTTTAGATGAAAGAAAAATCTTTCGAAAGGATACATCCATCTGAATTGAACTGGACCTCCGAGTAATGCCTCGTCTGGTAAATGTATTGGTAAATGTTCCATCACATCGAAGAAGGAAGGCGGAAAACTCTTTCTAAAGAGCATAATAATTCTAAGATATTTTTTTAATAACTCCAAGTCATCCCTTTTTAAATTTCTTGCACATATATCTCTAAAAATATGTTAATTCTGCATAGCACAGTGTGAACGTTTCGTGGTAATAGCTCATCAAATGCGATTGGAATGAGTAGCTATATGAAAACGTGACAATCGTGACTTTTCAACCCGATCAACCTCGAATCCACAATAGCCACACACCAGGCAAAGTTTGATGCATATCCATCTGGAAATTTAACGTCTTCTTTCAACCACCTCAATAATATTGGTTTCGCTGGCCGAGATAACCTGAATATTGGGATAGATGTCTTTCCATCTCCTAGCTCAAACTCAGGTGTTTTCAAATCTTTTTTATTGTATTTTATCCTTCGTTTTCCCCATTACATCCAAAACAGTGTTAATGATGTTATCGAAAAAAATTTCAATATGAATAACATCTAAATTATGATGCAATATCAGTGATTTCTAATACAGTAGTTTCCAAAAATATTATGTTTATACAAGTAATGTCATTCACCTTGGCCTTATGGTTTTCGATACCCACGATCTCTATCTCGTTCTATCTATTCTTGTAAATCTTCCATAGTGTTTAATCGTTCGTAAAGGATGTGTGTTCATGTTTGTATGCACAGTATCTCTTCTTTATGTACCACATTCTTTCGAAAATGTTTTTTTAGCTTTTCCGAATATATGTCCACGGGGAAGAATCTTCTATGACAATCAAACCGACATGGTTTCTTTTCATGTACTGTGTAAATGAATCTGTATCCTCCATACAATATGGATATGTCAATCTCTCGTACGTGCTCCATCCAGATAACATTCCATATGCAGGAAAGGGTTTAAGTTTCCTATACAAGACCACTTTCAATGTGAAATTTTGCTATGTACTTACGTCATAAGCAAGAATTTCATTGTTCTATAAATATCTTAATTCATGAATTGAGGGCTGTAAAAAAACATCGAAACTTTCTTTCGGATGTTCTGGTCTTGGAATCAACAACGTCAGAAACATTACTTCTCTTTTCATACACAAATCGCAAGGAAAATTAAACGGACATAAAATCACCAGCCACAGAGAATATTGACTTACAGATTATCCATATGGACTAAAACCATCGGTGCACACACAAAATAAACATTTTTTCGAATAGAAAACAATGGGTCTGGATCTCCTGCAGGGTTTCTTACATGAACTCAAGAAATATTTTATTGAAATCTTTCCAAGCCTTACCATCCAATGGATGTTGCATTATCCCTTTGCCAATTGAGTGATTATATAACATTCTAAACATGTTTGCTACATTCATATAGAACATCTTTCTGTATGGTACATAATTTCATGAAGATTGATTTTTTGGACGAAATCTACTCGCACCGCAAAATTTACATTCTAACAAGTGTTTATCTTTTCTCCAAAACAACATGCAGTTGTTTCTACAAACATCAATTTTTTCATGTGGCATTCTCAAATCTTTTAGAACATTCTTTGTTTCATAATATGTCTCAGGAGTTTGATTATTTTCTGATGTATTCACGCATGGTTTTGCAAAAGAAATCCATGCAATTTTCAACTATAATGTAGTTTGTTTTTATTTCATCAATCTGGATGACAAAGATAAATGATACTAACCTTCACGACAACCTTCATATATAGGTTTTTTTGTTGAATCCAATAGGTTCAAAAAATCGATGTGCCTCATTGTTCGAAATCTCTTCATGCGGTTCCTCAACAACACCAGAAAAAGCATCTGACATCATTTCCACATATGGATTGGTTGTCGACGTTTCAAAAAGAACTTCATTTTTTTCCATTTCTTGTCCTTCTTCTATAGTATCTCTAACGCCACAATTTTCGCCATAAAATAACCAAATTTCATAATTCTATACGAAACCCACCTTGTAAAGGTGTTGTAAACAATTTATTGACTTTGATACTTCATTTTTCATCTTTTGAAGGGACATAATATTGTTCCGTGTTCTTGACACAAAAGGTGCATCGACGTAAAACTAATGAACTGCTCCAATTCGTGTAAGAATTCTTGTGTAACTTCTTCGGTTACGAGATCTTTTCTTCTATACATAAACTCTCTCGAACTGTATATATCTCAATTTAAAGAATATGACATTGTTTGAAAATATTTTGTGTTGATGGCTTGAGGGTAAACACTTCGAGTTAGATGTATAAATAGTGAATATTCCAACGGTCATCCGTTGAAAATACCAACGGATGACGGTTGAAAACCACATTTGATTATGCCAACAGAAACCTCGAAATTCTAAACTTTCCAACAGTCATTCGTTGTAAGTAGCAACGGATGACCGTTGTCATTGCCAATTGTCATCCATTGCCTTTTTTCCCCTGTTATCAACGGACCATCAACAGATCCATTAACAAGTTTGCAATGGATCTTATCTTTTGACCATTTGTTAACAATATCAACTGACTCCAATGGATATCATTGTTGATAATTTCTCCAAATCCATTGTGAATCTATTGCAATTTGTATCAACGAGCGGATTCGTTGCCCCATCCGTTGGTAATCGACTATTTTTTTTAGTGAATATAAATTAGATTTTGAATATTTTTTATAAGGAAAAAAATTTTGGTCGGACAAATCCGTCTGCAAATTGGTCAACGATCTATGGTAGTTTCCCCTATGGCGTTTACGAATTTTCTCAACAAATTTTTCAATAACTATTTCATCCGTAAAAGAGTTAGATTTTGAATGGGTTCCAACACGAATAATCCATATGTAGTTACAAATGGATTCGGAATGGATTGAAATTACGGACGACCGATTGCAGACATTCATCATTCATCTGTAATACATCCGTAAACATAGTTTTAGAGGGATTATGAATAGATTTGGTCATCAGTAACTCATATTTTTCTAGTAGCGTTCCACATAAGGGTTAATTTCAATATCTTTACTCATCCTATAATAGTATCATTATGCTCGATAAGTCTATTATATTCTTTCTCAATATTACTACTCCATAGTTCAAAGTTTTCCGTGTGAGATAACCATATAAAGTAATTAAGGGTTAAACCTCTTAAATAAAGATGATTCCACAAAATTCTCTCACTTACAAATTCATCATTCTTGCATTTAAATAATGGACATACCAATTTATCAGTTTCTTTGTATGCTTGTTGATCTTACACCAACTCCGTAAATTGGTAACACCTTCCATAAAGTCATCCGCAACACCTTGAGTTTTTTTATCAATTGTTTTCAACATCCATAGTTTTGAAACAAAAATGTTTAATTTTTTACGATGATCATAATAATATAAATATAAAGCGTTAAGCATAAGAGGTGATAATTTTGTGTAGGATACGAAAAAGGGATGTGTTGGTTATATAACAAATTTTCAGACCAATTATAGACAAATTAAGGACCAAATGAAAAATCTATCTCGTCAAAATTTAAGGAGGGAGATGATTTTTTCTGAAAATTACTAAAGGCCGTCCACTTTCGTTCGTAATTTCTTGGCGGAAATCAAAACGTCTGAAATTTCCGAAAGACCTGTTGATTTATCTGAAGATAGGGACATGTTATCTTTTCATCCCTAAATCGTCTATATATCCGGGCAGATTCCGAACGGGTAATCTGTCTAAAAATTTACTAATGAACTATGGACGGAATCCTAGGCCCCTCAATGATTTATCCCAAATCCGTCCGAAAAAATACGGAGGATCATTCGTCCAGAATATTTGTCGACTACTCGTAAATTCTAATATTGTCATTAAAGAGTTTGAGTTAAGACAAACACAATTTAACTCATTGTGTGACCTCATATTATCAATAAAAAAATTTATACATAGAATAGGTCTTCTTAAGTTAGTTGAACGATTGCAATTCAATTTCTAAAAAGGTCAAATCATCTTTTCCCATTGATCTTTTGTTTATGATATTCAAAGTGGTTTTGTATCCATATTTGCATGGGATATTCATCAATCACTTACTTTATGGACAACTTTAATGTATATCTAGACATTAACATTTTATCACAACTAAAAGGGAATACAAATCGCAAAAGCATCTATTACCTCCGAATTACCGTCATAATTCTATTCTTCACGAGTTATTATTGACTTCGTCTTATTCTTCTCTGATTTTTGGAAGAAACACAATTAAATTTTAAAATTTGGACAAAATTTTTTTTATCAATAGTTCAGAAAAGAAACTGATTAATCAGATTTTGGTAGAGGTCAATGGGAGTTTATTACTAAGAAATACTGCTTTATATTGCAAAAAGCCTAAGATTTGCTATGGTTTTTTAAAGAAATATAAATTAAAAGTAAATTAGACAGGAAAATTAATTATTGTCGGTGTAAGCTAAACTAGCAACAAAACAAGGCAAGAAGAACGAATCTGGTGCTTAGAAGTTGCAAATCAAGCTGTTTCTTTCCTTGGTACACAAGAAAACTAGTCATGAGCATCTTCTTTTTATTAGTGTTCTAAAAATCTCTCTAGCCGTTTGTCTAGGCGTCGCCTAGGTGCTGGGCGCTTTCTGGCCACCCGCCTAATTTCTAGGCAGTCTTTTTAAAAAAAATGTGACGTCAAAACGACGTCGTTTTGGTACTTAAAGAAAAAACTAACAATGACATTTATCCATGCGTTTATCTTTTATCGACTTTGTCATCATCATTTCATTTGTCTTCTTCTATGTATTCCATCGTTTATTGTCTTTATCTAAGTCTCTTGTCCCCACATTTGTATCTAATCATTGTCTTTGCCTTCATCCTTGTTTTCTTATCTTCTATCGTCTCTCGTACGTTGTCATCGTCTTCATCTTTTGTCGTCGCCTTCATTTTTCATCTTCATCTTTGTTTCATTTCCACCATTGGCTTCATCTCTCGCATTCGTCATCGTCTCTCGCCTTTGCCCTTGTCTTGGTCTAACATCGTCCTTACTCGACGTCTATTTTTTATATTTTGTTTGTTTTATGTTATTGTCGTCGTATGTTTGATATTGTGAATTTAATACTTATAAATTTTTCTATAAATATTAAACTTTATTTATTTATATATGTTTTTACAAAGTTAAGTATTATATAAAATAAAATAAAATATATATATACGCCTAGTCCGCCTAGACACCGCCTAGACGCTCTGGACACTAGGCTTTGGGTGTCCAGCCGTCCAGCGTCTAACGCTTTCTTCTTGAACCTTACTTTTTATATATACATATATACATACAAATATTCATGTATTTGTGTGTATATATATTGTTATAGGGAATTATGTTATAGGTAATGCATTAATTGCCACATGATTCACTTTGGGATTGTTCAACACTTTTATGTGAGATTGAAGCATGTCGTTGTTGATTCTTCCCTCCTTATCTCCAAGATTTAGAGGAAACAGTGTTGATTGAAAGTTTTATATCCAAATTTATTGATTTATTATGATCTACATTCCATGTCTGTCACAACGAATAATCCCAAATTCATGAAAAGTATAAGAGTTTGTGTTATCTTATTCATAAATCAAATTTTGTTAACCTATATGGGTAATTCAACTAGTAAAAATAATTATAAGAGTACTTTCTTAATCTAAGTTCCAATCTCAGAAATTAGGAGAAATACTTTTTTACATGGTTTTATCTGGACTACAAAAATATAAAATATCAAATGTTTATAAAAATATAATATTGTTAATATATATGTATATATGTTTATAATTACCATAAAAAGTTAGAAATTATTGGCAATGTGTTATGGTCAGGAAATAAACCCAACTTTTGCTTTGAAAAACAGAATAAAATAGAAAGGATATAATAATATGGTTTCTATAATAAATGTACACAAGACTTCTAATACAGAATTTAAGAGTCGATATTGGCAATAATAATAGATAACAAAAATTTGCAATTATTAATTATTAAAAATAAAAAATTATTAACCAATAAGGTTTGGTCATTAGTTCTAACAACATTGAGGCATACATTAGCTTTAGGTGGAACGAAAAGTTATATAATTTGAAGGAGAATTCATAAATTTTCAAACAAAATTGTTTACCAATTGAACTAACCTCAAACTATTGCATTATTTTTTTATAAAAAAAAGTATTTCTCAGTATGAAATTTAATAAACTAATTCACCGCTTACGTATTGTCTAAGGAAGAAAGAAACTATTTTAGTATAATGATAATAAGAATATAAAAACAACATTATAATAGACATATCTCAATTAACATTTTTGTTAATTGAATTTAGAACCAATGTGAATAATGGACCCGGAAAAGAGGGTGTGAATGTGCAATTGACAGCTTCATATCAACGAAATTGAAGTTGTATTTATTTGTGATGTAATATACTATTACTATATTTATGACATAGCATCGAAGGAATTATAAGATCCCGATAATTTTCTTAAATATTTTTCAAGTTATATTGTTATGACGCATTTTTTTTAAAATATTCGTCAAGATATTTCGTTCCTTATACATTCATTTACATTATTAATATAGATTGTATCTTCTTTCCTCTCTAATATTGTCCAATTATATAAGAAAGTTTGTTTGACTAATAAAACAAGATAAATTTATTTTGATCTCTTATTTTTAAAACGTAATTATATTTAGTTAGGGGTGGCCAATCCGGATTACCCGGATTGGACCGACCCGAATCGATCCGAAAAACTCGGATCGTTTACAAAATGGGTTATCCTAAAAACCTATATAGGTTCAGATTTTAGAACTCGTTCGGATTCGAGTCGGTCCAAACCGGGTTCGGATTAAACCTGAGGAATGCGAATTGAGTTTTAGGGTTATTTTTTTAGGGGTTCTCTTCTCTTTTAACAAACAGTTCTCTCTCCTTTTCAACAGTCTTCTTCTCCCCTCACCCGCCCTTCTCCCTCACCTGTCGACCGACTTCTCCCATCGCCGGCATCTCCCTCATCTGCCGGCGTCTCCCTCGTCCGCCGATTTGTCCCTCACCCCGCAGCTTTAGTGCATTTGACTTTGAGCACCATGGAAATGTCAAATATGGTTCACCACATGGTGTACCTTCTGAGCATAGAAGCTCTCAGGGAAAAATGGAGAAATCATTATTGAGGTTCGTCGAACTTAATGCTTGTTTATTTGTAATAATCTGCAGATTTGTTTTATGATATGTCTGAACAATCGATTCGTTTCATCTGTTTACAGCTTCCAGAGTAGCTATCCTTCCTGGGAACCAAGGTCTGAATGGAGGAGTTCCTATCGAAACTCAAATCTTTGTGGGACCAGAAGCTTCAGGGTTTAACACAAGAGCAATGCAAGAAGTGTCTCTCGTCGCAGTCGAATAGATAGTACTGCAACTCGAAGAGAAATTCCAAGAACTTCTGGCCGATGGATCCGAATAACCGTATAACCTGAACCCGAATAGCCCGAAAAATCCATGATACCCGAATTTAATTTGGGTTATTTCGGATTCACTGCTTCAGAATCCGAATAACCTGAACCCGAATCGAAACCCGAAGAACCCAGACCGAAAAACATTCGGGTTCAATCCGGGTCCAGTTTTCGTAAACCCGAGGAACCCGGATCGAAACCCGGATTGACGACCCCTATATTTAGTCGATACATTGTTGTTAATATGATTGACAATTTTAGATGTGCCAAAATAATAGAAAATAAATAAATAAAAAGCTTAATCATTTGGTTTGTTAGTTCATAATTGATCTCTAATGAATGGTAATCTCAAAAGTTTTCATGGTATCAGAGTTTTTCCAAAAGAATGTATTTTGATTTTTGTCTTAATTTTTTTCCTTTTTCGACCTGAACTAGAAACTATGCTTCTCCTTCGTTCTACAATAAAACTATAACCTTAAACTACGAACCAAAACCTCGATTTAAACTTGTCATTGATCCGAACCAGATTTCGACTAGAACCACCAACCAAAACTCGAAAATTAAAACCAAAATCCCGAAGAAGAAAACCCGACTATGAACACCGCAAAATTATATCTGAACCAGATTCGACCAGACCATAAGATGACCCAATTTGGTTATTTATGACCCAACGCTAGGATATGTAGACATAAGATGAGCCTTGATTGGGTTATCAATGATCCCACACTTGGGTATATATGTGTAAGTGTACCCCCGATGGGTTGCTAATGATTTCGTGTATAGATAGATAGACGCAAAATGATTCAAAGCTAAGTACATAGCCGACGATTTCAACGGTTAAGTATATAATCTTTCTTTTTTTCGAAATTTTGAAATCCAAGAGAGTTATGATGGAGTTTGTCTCTCGTTGTTCTTTGACTACGACTGAGTTAGTCGAGATCTTCATCAAAATATTAAAGAGTTTAACGTTTTTCTTCCAAGTTAGACGTTCACGATTTGCACGCCAATTTGAAGAGAGTATTGAGAGATAAGATCTCTATAACTCTACTAGAATATTTTTGAGATATTTTGTTATACCGATAATCCTTTTAGAATATTCTTCAAGATTATATATATATATTATATATATATATCTTCTCTTACCTTAATCATGTATATTGTATATTAGTTTTCTTTTGATATTATCCATGTGTATAAGAAGTTCGCGTGTAACTAATAAAACAAGATCGAATTGATTTAACCTATCATTTTCAGGATTTATAATTTGTCACGTAGATATTAGAAATCAATCAAATACTTACGAATATAAACTTACATAGGAAAATGTGTTTTAAAATTACATCATTCCGTATAAAGTACTCATCCAATTTACAATAATCTTATATAATCCAATGTCTCAAATATACACAATTTATTAAAAATTATTCTAAATATATAGGATTTAAGATGAATGATTATAAATAATGCATATATTAGTGCATAATTTGGATAAATAAAAAATTAGGATAAAACAGTAAATATTTAGAATGATAGATTTAAAAGACCTATTATAAAATTTTTGATCTAGATGGGGTAATTTCAAAAATAAACTCGTAGGGCTAAAACACTTCAAAAATATCATTTCTGAAAAAAAAATTAACTTCAAAAATACTCTTATAAATGTTGATATTTCCAAAATACCCCCTGCGATCCTGCGACTCAGCGACCTAGTCCGACCGTTTGACCCTGCGATCCAGTTCGATCCTGCGACTCAGCGATCCAGTTCGACCCTACGACCCAATTCGACCCTAAGACCCAGTTTGACCCTGTGACCCTGCGACCCCTACGACCCAATTCGACCCTATGACCCTGCGACCCAATTCGACCATGTGACCCAGTGCGACCCAAAATCGCCGAAAATCGCCAGAAACCGCCGCAAATCGCCAGAAATCGCAGGAAAACGGTCGAAATCGCTGGAAATCACCTACAAATCGCTGAAAATCGTTAAAAATCACCGAAAATTACGGAAATTGCTGCAAATTGCTGGAAATTGCTAAAACATTGTTGGAAATCGCTAGAAAATCGATGCAAAACGCTCAAAATTGAAGGAAATTGCTCGAGAATGGAAAGAAAACGCTCGAGAATGGAAGGAAATTGCTCGAGAATGGAAAGAAATCGCTCGAGAATGGAAGGAAATTGCTCGAAAATGGAAAGAACTCGAAAATGAAAGGAAATAGCTCTCAACTTTGTTTCTCTACTCTCAAATTTGTCTTTCCCTCCTCTCAAATTTGTTTTTCCCTCCTTCGTATGTGTTTTTCATTAAAAAAATATAAGGGCACATATGTCTTTTTTCCGATTTTTTTCATCAGATTTAGGAGGGTAGTTTTGAAGTGTTTTAACCCTAGGAGGGCATTTCTGACATTCCTCCGATCTAGATATCAGAAATCAATGGAAACGTAAATATCAATACAAAATACTTCTATATATATTTATATATTTATATATGAAACCACGATCTAAAAATTTAAACACGTCCAAATTATACATCACCTAAGAACATACCATCTCCAATATATACATAATAGTGTGTAAAGGTATATGTGTAATTGTCATTACTGGACTTATATAGATATATAGAATTTTTTTATTTTTTAAGATTTTTATTTTTAACAATTTTTTAAGATTTTGGATATAAGAATAATGTATCTATTTTTTAAAATCGGTACATAGTCGATTGTTAGGCGATCGCTGACTAACGACCTCTAGGTGGAACTAGACGGAGAGTTTTAGAACATTTATATGTATATATACATATATATTTTGAACCTATTTGTGAATAAGATATTGTATTTTACATTGAACCGTCGGTTTCTTGACATGGTACCATAGCATTTTCGATCCAATCTAGTTGTTTATCCATCTATCTGTTCGTATTGTATCATATTGTATCGAGTGTTGGATTGTATTTGTATTGAGGCGAGAATACTTTTTATTCGATTTTATTGCGTTGTGTTGGGTTTCCTATCGTGTTGTGTAACGTTATTCGATTAGATCTCATATGTGTCTCATCTCGTTATGTGGTGCTTTGTGCAATTTCTTTACTCGTTTGGGTTTTGTTGCTCATTTGGTCGTTCGTGATTTGTTCATGGATTGTGTTGTATTTACCACTTTGCATCATCTCGGCTTGATCTGAATTGTTCTTTGATGTGTCATGGTCCTTCGTGAGATTGATCTTGTGCCTTCGTCTCATTCGGGTGTGTGTTTTTGTGCCAAACATTCTTGTGCCTTCCTTCCATGTTCTCTCGTTTACATCGCCATTGTCTTGATTTTTTTTCTTCTTTTTATATTTTAAGTGCACTAGAGTTTCTTTAGGTTGGGTTATGTTATTGTGCCATTGTGTTGTGATGGATTAAGTGTTATTGGGACATCTTATTGTGTTTTATCGGTCGGTGTTGCATGTTGGTGTAATTGTGTCATGCCGCCTTGTCACCTTGTGATATTAAGCTTCCTCATCATCCAGTACTATGGGATCGATGGATTTTTATATCTCCAAAAGTATTTTGTTGGTTTATCGGCTGTCTCATTTGATAAGTAGAAGTATGTGTTGGATCTTCTTTCACAGAAACATGGTGCCTAGAGACATTTACTAATCAGCCAAATTTGGTAAATTGGAAACTGAACTCACGTAACTCATTATCATATGACTAGGTGTCGATATCTCATGACCAACATGATTGATATGCCAACGTATTACGTGGAACTTCTTTATGGAAAGAATACAGTTTCGACTCAAAATGGAACCATCGTTCTTTGTGGATCGCTTGTGCTTCATTATGTCTTCTATAAGTCAATGTTGAGTTGGAATCTAATATGTATATCTCAATTTTTTTGTAAAAATGATTTTGTGGTACAATCTAATGAAAAATTATGTGTTATTCAAGAATGCATTATGAGGATGTTGATCGGAACGGGTGAACATCGTGATAAGCTCTACTTCTTCAAGAGCATTGTGAATACAACTTCTCTTTGAACACATTTGTCTTTTGATATTTGGCATGCACATCCTCGTCATCAGTTTTCCTAGTTTTGAGTCTAGTTCATGGTGTTGATCTTCATTTTTCAAGCCAAGAAAACTCGTAACTCATTTGCGTTCATTGCTAACAAAGTTTCGAGATTTTTTCAATTTGTGCATTAATATGTATGGGACCAAATTTTACTTTATTGTATTCATGTGCAACATGTGTCTTGATTATTTTTTATGAAATTTGTAGTGGGGTTTGACTTTACTTGCTACAATTTTTGATGACCAAGTACTTGTATGGTTTTATCGTGATGGTAGAATGTCATTGTAACATTTTCGATCAAATGATCCGAAGTGAAAATGGTACAAATTTTATTAGTATGATCAACTACTTCATTGAATATGGAATTCATCATGAGACCCTATAACAAAATGGCAAGGTGGAAGACAAACACAATCACATTCTCAACGTGGTACGTGTTTTGCTATTTCAATCGGGTTTACTTATCAAGTTTTAGGTTGAGAGTGTTTTTACGGTGTCTTATCTCATCAACCACACTCATACATCCATTCTTAATGAGGAAACGCCTTTTCAGATCTTAAATGGTGATCCTCCATCCTTGGATCATCTTCGAGTATCGGATTGTTGTGCTATGTTCATAGTTAGTAGACCCTTGGTGATAAGTTTGGAACCTGAAGTCAAAGATGTGTCTTTGTAGAATATCTTAATTTCCAAAAATGACGATGGATACATGACATTGAGCTATGTGTCTTTCTTATTTCACATGATGTTTTTCTTGAGATAGAATTTTCATTTCTAGATGTACCAAGGGCAACTTTAGTGACCATTGATTGGAGTACATCCTCAATCGACCCATTTCTATTATGGATGCTAATGGGGATATCTCACTTCTGAGTTTTCCACTGACCATGAGAGGGGTCTCTTTCAAGGCTCTTGTCTCGTTGATCGTACCTTCATTGTGCATCTCGTGCACTTCCACATCTTGTGTTTCCCTTGCATCTTGGTCACTTTTCTTTTTTTGTTCAACTGATCCAATCCAGGAGAGGAGTCCGTCTTTTTCCTTCAATTTCGGTACCTAATACTAGTCGACCAGAGAGGGCCCAAGGTCGATGGTATGGAATTCCAGTAAAAACTGGGAATACCGTAACTCGAATATATTGAGATTTGAAAAATGGCGTTTGATCGATTTCTCGGAGTCGGAGGAAGATCTCTCATCTGATGACTTTAGCATCTCTCGCTTTATTGTATTCTAATGAGTTCTCTCCACATGTACTCATCTTCGATGCTTTGAACTTCCACTTGGGGTCCTCTTGCGACGTCTGTTGGGAGGTAGCCTGATCGCTTTCTCTCCGATTCCTTTCGGAGCGGCGAACAAGGTCGCAACTTCGTCACTTTCGTGTACTATCACATGGATCAATGGAAAATCTCATTAGAACTAGAAAATGACCTCATTGTCGTCAGTCACTGCTTCTCAAAGTCTTTCATATCGATTTTTGGCTCTTTTGGAATATTAAGCCCCGTAGGAATACTAGCAAATCTTGGACGTGTCCACTCCCTTTGTCTCGGATGTGTTCTTTACATCTATTGCGTCTTTGCCACACGTGTCGCCTTGGGATATCACAGTTGTGCCTATAATTTCGTTGTTCCCACACATGTGCGGTAGAGTTTTCTCAATCTAGTTATGATATGGGTGGTGGCTTGAGATGTAAGATACCTACCACTTGTGTGCATGACTATGTCATTCACATCATATAAGTATTGAGCTCATCACAAGATTCATCAATCTCACTCGTCTCTACCACATCCTCATGTACCTCATTTTCTGTATCTCGATCAGTTTTTTGTGATAAGATTTTGTTGACACATCGTAAGTCGTCACAACACACGAAGAACCATCTCTTTCGTTGAAGCCATGTATGATCCAAATTGGCGAATGGAAATGAAATATAAGATTGATGTGTTTGATAAAAAGGGAACATGACATTGGAAAGGCTCCTTCTAAAGAAGAAAACAATTAGATGTAAATGGATATAAAAGATCAAATTTTGTTTTATGGACAAAAATTGTCTAGTGGTCATGGATAACAGACAAGTTCAATGTTTAGATTACACTGAAACATTTATTTCAGTAGCCAATATGATTATGATACACGTATTTCTCTCAGTTGTGTCGGTCTAAAACTAGGAGGTTCATTAGATGGATATACATAATGCATTCTTTCATATTAATTCACATGTAGTGGTATATATGACACTACCTCCACATTTGTATGGGTTGAAACAACCACTGTGTTGTAGGTTTTCCAAGCTTGTGACAACATTACAAGCATAAGGATTTTGTCAATCGTATGTGGACTATGTATTCATTAGATCGTATACAATTACATATCCTGGTATAAGTGGATGATTTGATCATAATCGGAAATTTTCTAGTGGATTTTCAACGGTTCAAAAATTATTTAAGATCATTTCACAGGAAGGATCTCAGTGTCCTCAAGTACTTTTTAGGTATCGAGATTACACACAATTCTCATAGTATTTTCTTTTGTTAGCGAAAATATGCTTAGAAATTATTTCTAGACAAGTGTTCTTGGTTCCAAACTAGTACATTTCCATTAGACCAGAACTTCAACTTGCATTATCTGACTCTGAACCATTCTCTGATCCATAATGATATCGTTGTTCGGTTGGTAGGTTTGTCAATCTTGGTGTCACTCATCCAGACTTGTCTTACAATATTCATTCTCTCTCTTAGTTTTATGCAATCCTCTATGGTGGAACATTGGCATACAACATTATGTGTTTTCCGGCACATCAAATCCAATCTCGAACAAGGTATTCTCCTTGTATTCAATGTGACTTACATATTATTGTGTGGTGTGATTTGGATCGATTACCGAGTTGATCATTCAACTTGGTACATCTCCTCCGTAGGACAAAATATCAAGCCATGGGTGTGATAGTTCACGAGATCTTTTGGCTTATGAACCTTCTCCGATTCTAGTCATCCATCACTCATGTCTGAAATCTTTACATTGTGACAATCAGAATGCCTTCTATATCAATGTCAATCACATTTTCCACGAACGCACTAAGGCCGTTACTGGTGCAGTCGTAGTCGTCTGCAAACGCGACGACTACGTTTTCTGGTGAATGTGGACGATATTAAAATCGACTAGTGGAGTCACAATTGCACGCAAATACGACGAAACGTAGAATTTAAAAATCTGGAATTATGTTGCGTTACATTTGCGTTTTGGTGCGTTTTTAATAAAATTACGAAAATACCCTTCTATTATAAGTTATATTAATCGTATATATATATATATATATGCATATATATGTATATGTAATACATATTTAAATATTTAAAAAAATAATTTTTTAATTTATTTCAAATATTTTAAAATTATAATTAAAAAGTATACACTAAACAACAAAATTTAAATAAATATTTTTATTAATAATTATCTATTTTGGTAATTTTGCTCAAAACGCAATCGCAACAGTTTTTTGTCACTCGCTTCTAGTCGCAGCTGCCCGCAAACGCAGCGTTTCCACAATTCAAAGAAAATAAAACAAAAAGTCGCCAATCGCTGACAAAAATACTGCCAAATACAAATACAAACGCAGCGTTTCCACTAATCAAACCCTAAGAATATCGAAATGGATTCACATAATATGAAAACATCTATTTCCAGACATTATTGTGATGCATTTTTTTACTAAACTTCAACTTGCCGACATTCTTACCAAAATACTCAGAAAAAAGAAATTTGATTTGTATGACTCTAAGTTTATTTTGCACAGACCAACTTGATAATAATGGGTAAGGGTATATGTATAATTATCATAATTAGTGTTATGTATATATATTTGTCTTGTAACTTAATTTGTGAACAAGATATTATATATTTCATTTAGTTGGTTTTTTGACAATACGATTTATTAAAAATCATTTTAAAATAATTTTAGAAGAATAATTATCAAAATAATGTATTAATTTAATCAATAAAATAATTTTATAGTGAATCATTTATTTTAAAAATAATCGAATAAATAATGATGCATAAATTATAATGTAATAATCAGACAAAAATAATTTCTATACATAAATTAGACGATTGTTTACATCTACAAATAAACCAATATATCCACAACTAGTCAAAAACTCAACCTACACGTTAGCTAGTTTGACTACGCATTTGATCACATGAATTAAAAAACATAATAAGAAAGGGCCAACAAAATAATACACAAAAACGCCTCATGCTCGGATAATTGATAAGAGTGGACAATATTCGTTATTTCAAAATCTTCATTTTTGTGTTTGTTTTTTATTTAAAATATGTGTAAAGTTTATTATAGATTTTTTAAGTTATATATATTTCGGAATCTATTCCAAAAGATACGCCTACGATTTCCAATATTATAAAAAAATACCTAAAAAGCCTAATAAATTGACAACGACCCTCTTGTTTTGTATTATTATAATAGTCCATAACAGCTCTATATAATGATCAATCCCAAGAAACTAACCATGAAAATACAAAAGCACCTATCCCAAAAAGGTTCCTTTTTTTTTCTTCTTTTGTTGGATCCTCCAAAAGTTTCATAATTATGACAAGAAAAATCAAAGCTTGCACTATTTCATGTTTATATTTCTCTTTATTCTTCGGTATTGCTTTAAACGTGGTGATAAGTGGTCATATTGATGAGCAAAACAAAGACAAAATCCTCTCCTTGCCCGGTGAACCACCGAACGTGAAATTTTCTCAATTCTCCGGCTACGTTACGGTGGATTCCGGGGCCGGTCGAGCACTGTTTTATTGGCTTACCGAGGCCCCTAAAGAGGCCGACCCGAGCCGCAGGCCACTTGTCCTCTGGCTCAACGGTGGCCCCGGATGCTCTTCCATTGCCTACGGTGCGTCCGAAGAGGTCGGTCCTTTTAGGGTTGAACAGAATGGGAAGAGTCTTCGTTTGAATCCATATGCTTGGAATAAAGGTAATATTCCATCAAATTCCGTTGCTTTCCATTGATGGGTGTATGTTAATGTAGGTATATACTCATCTAAGCAAAGGTGAAGTGATCTAATTTACATACATACATATATATATATACAAACACAATGACGGTAATGATATAAATACATTTACACTGCTCTATGTAAATTTAACTTTTCTTTTCTTTCATTTTGTTTTTGTCTTTATTCAGTGTATCCAAATTACAGATCTCGTTAAAAAATTTGAATATGAGGGCAACCTTTAAAAATATTCATAATCAAACCTAAATGATGGAAAATTCTTGTTCAACATTGCTCTATTTTATATAGACATGCACATGAAAATTATGAGATTATATTAGTTTCAAAATTAAGAAAGGTTTTAACATTATGTAAGGTAATGTTTTCTTGTTCTTTTATCAACATTCCATTGAAAAAATATTACAGTGGCAAATCTGTTATTTCTTGATTCTCCGGCGGGAGTGGGATTTTCTTACACAAATACTTCGTCTGATGAATTCACTGTCGGAGACAAGAGGACAGGTATATCTATACATATTCTCACTGTATTTTTTTATTCCACTTCATTCTCTAAAATTATATATATTACGTTTTGCCAGTATTTATATATTTAAAATAATGATAATTTAAAACTAAAGAAACTAAAGAAACAAAACGTATATTGTTGCAGCTGAGGATGCTTACAAATTTTTGGTGAAATGGCTTGAGAGGTTTCCTCAATACAAGGGAAGGCCATTTTACATTGCTGGAGAGAGCTACGCGGGTTAGTGCTTCATTATTTACGTGGTATTAAAATATCCATTTTCAACACTTTCAAATAGTATTATATTTCAAAATTCACATATATTTTTTCGTAATTTTATAATTATTAATGATAAAATTTATTATAATTTTGAAATTTGATATTTGGTTTTAAAAAAATTATTACGAATTTACATTTGATAAAAAAATTATATTAGTTTATACATTACCTAGAGTTTTGGGCATAAGTATTTATACGTTCCGTACTATAATTAAACACTACTTAATCATAATAATTTTCATATACAATCATCTTAATTTAATAAATATTATAAACATCATTAATGTGATCGTTTGTCATCTTTAATCTATCCTATAAAATAAAAATAAGCAGTTGGACCTAACTATTCGGTTGTTGATACATTTGCCAGTTTTCAACGTTCATACACAGCATTTTCAGCACGTACACGTAATCGAATATAAATATTACATTTTTTAACTATATACTATTAACCTAATTATATAATCTAAATGAAATTTAATGTTTAGAGTTATATGTTGGACCAATCCAGCGAATTTATATTCTATTAATTATTCTTATATGTTCAATACACACGATTTACTCGTTATAATTTGTGCGAATTTCTAGATTTTTTTTCGTTATTATCATTCGAATTACGTAAATACCATTACTATTTATTAAATATTTTTAAAAGAATTACACTATTGAAGATGACAATAGTAAAGAAATTGATGTATTGTTATTTATATAGAAACAAAATGGAAATTAAAGATTGAATGTTTTATTAGCTGGTTTTCATATATTAATAATATTAACTGATAGAAAAAAATGCACGATCTTACTAAATACTAACTATAAAATATTGATTTATATCCGCTCTAGGATACCACCGAATGATACAAGTGGTAACACCAAATAAATGTATTTGACCTGTCAAATTATCCCTTTATAAGTCTCCTTCGGTCTTATTTAATTTGTTGTTTAAGATTATATATATATATAACGTATTTCCTTTATTTAGAAAATTATACTCAAATAAAAGTCAAAATTAAGTAACATTGATAAATGACTTCGTAGATAATATTGAATGGCATTTTAGGTAAAAGTATATTTGTTTTAATATTTGTGTACTAACCTAAAACATCAAACAATGAAAGAGACACATTGTTACAAATATGGAAACCGATATAAAGATCTATGCTTTTGGTGTGAAGTCGTATAATTTACATAGAGAAAAATATTATTCGATTTATATCAATATTATACATAGAGAATAATATTAATATTACGAACTTATAGATCATTTTTTATTATGTCATTTTAGAAATATATTATTTTATTAGAAATCATCTGATCTATAGATATTTATACATTATTTAATGTAATTTATATACCAATTTATACGTTATTTTATAGTATTCTTAAATAGTCAATAATTTCTACAAAGGTATATATAAAATAGGACGATTTTATTTTTAGATTATTTTCTAAAAAAATAAATTACATATATAATATGCTTTGTATTTACATCACTATGGTATAATTTTGCTAATTATAATTCTTTTCTTAGGGCACTACATTCCGGAGCTTGCTCATCTAATCGTCCGACGCCATAGAACTACACAAAATTCCATCATTAATTTCAAAGGAATTTTGGTAAGGCTTGTTAGGGATAAATAATTGGTCTTATAACACTGAAAACCTTTCGAATGTGCGTTATATAACAAATTTGTAATTTATTTTAATATTTTTTACCATTGTGGTGAATAGATAGGGAATCCTTTACTTGACGATTACCACGACAACATAGGAACACATGAGTATTGGTGGAATCATGGCTTAATATCGGATCGGACGTACAAAGATCTTACCAAGTGGTGCGTAAACGATACGTTCTTGTTCCCAAAAGCCAATTGTAATGCTGCACTCAACCAGGCATTCTCCGAGTTTGGCAACATTGATCCCTATAGCATCTACAAATCCGCTTGTGCCGCTGCCGCCACCGTCACCACTCCTCTCCCCCTAGTAACTTTTCTTCTCTTTTATTTGAGATTCGTTTTTAATTTTAATATAAAAAAATTAATCCGAGAATTTTAAACATTTTTTTCATATATTGGGTTTCAAATGCGAGAAACTTAAAAGTGGACTAGTGATTATTTTTTTTTAAATTAAAGACCATATTGATTGTTTATTTTTATTCCTTCTTATAACAAATATGGATTTTACTAAAGAATTAGATTTTTTGGGATTGGTTGTTGTAGATTTCGGTTCAAATGATTTATTCGGATTCTTAATTGAATCAAATGAAATCTAATCATTTTTTTAAATTTTTATATCAATCAATTGTTTTAAATATACTAAACAAATCGAAATGTAATTATTCAATTCAATTTTGTAAAATTGAATCGAAATGGAGAATTTGTTTTTGTTCAAATCTTTTTTGGTTCATCTTCATTTGAGTAGATAAATCTTATGTCGTATGTATATATTATGCAGCCTTGGAAATATAGAGGGAACGATGAATGCGTTGTAGGCTACACCAAGAAGTACATGAACGATCCCAAAGTCCAAATAGCCCTTCATGCCAAGAAGACCAAGTGGACCACTTGCAGGTTTATTACAAGTTTATACACACATAACAATATATAACAAGGCTAAATTTTGCTAATTACATTATAATATTATTGTAATTTTATGTAATAAATTAATTAAAATAAATAAATCATTACTTGCAGTTCTATTGTAAGAAGAAACTGGAAGGATTCCCCAAAATCAATGCTTCCAATTCTGAAACAACTAATTGGCGCTGGCCTTCGTATTTGGATATTTAGGTAATATACGTATTTATCTTTTATTTAAATTTGTAATATATATAGAGTTTTCCCACTAATGCTATAATTAGTTGAATATAATTGTGGTTTAATTTTTTAATTTTTTATATATATAAAAAAGTGGGGACACGGACGCAGTATTGCCGTTAAGTGCAACGCGGTATTCAATAAATGCAATGAAGCTCAAAACGAATACAAGCTGGTATCCTTGGTACGCCTCCCCTGCCCAGGTACATTCTCTCTCTATCTCTCTCTCTCTCTCAAAAAACTCAATTCCATTTTTTTAAATGATGTTTATTTTATAATATAATTTTCTTGTTTAACATTTTGGTATATAAAAATTATAATGTTAAGGTTTTACATTTTCATTTCCAATACCACGTCATCATTTCAAACATTTTTCATTAAAAATACAAATGAACTAAAATGATGTGAATTCAGCTAATATATATTTAAATATCGATTGAAAGATTTTTAGGTTTTTTCATCACAATTTTTTTCAAAAATTTTAAGCTAAACCTAAAAAATATTATAATATAGAATTATATATACAGAAATATGTAATTTTAGATTAATAAAAATGCAAAATATTGTGCAAACATATTTTAATAAATTTAACTAATTTTTTAAATGGATTTTATAACAATATAAAAGTGAAATATGAATCCAATTTTAAAAGATATGATACTACAGAAATATTATGTAATTCTATTTTTAGAAATTATGACATTGAGTATCTAAATCTTCTAGTAAAAATAACCAAAATCTTATAAAAATATATCAGTTTATTTATTTAAAATAAAAAAAATTACCTCATTTTTTATTTTTATACATAAATAATCATATTATTTTATAAATAATATACAATGTATGATAATTATTTTCAAATTAACTTATAAATATATAAATGTATGGATGTATCGTCGTTTATGATTATCAAATCAAATGTATATAAATTAATTTTGAAAATATTGTTTTCTAATTTGTGTACTATTTGAAAATATTATGATATTTCATATATACAAATAAAAAATAAATATAGTTATAATATTTTGGAATAAATTGATATATTTATAGAATTCATCTAAAAATAATATATATAGAAATAAGTGAAAAAAATTAAGTTAAGTATTTGATGAAGGTGGGAGGTTGGAGCCAAATATACGAAGGACTAACATATGCAACGGTGAGAGGAGCGGGTCACGAGGTTCCTTTGAGCCAACCACGTCTTGCTCTTTTCCTTTTCCGCCACTTCCTCTCAAATCACAACCTTCCTTCATCCAATCTATAATTTCCCTTCATTTTTTTGTTTTATTTATTTTTCTTTGTTAATAGAATGCATTTTTTTTAAACAAAACACATAGATGAACTACAACTTATCATATTTGTTGTAGATTGATATAATAATTTTCTATTTTTAATTTGATGAAGATGTTATATTGTTAACACCTTAAATACCCTTCTAAAAAAATATTTTTAAATCATCATAAAAATCTTAAACTACCCCACTACACAAATAGAATTTTTTATACTTTAAAATCATTATAAATAATCGAGTTCTGTCAAATCCCCAAAATGCTTTATGATATTCCATCAGATATTTTTTTTTTCTTTTTTACAAAGTGTTCTTAGACAACCATGTACCTTTCAAGTACTGGTGCGAGCACCACTTAATTCACCTCCATAAAAATTAAGGGATTATGATCTTAACACTTTCGATTTTGGGCTTCCATTGATTGAAATTTCCAAATTTATTCTTAATTTTACTTTTTCCAAGAATTTACAATTTCATTTGATTCTATGATCACTTAAATCACGTTTGAAAAAATTGTTTAATATTGTCAAATTTTAAATATCCAACAATTTTAACGTAATTTTAATATTATTTTGATCTAATTTCACTAGAATCAACAAAAAGTCAGTTTCATAATGTACAAAATTTTTAATTTACTTCAAATTTCACTAAAAATTACAAAAATTCAGTTTGATATTATATCAAATTTATAATCTATCTAAAATTTCGATATAATTAACAAAAATTTTGGTTTTATAATGACTTGAAAAATCGGGTTTTCCTATTTTATGGAGAATTCTCATTTCTATCGTGAGGTTATACAAAAAAATATAAAAAGATAAAAAAGACTAGCATTTGGTCATTGTTAGATAATATGCAACAAATATGGTTTTTTTTATTTTACCACTACTAGAAATTTGAAGATTGCAAACAGATTTTGCGGACTAACCAATCCGTCCCTAAATTTGCGGACGGACAAGCAGTCCCTAAGCGGTTCGTAATTGTAACACCCCATCCCGGAACTACCTCGAGACTAGGAGTGTCCACCATCACTACACGTATCATCGTTCAACACATTTATAAAATAAAATAAATGATTTACTCCGAAATAAGAATGGTCTGGACCAAATAGCAAAACAAATACATAAATATCATAGTCGCGATAAATGAATAAAATAAATCTCGAAATGCAAAATAAAACTCATCGAGACCTCGTGCACGTCTCTCCATCAGTCCGCTGTGAACTTTCATGTTGCTGCTCAACCTCGTTACTCTTTTTCCTTGCCATATTTTGTCCATCCACGACAGCCCACAAATATGGTGAGTACGAAATACGCATTTAGTGAGATCAATACGTGTACGTACTCTGTGCCACGTATTCTCCCGCTCGAACTAAATATTATAAAATAACGATATATCCAAAGTCTGAACTAAAGATATACAGATAACTCTACCCATCCCGACTGAGTATCCAAAGTCTAAGACTAGTACCACACCGGATCATAACACACAGAGTCCACACGACTCTAGCTCGGACATACGCTCGCAAAGTCCGAAGAACCCCAGCACACTGAAGATCTCGCAAGGTCACAAGTACCACAACCATCAGTACAATACAACGCTCCATCGCTCGAAAGGTTACCACAACCCTAACACGGTACGACGCTGGCAGATCCACTGATCTGGCTAACTCGATGCTCCGTCGCTCGAAAGGTTACACTACAAGAAAAATAGGATTTCGGAACTGAATTTACGGACTGAGTTAGCCGTCCCTAAATTTAGGGACGGATTAGGGACTATTTAAGGACGAAATAATAAATCCGTCCCTAATTCGTCCCAAATTTGCAGACCGCAAAGTAGTCCCTAATTCGTCTGTAATTCGGGACAGATTCGGGACTAAGTTGAAGGCCGTTCATAAATTGCGGACCGATTCATCACCCGTTCCCAATTTGCGAATGGCTGTGCAATCCGTCCGGAAATTTAGAACGGTTTGGGGACGACTTGGTTGTCCGTCCGGAAATTGCAGATGGATCACAAACCGTCCGCAATTTCCGGACGTATTTGGGACGGTTCGTCGGGAAATATTCATCTCAGTACGCAATCCGTCCAGAATCGATCTTAAAATTTTCTATTTAATCTCTCATCTTCTACCCGCTTCTCACACACAAATCTCATATATTTCTCTTCATATCTTGTTATTGTTTCTGATTATAACGGCATCATCGTCGAGATCGAATATTTTCGTTTCGAGACAGTGGATGTATAGAAGAATTGATCCGGAAACTCAAAGTGTATCAAAGGAGTCTGTAGAAGGCCTTACACAGTTTATGACGGTGGCGACAAATCAACAAGTTTATAGAGAAAACGGTAAGTTGGTTTGCTTATGCA
>CM071861.1:13055359-13073734 GCA_036759665.1 Gynandropsis gynandra
CCAATTGTTGCCTTAATTGCCCCCACGAGTTCCCTTATGTTTTAAGTTAAATTAACTTAAGTTTGCTGTTTTCTCGGGTCGCAACCCGCTCGGGCATTGAGTGTGCCCGCTCGGGTGCGGCTAGGGTGGAATACGTGAACTGTGGTCTACAATACATGCCCGATCGGGCATGGTATGTGAGCCCGCTCGGGCACAAGGCAAATGGTCTGGCATGTTCATGCCCGAGTCGTGCAAATCATGCACAAGTTTGGCCGTAGGCTTTGCCCGGTCGTGCAAGAGTTGTGCCCCGACCGGGTGGAGGCTTCCTATGCTCAATCTCGTCCCGTTTATCCCGTGATGATTCCCGAAGTTGCTCCTTAGCTCCGTGCATGTCCTTTTAGCTCCAAAATGATCCAAATACGCGTAAAGACCTCTAAGAACATGAAAACACGAAAACAAGTAAAACGGAAACGGAATCATACGTAAAACATCACATATGTATAAAAAACGTCTCCTAAATCTCCACATGGATAAGACAATATGTAAGTAAATGATAGATATATATTATTTTTAAATATATTCTCGGCCGGAAATGTTTATTTATTCTCGGCCGAGCTTCGTTTCCTCGCAACCTCTCAACCGAAATTTTCTCCTTCTTCGCCCAGTAGTCCGTGTTCGGTCTGACGCCCGTCCGCCGTCTGTCCGCCGCCCGTCCGCCAGTCGTCCGCCAAGGGTCCGCCGAGGTAACGTTCTCTCCATTGTATCGTTTACGTTTTTTCACAGTTTTATGATTTTAATGTTCTCGTAATACCACGGGTCCCCCCCCCATCTGCCATCCATCAGCCGCCCGTCTGACAGCCATCGCCATCCGCCACCCGTCGCTTCGCCAAGGTATATTTATATGTACATATATGTAAATATATATATACATAACTTTGATATACAAAAATGTCATTGATTAATATTTATATAACAATTAAAATTTTTAATAGAAAAATTGAACTTTTAAATTACAATTTTAGTATGTCGCGTCGTGTTGGAAGAGGCGGTAACAACAGAAACCGCTCAACATCTGAAGAAAGTGCTAATGGTCCACAACATCAGAGACAATCGGATCCAGTATATTCGGATTTTATGAATCCGAATTTATTTCCGACTGGATCGGCACAATATATGGCATATCCATTCTATCAGCAGATGCCACCGCCGGTCGAACCGATGATGCATCACGAGCCTCCGATGCATCAGGAACCAACAGTTGAAGACCTTTTAGCAATGGACGAGGAAAGATGCAAACTTCCTCGTATAGATCCGGATGCAAAATTCGATGAACTTTGGTATAAACTAACTTTAAATTAATTTTGTAACTAATTAATTATCAAGTCTTAATTTACTTTTATTTTTAGGTTTGGTCGTAAGCAGCTTAATCGTCATATCACAAAGATAATGAAAGCTGATTATGATCGTCTATGTATAACTGGACGCGAACCGGTCCCAAAATAAAGGAAGGATAGTGGAAACCTTTCGTGGTATATTTTTTAAATATTCATTTCATTATAAATTTTAAACTTAAAATAATATTTAACTAAATAATTAAATCATTATTTTCAGCAAAAAATTTATTGGGATCCTACAATAACCGGACTAGTAAAGTCCGAATTTCAAAAGAATGCGGCACAACGACTGAAAAATCTTATATACGACACGAAAAAAGAGTATGATGTAAAACATATCAAACCTGTTTGGGTCCCTGATAATTTCTGAGAACAACTGCTTGCCTATTGGGACTCACCTGAATTTAAGGAGAGAAGTGAGCGCGCTAGTCGATCCCGTCATTCTGATAGAGCGAGATATGATATAAGTGCGCATACTGCTGGTTCCCGCTCTTTCGCGGAGGTTTACGAAGATATGGTAAGATTTAAAATTTTTTAAAGTTTTATTACGAGTGACATGTGTTTAATAAATAAAACATCAAATTTGTTTTAGACGAAAGAGAAAGGATGTGAACCGTCATACGTGGAATTGTTAGAACGTACACACAAGAAAAAATCCATCGGTTCGTGGGTAGAAGCCAGGGCGAAACAAATTCACGACGATGTTGTGAACATGGTATCGGAACGAGTGTCCCAAATGCCGCCAAGAGAAGATGGGACGCTACCGACTCTTTCTCAAGAAGAATATAACGAGATGTAATTCGAGATAAATTTAGTACATTATTACAATAAATTTTTTTTATTAATAATTTAAATTTAAATTAAATGTCAATATTTTTTGTAACACGTAACACCGTACAAAGGTCGTCTATTTGGTCTTGGAGGAATGTCATCAAACCATGCGAGTTCCTCCAAAGGTAAGGAAAAGATCGCGAACGAGGAATTACAAAACACAATCTCGGAGATGAAAGCACAATTAGAACAACAAAACTCAAAGTTCAACGCTCTGCAAAGAGAAGTTCAACGATCAAGAAGGGAACGTGAGCAGTGACTCAGAATGATGAAGGCACACATGCCCACTATCAATTGGGATACGACCGAAAACAATGATGACGACGACGATGATAATTTCCAATTACCACCTACTAGTTTGTGAATGGATAATTTTAATATTGTATGAATACTATTTATTTAATTTAAATTTTAGTATTTTAAAATTTTGTTTTTTATTTTTTTTACGAAATCGTCGGGTTTTGCGACGATTTCTGGACTAACTATTTCGTCCGAAATTGCGGACGGTTTGCGGACTACATATACCGTTTGTATTTGCGGACGGATTGCGGACGGAAATTGGTTGGCGATGCTCATTTGCGGATGGCACGTACCAGTCCCTAATCGGTCCCGAATCGCATTTCCGGACGGATTAGGGACTGATTCGTCAGTCCCTAATCCGTGAATTTCTTGTAGTGTTACCACAACCCCAACACGAAACGACGCTGACAGATCCACTGACCAGACTAACTCGACGCTCCGTGGTCGTAAGGTTACCAAAACCCCAGCACGGTATGACACCGGCCCAGATCCAAGTCTCACAATACTAACGTCATCGACCCGATACTCCTCACGTGACAACTCTCACCGACGCTCTCGCACGCGCCTTCTTCTAAAGGTTCGAGTATGAAATCACTCGATCGAACACATTAACAAGATATTCACTCGGCTTTAACACCGAACCAAAATATCGACGTTCTCCAACCCCATCACTTGGTCGCACGTCAATTCTCCAGATTATTTCTAGTCACTTATACAACTCATATACTTGTCATCAATTCTCATACGATAAATCTAGAGTTTAATCCAATCCACTTCTATCGTCTCACTTTTCCCATTATGATCTTATAAATCCTATTGTGGTCATGCCTCATTTTAAAAATATAATATCTTCCATAAATCAATCATAAATCCAAATTTACGATGGAGAAAGTTCTCACCTTAGCTTCCTCGACGACTTGATTATTCTTGATATTATCGCTAACGACAACACCAATCAATTTTTTCCTATTATAGATCCATTATATTAATCAATTTTTATAATATGAATCTTCGAATTAAGAGAATAATCACAACAAATTATTTAGAGATTTATCACAGTCTCGATTAGAATCTACCCACGAAGAACGCGATGAATATTCGAAGATACTTCTCCAATTTCTTCTTCCTCTTACCTTTTCTTTTTTTTCTTCTCTTTCCTCTTTCTCTCGATTGCTTCTTTCTCTCTCCCTCTGTTGGATTCCCACAGCTGCTCTATCTCTTTCTTTTAATTTTTTAAACCCTAATAACTAATAATATATATATATACATAGGTAAGTTGGTGATATCGACTTACCATGTATTACGGGCATCACAGGAATTGCGGACAGATTGAAAATAGACACCGAGGGTGTCTTGAATTAGGGACGGGGATCGAGTGCCGTCCGCAATTTATGGACGTCCCTGGATCGTAGTCCCTAATCCGAGACGTCCACATATCCTCTTGGGGATGGCTTCGGGACGGTTTATCAGCATTCATAGCTTTCTTGCACTTTTTTGTATGTCCTTGGCTCGATTTCCTTATCTATTTTACTAAAGAACGCTTGATTGCAAGGTGAATGACTCAAAACGTCTATATGTTTATAAATGAGATATACAATGAGAATGTTTATTATGACTCGACATTACCAATCTCGTGATTTATGTACATTAATCCCTTTTTTCCTTGATGTCTAGATTGAACATGAGTCATGGAACATATCATACTCATCTAGTTCAATCTGTGAGCTCGTCACATCAATCATGTTATATAGGAGGAAAAAATCCTTATCTCGATCAAACAACATACTATAAATTGCATACTCAATTACTATCTTGTTTGTCCGCCCATTTACGAGTGACGTTTGATAGTGTCAAAACATGCAATTACTTATGTTAAGATCTCTGGCGATCTCAAGTCATAGAATTACATATATCATAATCATTATGAGAATTGCTATGACACTCATATAATAGTCTATGTAGCAATCTCATGGCAGATCGATCAAGTACATTGTTCTCTAACATGTAGCTATGCGTTAAATTGATATCTCATATCAATTTACACATACCATTCTTCATGCAACATTGATATCGGTTATTCTCAATGATGCTTGACTATTGCTGTTAGATCCCATTATTCACGATGATAGGTATTTGCATTGTATTCTGATTACCCGAGAATCGATAGATACCGCCTTACGGATTTAATCATGCATATCATAGATCTTGAATATCATAGATATTCCACGTTTCTTACTTTCTCGATTCTTCACGCATATCATAGATTCACAAATCATGTATATCACAGATTCACAAATCATGCATATCATCTCTCCATCCCGAGCCTTCTCCATTTGTGAACTGACAGCGTCTGGCCATCCCAACGCTCAGGTCACGAACGGAGAAGGCTTGGGACACAAGGACGGTATCGGGTCACGGTCACGCGGTCCGCAAATTTGCGGACGACCACGTGGTCCGCAATTACGGACGGTACAGCAGTCCGCAAATTTGCGGACGGCCAACAATCCGCAAATAAATAGATGGATTTTAATTTTTCGTCGAGTTTGCGTGTCACGGGAATAGTTTGTATGTTTTAGAATATTTTTTTATGGAAAATATAAGGGTGGTAATGGGATCATTTTTAAATATTTGAATATATGTATTTAAGTATATGAATTTTTAAATATGAATTTGAATTTAAATCTATTTAAATATATGTGTTTTTAAATATGGTTTTGAATCTAAGTCTATTTAAATATAAACATTTTTAAATATGGTGTCAATTTTAGTATTGTCCATTATCATCTATCTGAATCCATAATTCATATTTAAATTTTCATGTTCGATCTTGGATCGTACATATATATCATAATTAGGAGATCGAAATGGTTGTCTCGAGTTCCACCGCCCATCCCGAGTTCCGCTGCCCGTCCCAAGTTTCGATGGCCGTCCCGAGTTCCTCCGCCCGTCCCGAGTTCCACCGCCCGTCCCGAGTTCCGACGATCGTCCCGAGTACCACCGCCTGTCCCGAGTTCCGGCGCCCGTAATGAGTTCCGATAACGATGATTCCGATTCCGATAATGACAATTCCGATAACGACGATTCCGAGTTGATGGCCGTCCCGAATCTAATTAATTATTGTTATTTATAAAAACATTTAAAATTAAATTATATTAAATTAAATTTCAATTTTATTAATTTTTTATTTTTTAAAAATTAAGGACGGGCCGCCCGTCCGTAATTTTTTTTAAAAAATTCTCAGACTTTTCCCATCGATTTGCGAACGGCTTGGTGGTCTGCAATTACAGACGATTTGCGGACTGAAATCTCCGTCCTTATTTGCGGACGGATTAGGGACACATATAATTTTGTGACGTTTATTTGTGGATGCCTTTTGCAGTCCCTAAATCTTAATTTTTTTTGTAGTGTACGTGTTAACCTAAATTTTGTAGATTAATGTCCACAAGAGAAGATAAAACTTTGTGTTTTGTTTGTTTTCTATACGAGAAACAACTTTCTCTTACAAACGAAAACCTAAGTATCCTTTATATATATATATATATGAATCGTGAATAGAATTAACCAGATAATTATTCAGTTACCAATTATATATTTTAATTCAACTCATCTTAAAATTTCGACATTATCAAAAATATTTACACATATAATCTTCCAAACTTATTTCAATATCAAAATATAATAAACCAAACATAAACCGAATAACAAATAATTATATATGTATGATCCATATGAAATATCAAAATTTCTTACATAATAAGATATCTAACATAGAATTTACCAAAATTTCCGCTTCATATATATATACACATATATATATATACATATATATATAATGGTTTTAGTAATGCACAGAATGCAATTAACCCAAAATTTTGGTAGAATTTATAAAATTTCGGTTACATAATATACCCAATATAAAATTTACCCAAAATTTTATTAGAATCTATAGAATTATACTTTCATAATATACTCAACTATGAATCTACCTTAAATTTTGGTTAGAAATTACCAAATTTATACAATGTATTTGATACTCTGTAGACTTTGATAAAATCGAGTAAATTTATCATAAAATTGGATAGTAAAATCTAGTTAAAATTAGTGAGTATCTAGATTTGAGAACTTCAATAAACATTATTTTTAGTGGTGATCACATGAATAAAATGAAATTGGAAAATAATGAAAAAAATAAAATATTTATTAAATTTTAGATGATTCATTCAAATAAAATCTAAAGATGAAAGAAAATTGAAGTCTAACAAATTGTGGTGATGTAATAGATCATTGTTCCAAATTTTAAAATATTTTCAAATTTAGACACAATTATCTCAAAGATTTTAGTTCTCTTATTTCAAACCATAGAAAATCGAACTGAACTAGCATTAAACGGATTAAGCGTCCAATTAACGATTCTAGTTTAGAGTTGACCATTTAACCAAACGTTCCATTTTGTGACCGAGGTTTGATTAATGAAGCAATTTACAAATTTAGCATTCGTTTATTTAACTATTTTTGTAATACGAGTAAGACCTTTTAGAGTCTGCATTTGAAACGTGTCTAACAGCAGGTGGTCTAATTTCTTATTGGTATCTTTAGAATGAATAATTTATAAGTATTTCAATAAACATAATGAACTTAGTTTATACTTTTTTCAATTAATAAACAAATTTGATATTAGCAAATTTTTCTACCGAATTTAATGCCGTTATCAAATTTTGTGGTTATATATATATATATAGCATCTGATAAATTTCATAATTGATATTTTATACAATTATTATATTTATGTGACAAAGTAATAATTCTTTTATTTATTATTATGTATTTGCTAGCTGTGGACCGATTAACTAATTGAATATTTAGTTGATTAACGCTTACTAACTAAAACAGGACAGCAATTTGCAGAAGTCAAACGGAGGAAAAGTTAATTAAAAATAAAAAAGGGTTGAAGATTCGGCTAGGCCAACAACGAGTGCGCAATATTAATCGAAATCAGTATTCTCCATCGCTTACCCTCTCGAGTGATTATCATGAAACCCTAAACCCTCCGATTTCATTCAACTGGTTAAGTTCGGAGATCCTTCGGTTTTTGCTCCTTCCATGGCGCATCAGGGTTCCGATCATGAGATCTCGGATCTTCAGATGTAAGTTTCTACTTTCATCTGCTTCTAATAATGTGAAATCACTCTATGTAGAGTTGAGTTGTTTTTTTTTTAAATCTTGTAATGTCATCGTTTATGGGAATCAATTCGCTTTCATAATGTTGCGGGATAGTTGATTGGTTAATGTAACTGGTTAAGTTCTGGAATAAATTGGAAGTCATGCTTTTGAATTTGACGAATTTGATATTTGGTTCTTAGCACGGCTATTACAGACAATCTTCCGTCTTTTGAGCAATCGGATGCCATGGTTTTCACTTTGGTTATTGCTGGCCGAACCCAGGATTGCAAAGTACCTCGACCTTTCTGTTTATTGGATTGCAATTACATTTCCCGTGGATTATTCTAGTTATATGACCATGAGCTTGTAAGTTTTTCATGTCCACAGAACATCAAATTCTGGAGGCTGTTAGTTTCTGATATCTAGCAGTTTGTTTTTAGTTCATCCGGAATCATGTACTTAAGTCTACCTAATGTCAATCTTCTTGTTGCAATTAAATTCAAATAGGAGTGTCAGTGTGTCTCTCTTGCATCTAAATTTTACATTTTTACTTTTCAATGTTGTACTTCAATTTTTTAAAATTAGTTTTACTAAATAGCAAAGACAATCCCAATTTTGGAATCTCCTAAAGCATTTAGTAGCTGCATAGAAAAACTTATTTGATGTCTTACGGTAATGGATTATGAGTTGGTTTGGTGCTCTATAGGGCTACTCCTCTCCCGCAAGATCCAAATTCAGTGACTATCGAATTCCTTCGTGCACGCTTGCTTGCTGAAAGAGCTGTTTCAAAAAGTGCAAGAGAGAAAGTTGATGAACTTGCAAAAAAGGTATGTGCTAATCCATCTATATAAACTTTTGTACTGTACAGCTTCCCCATTTACTTTTATCATCTTACGGACCATTTAACCTTTTCGTCCTTCACTATTCATCAATTATCTAGGTAGTAGAACTGGAGGAACAGTTGAAGTTTGTATCACTACGGAGAAAAAAGGCAGAGATGGCAACCGCCGAGGTACTCGCAATTCTCGAAGAAAATGGTTTTACTGATGTTTCAGAGACATATGATTCGAGCTCAGACCAAGAAAGCTTCTCTCAAACGAATTCGGGTAAAAAATCCACCAAAGTGGATGAAAGATCAGTGGATTCAAAAGTAAGGGATAATGATATGTATGAACTCTCAGCCTTTGAGCTTGATTCTTTTCCAGCGTCTGGCAGAAGAATATCCTGGAAAGGCCGCAGGAGTGAACCAATTTCTTCAGACAAGTTCAAGGAATCACACACAAGAAGACAAAGAAGTTTTGAGTCTGTCTATCTTCCCTCTCCAAGAGGTCGACAAGGCAAATCTTGTCGAAAAATAAAACGCAGAGAATCAAGGTCAGTTTAGTGTCATTCATTTCTCAGTGATTTCTTAGTGGCTGTGATTAGAGTTTTCATTTCATTTTATATTCTATCTGGCAAGCATTGCATTAATGATGTGTACTTGGTATCTGAATTTTAACATTATATATATTTTTTCCATTTTCAACTGAATATAAGTTCTGGTAAGGCTCCATGGCAATTTATATCTTTACTTGCTTATGTGTCCATCTTATCTATTTGGTATTATTGTATATGTCTGAAACAACATTTATGAAATTTCCATGGTGTCTGAAACAACATTTGTGTACTTGGTATCTGAATTTAACATTATATATATTTTTTCCATTTTCAACTGAATATAAGTTCTAGTAAGGCTCCATGGCAATTTATATCTTTACTTGCTTATGTGTCCATCTTATCTATTTGGTAATTGTTTATGTCTGAAACATCATTTATGAAATTTCCAGATCTATGGCTGAAGATTCCTATAGAGAGGGAAATGCATTTGATCATCAAGAAAGCGTAACTAATGACTCTGAAATGCTCTCTGGAGAAGCTCCTGAATTTGCGCCTAATGCTGCGGACTTGAAGGAAAATGGGAATCTGCAAAAGAATTTCAGTTCAAACTGTTTAGGGGAAGAAAACAATAGTGATATCAACTTGGAGAGAGCAATAGAAAATCGAGCACACGTTATTGGATGTTTTGAAGATTTGGAAAGGACTCAACGAGAATGGGAAGAAAAGTTCAGAGAAAGTAACATTTTTGCCCTGGTATGCCTTCATCCCTGACTTTGATTTCTTAAAAATATTTCTGCGATATACTTTGATTTCTTTAGCCATCTTTAGCTGTTACAATGCATCTATGTCGCACTCTTTGGCATTTAGCAGTTTTTAGCATGCTTTAGTGAGTTGGTTACAATCAAATTTATCATGGAAGATTAGACGATTAATTGCCTCGAGGAAGCTATGTTTAAGTAAGAGCTGTAATAAATGAAAGAGATTGGCATGAATAGAGTTAATTTCACCATGTTGATGTGCAGAAAGATTTAGTGTTTAGTAATATGCTAATTCTGTATGTAACTAGGTCATTTTTGTTTGGGATTTCGTAATTCGTGAGGAGTTGCACTACTTGTTTGAACCTGATTGTTTGCGACGACAATTTGAACATTTTTGAACAACTGAGCGCCTCCATATCATTAAAATAAGAGGATGATGGTTAATCAAATCAATGGAGAAATCGTCGAACAGACTGGTTTGATTTAGAAGATCATAAAAGTATATTTCTGATGAAATCCTCCATTTGAAATCTTGATTTGTTGTTTCTTGTCAACCTTGCAGGATTTATGCGACCCTGGAAACCATTCAGATGTAACAGATGAAAGTAGTGAGAACAAGACCGAAGTTCAGCATCAAGGTGATGCACAAGTCCCCTCAGTTCATGAAGCAACATCTAAAACCAACATTGCTGACTCTGCGGGCTCGTGTCAAATTCCTTCACATGTTTTGTCCGGGAATTCAGAAACATCACAAGATAAACATTGTCAGACTTGCGTCTCCAACTTTGTGGATGAAGGGTTTTCTTCTCACAGTGCCACAACAAATTATATACCTGAGTTTCCAAATGCTGAGTGTTGTCGTCCACAAAGCTGTAGTAGTGGGTTCCTCGAACACTCTTCATCACCTAGTTTATCAGCCCTTGTCTCACAATCAAATTTAGGAAGCAGCACTATAATTCAGACAGGTGATTATACATTGGTTCCGGTGGCAAAGGAGAATTCTAGTGTCTGTGATACAGTCCTCACAGCACTCAGACAAGTTAGGTTGTCTCTGCAGGAGAAAGTCAATAGTCCACACCGTGCAAAAGCGAAGGATCTTTCTGAAGGATCGTTTTCTTCATCATCGAATTCAAGGATTAACACATGCACACTACCAGCAGAACCTGTATTTGGTATAAAAGCACCGTTCTCTGCTTCAGAGGTCGGATGCATGGCAAAAGTTCCTGTGGGCTGTGCTGGACTTTTTCGAGTACCCACTGATTTCTCTTCTGATCCTTCGATGAGGAGCAATTATATAGCTTCGAGTTCTAAGAAGATTTTGGCCAGCTACGTACCCGAGAGAGGTATTCCTGTACTTCCTCGGGACTATCCAATCACCGAAACATCCATAAAGAGTGTTCCAGACTCAGGCTTTCAAAGCCACTTAGTTGGTACTGCCGCTCCCCTGACAGCACACGACCGACTTCCAACCACCCCTTACATTGGTGGCTCAAAACTTTGGACAGGCTTCAGCATGGATGATCCGCTGATTGGTGATGCTCAATGCTTTAGACTGTACAAAAGCACTACGAGCGTCTCAGACAGCCGCACATCTTCCACAGAATCTGCTTGGGAAGGTAGCAGAGCAAATCCCACTAGCTTCAGCTTACATAGACGGCCAAATACATTTACAGGAACTCCAGATGTTCATCTTCCCTCAACTTCGAGTCAATCTTCTTATCATGATCCAACACAGCTCAGTATAGAAAGGTTTTCGACTCCTTATACGAGCTCCTTGGTTGGATTGCCTCCCATTGGTCGTCCTGGAAACGACGGTTTTGGCGGCTCTGCATTGAGGTAGTGACAGGTCAGTTAGAATTCATCCCTGTATTATGATCAAAGTCCTATGGAACTATTGGATTTATGTAAAATGTTTTCATATGTTGTTCTTCTATCATCACTTCCATTTGCACTTTATGGTAAATTCATGTAAAGAATTGCTAAGTGTTTTGTGTGATTGTGGTATGATTAGATATGTCAAATTGGGTTGGGTTTAGTGGGTTAATCCAAACCATTTAAAATATAAATGGGTTCTTGATAAATGGGCATAAATTTATATGGGTTTAAAACCCATTTACAATCTAAAATGAGTTTTACCCATTAAGCGCGTTTATCATTCACTTCTAATTCACCGTCATTCCGAATATCCGATTTTGACCTCTATTTTATTCGATTTGTCTAAATTTTAACCCGATTTCACCCAATTTCAAATCGTCACTCAACTTTAACTCGATTTCACCCAGTTTTAATTCGATTTCAGTTAGTTTCTCCCGATTTCACCTAATTACTCGATTTCACCTACTTTCAACCATATTTAACCCAATTTTAACCGATTTCATCCAATTTTAACCCGATTTCACCTAATTTTAACTCAATTTCACCGAATATCAACCCAAATTTAAACTGATTCCACCCAATTTTAGCTCGATTTCACCGATTTTTAACCCGATTTCACCCAATTTTGACTCGATTTCATCTAATTTCACCAGATTTCAAATTTATTTCACCCAATTTTAACCCGATTTCTACTCGATTTCTTCACATTTCATTGAATTTCAACCTGATTTCATCCAATTTTGACTCAATTTCACCTGATTTTAACTCGATTTCATCCAATTTCACCGGATTTCAAATTTAGCTCACCTAATTTTAACCCGATTTTAACTCGATTTCATCACATTTCACCGAATTTCAACCTAATTTCATCTAATTTTGACTCAATTTTATCCAATTTTAACTTGATTTCACCAAATTTCACCGGATTTCAAATTTATTTCATCCAATTTTAACTCGATTTCATCACATTTCGCCGAATTTCAACCTGATTTCATCCAATTTTGACTCAATTTCACCCAATTTTATTGAGTTGTAATTCAATGACATTGGGTGAAATCGAGCTAAAATTCGATGACAATGAGTGAAATCGAGTTAAAATATGGTGAAATCAGGTTAAATTGGGTGAAATCGAGTTAGAATTTGGTGAAATTGGGTTAAAATTAGATGAAATCGAGTCAAATTGGATAAAATTGGGTTGGAATTCGGTGAAATCAAGTTAAAATTCGGAAAAATTGGGTGAAATCAGGTTAAAATTTGGTGAAGTTATATGAAAACGAATTAAAATGAGGTGAAACTGGTTTACTAAATTATTAGTTTAAATATTGATACATTAATTATAATATCTATTATATATAAGTATATATCATAAATGTTAAATGATAAAAATATATATACAAAATGTTAATTATATGAATAAACCCGTTTAGCCCGTTTAACCCGTTTGACCCAACCTATATAACCCATTATTAAATGGGTCGGGTTGAACCCAACCCAATTAAACTATCAAGCCCATTTAATTTTAATGAGTTGGGTATAACCCAACTCATTGACATCTCTAGGTATGATCAGAGGACATCGTCATTTTCTCTATCGAGTGCAAGGGTGGAAGCCCTTGAAGATGTATGGTGACATGAGATTCATATGTTTGTAGGGGTGGTCACGAAACCCACCTCAAAAGTTGAAAGATTTGCGAGTTCAGGTTTGAATTCATGTTACAAAACCATGAGGTCCAGACGGTTCGGGATCGAGGTTGGGTTTAAAAAAACATAAATGGGTATTCGCAGGGACTAATCGTGTGTTCGCTGTCAATATTCTCAATGCCAGTGTCACGTAAGACACTAATCGTGCAACACAATCTCGTTATTGTCACGTTACCTTATGTAACACATCAATATTAGAATTAGTGTGCTAAACATCAACACAATTGCATTAATAATTATATATATATATATACACATATAACATAAATCCTATCAATTGCATCAATTTGGAAAATTTAATATTAATAAACAAAATAAATCTAAATTTATTCATAATATTTTTGAACGGTTCAAATATTTTGGTTATTTCAAAAAATGGATCTATGAAGTTTTGACACAAAGATGAACAATATTTTCGAATGTGGGTTCGAGAATTTTATTACTCTTGTTACAAATCAAGTTAGATATGTAACAGATGGTAAGTTGTATATTAAGATTTTAGGTAAAAAATAATAAAAATAATATTTAGTGAAAATGTGTTAAAACGTTTGCGCGAAATGTTTCATAAAAATTTATTACATTAAGTATATCATGATGAAGATATGACTACAAAGTAAATTCATACACATGTTGTATGGAACAATCAGTGATGTTTATAGTTATGGATCGATATTGAATAAAAATGATTTTGACGTTCATCATGTATATGGAAATGATTAGAGATATTTTTTGTCATCACATTAGCCATTATCACCGCTAAAAACTTAAACTAATAAATTTTACGAGTTATTTGGTGATGATGTTACATGGATCAAATGTGTTTGGTATTGCATGATGTTTTGCCTAAATGTAACTTTGCACCTTAGTATTTTTATGATATGTTGAAACTCGTCCTTGTGAACCACCTCTGTAACCTCTTCCTAAACCACCTTTTGAACATCGTAAAACCTTTTCAAGAACCTCGTATGAAACCTCTTGGTGAAACTCCTCGAGAACCTTCTCCAAATCTTCCTCGAACTTTTTTATTCTAAACCTCCTCGAGAATCTTATCTAAAACCTACTTAGAAAAAACCTCTTCATCGTTAACCTCCTCAAAAACCTTCTCCAACAACTCATTAATCCCTAAATCTTATTTTTCAAGAATCTAATATCTTTTTCATCTTTTGAACTTCCTCTTTTAGTTCGATATCCCTCTGCCTTCTTCGTTCTTTCCCTCTCCATTGTCTTATCATTATTTTTTCTTTTCTTATCTCAATCTTTTTTGCCATAACAATGATTTGGGCGCCAAAGTCATGCTCGAGAATGTCTCCCAAACAATGGATTTCATGCGGGTGTGCAAGCGGTCGATCCAACAATCAACCCTTTCATCTTTATTATCACTTAATATGACATCCATGACCAATGATACTTCCACTTTAGTTGGTACAAAATACTTTCTAAATTCCAAAATAATAAATAATGCAATCACTTAACTAAAACTATTATGCAACATAAATATGAATCCAATACAACAATTAAGAGATTTAAGTATGATTTCCATACAATTTACTAACAAATTAGTTGCGACTCAAATACAACATCATAGCGACTTAACTATGACTCAAATGCAAAATTTTAATTCTCCTTAATTTTTCATTCAATCAATCGAAAAATATGTTTATAAAGAGTTTCCAAAACTGTAATTGGAAAACTTCCAATAAACGTTTTCCAAAACCGTAATTTAAAAACTTCAAATATGTAAACATAATATATTTGAATATTCTCAATGCGTAGCATGAAAATCGCAAATGCCCAATTTGGAACACAAAGAAGAGAAATGATGTTGTCCCAAAGCTTTTGAAAATGTCAGCGAGCTGATCCTTGTAACGCACATAAGATAAAGAAATTGCTTTGTGAATGATCTCATCCCAAAAAAATGTAAAGTAATCTCAATATATTTCGTACGATCGTGAAAACGTTTTCTAAAACGTAATTGGAAAACTTCTAAAATGTAAAGATAATATATAAATATTCTCAAAATGTGAATATTTCCAATATGTGAATATTCTGAATATCATATACAACCTCATTGAGATTATGTGCTCGAGTCCTACCAATTTGTTCCATCGTTTTTTATACCATATTTTCTTTTTGGCATAATTTTTTTGCACATTCGAGAAAATGACGCCATGATGTAGTCGTAGTAAGGCACATCAGAGTTCTGACGACCTTGACATAATTAAGGATCAGCTGAATGATAATATTTACAATTCAATAACAATAAAACATTAGGCAATTCAATCTGTTGTTGAGATAAAAGAGGCTACTACAGCCTCTTCAATAGGTACAACAAAGGAAATTTCCCCATGCCAGTCTGCTGGAGTGAGGAATGAGACAACAAATGACGCTTTGCCTTCAAGTGCCAACGAGGAACGGGCTGGTCAGACTCATTGCGACAGTGTACATCCAATGATTTCGCCCTCTGTGCAGAAAACAACGACCAAGAAAAACTCTAAGGGAGGTCGAAAGGCTTCCTCGTCAAAGGCCAAGTGATTTATTCTATCCTCCAATGATTGTTGTCTGGAATACTAGAGGCCTAAATAATTTCAGTAAAAGGGTCTCAGTTCGTAGATGGATTTTGAAACATGGCGCAAGGTTTGGCGCCCTTTTGGAGACACACATTCAGCAGTCCAACGAGAGTCGTATCACTGCAGCCATTCCTGCGGGGTGGAAGTTCAGATGCAATCATAGTGAGCACTTCTCGGGTCGAATATGGATTGTATGGGACTCTCGAGTCCAGATTACCATATACCATCAATCTGCCTAGGCTTTCACTTGTGGAGTTTCGGTTGAAGGGTTCACTGACATGCACTTTTGTCTATGGGTTTAATGATCCTATTGCAAGGAGGCCGCTCTGGGAAATTATCCGTCAGCTAGCGGCATATCCCCTTCTTAGCCATAGGCCGTGGATCGTGATAGGGGATTTCAATCAGATTCTACACCCCCACCAGCACTCTCGATTCCCGTCCTTTAACCCCTCGAGAGCGGGAATTGAGGAGTTTACGAAATGCCTTCATGATGCAAGGATATTTGAAATGGAATCTCGTGGCCTCCAGTTTACCTGGCATAATAGCAATGCTATTGATCACAAACTGAAAAAGATCGATCACTGTTCGATTAATGATGCTTGGTTCTCATTGTTTCCTTATCTCCCGCCCGGGCCCTCGGACCATTCTCCATGTCTCATTATCTTCCCTTCACGGGTGGTGGCCTCTAGGAAGCCGTTTAAATTCTTCAACCATATGGCTTCCCACCCTAACTTCCTGAAGACAGTCTCGGATGGATGGGCGGCTTCACAAGACCCGGGTTATATGCAATTTAAGTTCTGCCGCTAAAGTTCTCTTTGCGGACTCTGAACAGGGAGCATTACAGTGACATATCTGAGAGGGTTAAACAGGCTGGCTCGCTTGTTAAAGTACTGCAGACCAGGTTGTTCTCCGACCCCAGCCCTGAACGTGTGAGAGAGGAACACATGGCTAGGAAAGATGGCAATCCCTGCAAGCTGCGGAGGAGAAGTTCTTGAAGCAGAAATCTCGGGTACGATGGCTCAAAGAAGGTGATCGTAACTCCTCCTTCTTCCACCGGATGGTCTCAGCCAGAGCATCCAAAAATGCAATTCATTATTTTGAGAATGATGACGGTACTAGGGTATCAGGGCCTGAAGAGAAGAAACAGGTTGCTCAAGCCTTTTTCAAGAATATAATGGGGTCGTCCCCGGCTTCTCTCCGGGCTCCGTTAGTTACATCCATCCAATCCATCATCAGTTTTCGCTGCAACCAGGCACAGATAGCTTACCTCTCGGGCATTCCCTCAGCGGAGGATATCAAGCGCACTATATGGTTGATGCCAAATAATAAGGCCCCGGGTCCTGATGGCTATAGGAAATAATTCTTTGTTGCTGCTTGGGATGTGGTGGGGGCTGATTTGATCTCAGCAGTGAGAGAGTTTTTCCTCAAGGGTCAACTCTTAAAGCAGCTGAACTCAACCGCAATCACGTTAGTTCCAAAGGTCCCGGGTGCAGTCAAGCTTACAGATTTCAGGCCAATTAGCTGCTGTAACTTCACATACAAAATCATATCGAAGCTGCTAGCCAACAGACTCAAGAAAATTCTCCCTTTGTGCATCTCAGGAAATCAAACGGCTTTCATCAAAGGGAGGCACCTGATTGAGAATGTATTACTTGCGTCGGATCTTATCCGTGGGCTCAATTCCCCAGCAGGTATCCGAGGAGCAGTCCTGAAAGTGGATTTTCATAAAGCCTTCAACACTATTTGTTGGGACTACATAAGGCTATGGGATTTCCTGTCATTTATGTGGATTGGATCATGGAGTGTATCTCCTCATCAAGCTTCTCAGTTGCTATTAACGGTGAGCTATCAAGTCCCTTTGACGGGAAGCGAGGGTTGAGACAGGGTGACCCACTTTCACCTTATCTATTTGTCCTTTGTTTGGAGTTCCTTTCGGCTACTTTGAATAAGGCAACGTAGGACAAACTCATTGGGCCATTCCCGATATGTGCATCCCCTCTCATTTCAGACCTGGCTTTTGCGGATGATCTATTAATCCTATCGGATGGCTCCACTCAATCTATGGCCAACATTATGCATATTCTGGGTGATTTTGAGCTCTCCTCAGGCCTAGCAATGAACCCTCAGAAATTTGAGGTATTTCTTGGAGGCTTTGATGATACCTATGTCGAGCAAATCCTCTGGCAGACTGGATTCAGTTTAGGCTCACTCCCAGTCCGTTATCTTGGGCTGCCTCTAAGTCCTCTAAGGCTCTCTAAGGAGGACTATAGGCCGTTGATGGAAAAAAATCAGAAAAGGATTGAGACTTGGACGTCAAAATTTCTCTCTTTTGCAGGGAAAATTCAGCTCATCTCCACGGTGGTTTATGGGTTAGTGAACTTCCTCGCGCAGGCATTTCCCCTTCCTAAATGGTTTCTTAAGGAGGTGGACTCAA
>CM071861.1:13084106-13108041 GCA_036759665.1 Gynandropsis gynandra
GTCGTATTTTCGGACTTGGAGCAATGTCCTCAAAGCATTCAACTTCATCCAAAGGTAAAGAAAAAGTGGATTACGAGCTCCGACATCAAATGGACGAAAGGTTCCAAGAATCCGACAGGCGCGTAGAACAAGCACTAAAGGAGGCTGAACTATTAAGAAAGGAGGCTGAACTATGAAAAAAGCATGCTGAACGATCAGATAGGCGTATGGATAAGCTTCTGCGCATGATGAAAGCGCAAATGCCTAACATCGATTGGGATGCAGTTCAGAACAATGATTCCGACGAGGAGTAATCGGACGGCTTAGGATTATATGTAATCGGATTAATGTAATGTAATCGAACTTTTAAAAATATGTAATCGGAATATCACGCATGCCGTTTCCAATTTTGGAGACGGCAACCAAGCCGTTTCCAATTTGGGAGACGGATTTGTGGTCCGTTTCCAAACTTTCGACACCGAAAAAAACTGTCCCTAATCCAGGAACTGATTGGGGATTACTTTTTCGGTCCCTAATTAGAGACGGATTGGGGACTGAAATTTCCGTCCCTAATTAGGAACGGATTGGGGACGGAAAAAATTTGGAGTCGCGCGATTGGATACTACCATTGGTCGTCTCCAATCCATCCCTAAACCAGTTTAGGGACGGATTGGGAACCGATTTGTCGGTCCCTAAAACCTGATTTTCTTGTAGTGAAAGAAGTTGAGAGGAATACTAGATGAAGATGAATTGCATTACTTCAACAAGGAGTCAGAATTTAGGTATATATTCCGTTTCCATTGTGACTCTATCTTGACGAAGGTTCAAATGTCAGTCTTATTAAATCAATATGTGATTGTACGAGATAATAAGGAGTTGTGGTTTGTCATAAACTGTGTTCCCATCTGGTACTCTATATTGGGGCATGCACTAATTACCGGATTGAAATGTGAACCCTATCCCGGAGGATGGAAGTTCAAAAGGTGTGATACATTCAGGTTGAAGAACTTCGGTCGTAGAAAGGTGACCATCGCACAAGTGAGTGAAAAGCTTGTAAAGGCGAAGAATTTTGTCAACTGGAAGAGGTTAGCAACTTTGATGGTGTTGTGGCAAGTTTTGGATCACAAGCCTTCATCAGAAGATTCTATTAGCAATGATCTAATTGATATGGTTGATGACTTGGAATTTTGTGAAGGTTTTCTATGGGAGCTTTACACATTTAAGAAGTTTGTGGATACTTGCCACAAGCACGTTAGCGGAGAATCGCCGAAACCAAAATGACATTATGGAGGTTTAATGATCCCACTCATGGTAAATTGTATATATTATTAGAATAACATGAGTATTTTCGTTCTTTTTGTGTTCTTATCATTTGTTTTAATGTTTCAGTTACTTCCATTCGAAACCATCCTTAGTTTGGGCGAAAACAGATGATACGTTGATATTACAGATGTCGATCCATCATGCCCAAGGATGTGCAAGAAGTGGATTAAATCCAATTTTAACCCAAAGTATGTAGACGTGATCAAGTAGATCGGAGATTTTAAGGTAACAATTACACATGGGTCACAATGGTCAAAAAGGTCACAAGGTCATAATGGTTAATTGTTGTTTTATCAGGATATTCGAAGTATTCTTCATGCTGAATACGACGAGGAAGCTTTGCATTTTGATCTGTAGGATTATGAGGGTTGCAACGACTCGGATGTTCAGATATGAATGAACATCTAAAAAGAAATCAAAAGGGTATTTGTTGGGAGGAAATCCGTAAGCTCGAACTGTTGATGCAAAAAGCAGCTCTTAATGAGAAACATAAAGGGAAAGAAAATGAGAGTAACAGGAAAAAGAGCACGAGTGAAAAAGCAATAGAGGTTCTAGATTTTTCACCCATATCTGAAACTGATGAAGAAGAAGGATTTGTAGAGGCTAAAGCTGATGAAGAAGAAGTAGGTGATGCTAAAGTTGAAGAAGAGGCTGAAACTGAAGGAGAAGAAGCCGCAGTCCCTCTGATATTGGCGCAGAAATTAATGAAGAAAAAAAAGAAATCAGAGAAAAAAATCATCAACGCCATAAGAGACCTTCTAAGGGACGTTGGATTTGATTTGCCTAATCCAAAATCAAAGGCGAAAAATCCTAAAGGTGTTGACAAGGAAATAAAGGCCGAAAGGCAACAAAATCAAGGGCTGCCACAAAAGATACGAGCACCGGAAACGAATCTTACGACACTCTGAGAGATGATGATTTTGAATTCCTTTAATGTCTATATCTAGAGCCAAACGAAGAGCCGGTGGAGTCAGGGGTTGAAAATGACTCTCGGTACGACTCAAAAGATGAGGTGGCAAAACATTTCAAAATTAATTGAAAATATTACATCTGCTGTTACACCTTCAAGCGGGGTTCAGTCCAACATTCCACTAATGGAATACATTTTTTAAGAGGTACCTCTAGTGGTTGCTCCTGTTGAAGAGGTTGCTGCTGATGTTGGTGCTTAGGAAACTCGAGATGTTCCTGCCGAAGTTCCACCAAGTAAGTAATATTAAGTCACAAAGGTCATTTGAGTCAAAAGGTCATATGGGTGGCAAGGGTCGCATGGGTTGCAAGGGTCACATATGTCGCAAGGGTCGCATATATCCCATGGGTTGCATATGTCGCTTTGTTGTATGAGTCTCATATGTCGCATTAGTCATCAGTCACAAAGGTCATCAATGTTATGAAGGATGAGTCTAATGAATAAAGTAATTTTTATGCAGACGTTAGTGTTCCCGATGAGGTTCTTGCAGTGGATACTCTAGTGGTTCCTGTCGAAAAGGTTGCCACTGATGTTGGTGCTGAGAAAACTCCAGATGTTCCTGTTGAAGTTCAACCAAGTAAGTAATATTGAGTCACAAAGATCATTTGAGTTAAAAAGTCGCATGGTCACAAAGGTCACATGGGTCACAAAGGTCGCATGGGTTGTATTGGTCCCATGAGTCGCAAGGGTCGCATATGTCGCAAGGGTCGCATATGTCCCATGTGTCGTATATATTGCATGGGTCGCATCGATCACAAAGGTCATCAATGTCACAAAGGATGAGTCTAATGAATGAAGTAATTTCTATGCAGATGTTGGAGCTTCATTGAATGAGTATGATGGTCCAATGATAATTAAATGAAAGTTAAAACCATCGAAGGCAAGATAAAAGCCATATGTTGAACTTCCGTCGACTGATCCACCAACGAAAAGACAAAAAAAACACTTGGAGAACAAAGCCCACAAGGTGGACCAACAACAATGGTAGTTAGAGCAAGGGGTAGGGGCGAGTGAGATGTGTAAATAAAGTTATTGCTACAGAAGAACCAACAGAAAAGGTGATTCAAGAACTTGGAGAAAAGGTAGTTCAAGAACATGAAAGGAGTCAGAATTTTGTGTGGAAGCCCAAGGGATTGGTATAGGGCAAGATAACCCGAACTCTTTTGTTCATGGATACTAGTAGTTCCCAGTTAACTAGTCTACATAAATTTATGATGAAACCTCGCCAAGAGCGTTGGTGAAAATCTGAAATAGACTGTCTCCGAAGGCCAGAGTTTTGGGAGATCATACTAAAGGATGGTGTGTGGCTTGAAGATGTTGTAAGTCTTTCTAATCCTTAGTCAAGAAGGCCACAAAGGTCAGAGAGGTCATTTTGGATCATATGCATTCATGTGTGTCAATTTTTTTGCAGCAATTGGATGAGGCGTTGTCCGAGCTGCATAATCGTATCAGGAAATACTCATTTCGATATGGGTTAATTTTTTTTTTTTTTGCAGCAATTGGATGGGGCTTTCATGCAGTCAGCCCCTCACGATGTGGAGGGAAGAAGGCATGGAAGAATTACCAGATGTTCTTAACGATTATTTGGAGGGTACATATCCATTGAGAGATACGTCAAAATAGTGGTAGAGTATGATGGTTTGATCTCGATTATAAACATTCTATCACTCAAAAATTGATATATGCCTTATCATTGGGTAGCCAAGGAAGTGGATTTGAAAAGCCGATGCATCATGATATTCGATTGCTAGGAAAGGTTGAAGAAGTCGCATATTGATCCGGTGATGGAGATTATAAGAAGAGCTTTGTCCAAGATGTTGCAAGTTGGATGGTTTCATTCCTTCACTTTCGGAGAAAATTAATGACAATACGAGTATTATGAAGGTCTATCACAGAACAAAATCTCGAATGACTGTGGTGTTTTCATCTTCAAATACTTGGAAGCCATTCTATCGAGAAGGGATGAGAAGTTCCGTAAAATTTGCGACGCCCAAATTGCTTCCATGCGTGAGAAGATTGTTGCTAAAGTATTTGCGAATGGAGTAATTGGCGATGTACCCCAAGACCAACGTCTCCCATAATCTCATCCTAGAACTTGATTTCATATTTTTTAAACTTGATTCATATCATTTGTAACTAACTTGATCCATATATTTTTTAACTTGATTAATATATATTTTTTTAACTTGATTCATGTTTTTTGAACTTGATTCGCATGGTCGCATATGTTGCATGGGTTGCATATGTCGAAAGGGTCGCATGGGTCGAAACGATCGCATGGGTTGCATATATCGAAAGGGTCACATATGTCACAAGGGTTGCATGGGACAAGGGTCAAGTGTCGCATGGATCACATATGTCGAAAGTGTCGAAAGGGTCGCAAGGGTCGCAAGGTTCACATATGTTGAAAGGGTCGTATATGTCGCATGGGCCGCATATGTCAAAAGGGTCGCATGGATCAAATTTGTCACATGGATCGAAAGGGTCACATGGGTCGCAAGGATCGAAAGGGTCGCATATGTCACAAGGGTCACTAGGATCACTAGGGTCATAAGGATAAAAAAGATAACTAGGGTTACAATAGAATGAAATATTGAAACACATACTGATAATAAAGATCACCAGGGTCACAAAGGTAACTAGGGCCACAAGGGTCACAAAGGTCACAAGGGTCGCATGTGTAACAAATTAATGAATACTGAAACATACACCGATAATAAATTCACAATAATAATAACAATAATAGTAAATCCATAATAATAATAATAATAATAACAAGTTCAAATGAATGAATACCAAAAGGGTCGCATATGTAGCAAGAGTCACATGGATCGCAAGGGTCACTAGGGTCACAAGGTCATTAGAGTCACAAAGGTCATTAGGGTCACAAGGAAATGAAATAGTGAAATACATATCGATAATAAAGGTCAACAAGGCCACAAAGGTAACTAAGGTCACAAGGATCACAAAGGTCACTAGGGTCACAAAGAATACAAGGGTCGTATGGGTCACAAATTAATAAATACTGAAATACGTATCGATAATAAATCCATAATAATAATAATAATAATAATAATAATAATAATAATAATAATAATAATAATAATAATAATAATAATAATAATAATAATAATAATAATAATAATAATAATAAATATAATAATAATAATAATAATAATAATAATAATAATAATAATAATAATAATAATAATAATAATAATAATAATAATAATAATAATAATAATAATAATAATAGTAAATTTCAAATAATAATAACAACATTAAGTTAGTGTTCAAGGGACCCTGTTGGGTATTGTTGTTGGTAGACCCTGTTGGGTACCAAAGCACAAGTGTTACTCCATTGGGGACTAGTTTCAATGTGAGCGAACATCCCTCGTTTTGTCCATTTTCATGACAAAACTTTCTCCAAACTTTCCTATTGCAAGCGCCGCCACGAGTCAAGGGCTTCAAATCTAACGACCAAGCCCTTCTTTGATCGTTCATCAGCATTATCTTACATAGTGTACCGATAAGATCGTTCGACTTTGTAAACCCTATCGGAAGGTTCTGCATCATCACCCAAGTTACATCTGTAAAAATGATTAAAAATTGAATATAAAACCAAAATGATATATGATGAATCAGTTAGAGGTCACTTACCAATGCATCTACGGTCAAATTTGAATGCATGGAGATTGCCGTAAAAAATGTCTGAGTAGAAGAAAATGACTCTGCTTCTACGTTTGATGATGATGATGAGGCATATTACAAATTACATAAATCGTCTGCGAAACTAGTAGCGTGAAAAACCATGTCACCTTTGTGACGAAAAACTACGAAAACCCCAATTCAAAAATCATGGTCCTTTGAGAAATCCTCCCATCCATCCGTGAGTCCAAAAGCCATCCGACTTGAATTTCCATGTTTTGTAAGATACATCCGATCTAAGAGTTGTCGTGTTTTTGTTCCTCGTTAGTTATTTGATATGCTCATCGAAGAACTTCCTCGGCATATCCTGCAACAAAAAACAAAATAAAATCATATCTCTACATTCTCTACATGTAACAAACAAACAGAGTGACAGATGAAGGAGATTACAAGGTAGTGCTCTAGATAGCTAAGAAAAATCACTTGCACGAAATGTGGGGTTTAAGACATTTTCAATAGATAATTTTTCAAATATTTTTTACAGACAGAGACTAAGATGAGAGCTGATGAGAGTTAGAGTGATAGATGGATGGAAGATGATGAGAGTTAGAGAGAGTGTGTGTCGTTATTCGAAAAGATAGGACTTTGACATTGAAGATGGGACTCTGACATTGAAGCGATGGAACGGTACAAAGTGTTGTATTGTACAACCTGTGACCAACTTTGACTACACTGTTATATTTTTTAAAATGTTGGGGAAAATTTCGGCGGGAATGAAAGGTCACACATGTTCCTTTTAAACGGTCACAAGGTTACAAAGGCCAGAAGGGTCACAAATGTCACAAATTACGTTGGACGTTTAAAGTGTGCTTTTGATACATTTAGGGACGCAAATCATGTTAATTCAGATACTTTACAACGTTAAACAATGGTTAAAATGGATTTTTATTCATGTACCACAAGAAGTGTAGAACGAATAAATGTGGTTCAAAAGTGATAGTAGTGTTTTAAGAATTCCTTGGAGGAATTTGAGCAAATTTCAAAAAAATACATTTAAAATTTCGTCAAATTTTGAATTATTGATATTATTGTCTGTATTGATTCTTAATTAAACATCTACAATTCAAAAACTTTTAAATTGACATTTCTAAAGACACACACATAGGTTAAATGGTCACAAAGGTCACAATAGCTATTTTTCACATAATTAGGAACAATAGATAACTCGACGAATTTATGGATTTATAAGGATGAAAGGATATAAACCATGCAAAATAAGACATTTTCAACGTTTAAATATTCATCGTTTTAATTTATGCCAATTAAGGATCTCACAAGATTCATATCGGATGGGTTCCCGTGATATTTGATCGAAAGGTCACAAAGATCACAAATTACGTTGGACGTTTAAATTGTGCATTCGATACATTTAGGAACATAAATAATGTTAATTTGGATACTTTACAACGTCAAATAATGGTTAAAATGGATTTTTACCCATGTGTCCAAGATGTGTAAGACGAATAAATGTATTTTTAAAAGTGATAGAAGTGTTTTAAGAACTTGTTGAATGAATTTGAACAAATTTCAAAACAATATATTTAAAATTTTGTTAAATTTTGATTTTATTGATATTGTTGTCTATTTGATTCTGAATTAAACATCTACAATTGAAAATTTTTGCAAATGACATCTCTAAAGAGACACACATGGGTCGAATGGTCACAAAGGATGAGAGGACAAAAACCATGCAAAATCAACGTTTAAATATGCGTCGTTCTAATTTATGCCAATTGAGGATCGCACAAGGGTCATATTGGGTTGCATGGGTTCCTGTTTAAATATGTATCATTCTAATTTATTCCAATTGAGGGTCACACAAGGATCATATTAGATCGCATGAGTCGGATGGATTCTCGTTTAAATATGCATCATTCTAATTTATGCCAATTGAGGGTCACACATGGTCATATTGGGTGCATGAGTTGAATGGGTTCCTCTTTAAAATTGATTCATTATTATTTATTCCAATCGAGGGTCCACAAATTTACGGATTTATAAGGATAAAAAGACGGAAACAAATTTATGGATTTCACATAATTAGGAAGAATAGATGATAAATAAGACATTTGCAACATTTAAATATGGATTTGTTTATAATGATTGACGAAGGTCACAAAGGTCACAAAATATCACAAAGGTCACATTCACAAAGACACCACGATGTCCTCCTTCGACATTATAGAGACTCGTGTGTGACTCAACACAATCTTCGAGTTCGCCTGCAACTCCGACCTCAAGTAGTGCAGATACAACATGATGTCTGAGTCCGTCGATTACCAAGACCTTAAGTAATATAGATACATCACAATTTCCTCCATCCACATTGTATAGACTTGTGTATGACTGCATAGAGACTGAGTTTGCCGTTTACCCAGACCTTGAATAACATAGAGAGAACACGATGCCATGTGTCCACCATGTCACCTTCGTGATGAAGGTCACAAATTTCAAAAAGGTCATAAAGATTTTTCCAGAGAATTTGTGGTTAGAGATATAGACAAAGGGATGAGATAGATGCGATTTATTCTCAAATGAGTGAGATGGTGAGACTTAGAGAATTCGATGAACCTTTTAATAGAGAGATATTGATGGACAGATGAGAGTGTGTTGTAGACATTAAAATAAAAGGCATAGCTGGTATTTAAAAAAGACATGAGTCTAATATCGAAATGACGAGTCATAAGGGTCACATGGGTCCCATCAGTCGGAAAGGTCACACGAGTCACATGGGTCTCATGGGTCAGAAATGTCACATGGGTCTCGTGGGTCGCAAGGGTCACATGGGTCCCTCGGGTTTCATATGTCGCATATGTCACAAGGGTCGCACGGGTTGCATGGGTCACATGGGTCGCAAAGGTCAAAATGGTTGCATGGGTCGCAAGGGTTGCAAAGTCACAAAATTCATAATAGTCCTTAAACGTTAGTGAGAAAAAATAGATGCAAACTTGATGAATTTATCGATTTATAATAATGAAAGTACGTAAACCAAGGTTTAGTCAAAATAATATAATAGTCCAAATAATACAAATAATATAATATTAAAAACTAAGAAACCTTTCCTTTTTTTGAAGTTGGCGTTGTTTGGGTTTTCACGTTCCAAACGCTGTCAGTGATCCTGGCATTTGAACCCATTTGTCTCGACACAGATGGGGTTTTCTTCAAGCCTCACCAGGTCCAGGATAATGATTCTCTGTAGGCCTCCCACTTTGTCTTTTTCCTTCCAATATAGGAGGTAGAACTGTAACTTCAGAATAGAGGAGGAATGTTCCAATCACTGTAATCAGGAACCGGGTACATGGTTTCTTGTAAAGCCCAACGCCATGTATCCTGGAGGTAGTATGTTGAACATAGTTCTGGTATCTTATTGACCTTTATCAACCTTATGTGCAACCGAAATTACGTGATTGCAGGGATACTTATCCACATCACACATTTTGCAATCGTACGTTCTATTTTGAAGACTCACTACAAATCTTCTATCCTTCTCATTTTTCACCTCATACTCATTACTCAGCATGTTCAATTCAATAACCTCATACTTGGATGCCTCTCTAAATCGTTCATGTAACGTTTTCTCAATATACAGTGTTAAATTTTGAGAATCATCACCAGTAACTGCTTCCAACTTATACCTATTGAACCATTCCACTGTTTTTCCCAAACAAATATCTAAAAGCGCTAGGACCGAAAACTTTTTTTACGTCTTCAACGTAGAATTTATTGACTCGGCCCCATTAGTGATTAACAAGTTCTAATCTCTCCAAATATTTTGAAATATTAGGATACCTGCACAAAAGGTCACAAAGGTCATAGAGGTCACAATGGTTATATTTGTACCTGGCCTTTAAATAATTAAATAGCTCTTCAAATTCGTTCACTATGTATCTGCTGCACATTTGAAGAATATTTCCGCCACAGTATCACCCTTTGAAATCTTTCTACTTTGGTCTTTATTAACGTAGCTCTTTATATTTTGCAATATATGATGCACATGCAAGATACGATTCTTTGTACACTTGTTTGACTGTTTTTATCAAGTTTTTATGGCGATTAAATATCACAATGACATCAGGTCCATCCGGTATCACCTCTTTCAACCTTGATATAAACCACATCCATGCTTCGTCCTTCTCCCTATCGACTATTTCCCAAACAAAAGAATATTTTTTGTGATGTTCACTATCATGTGCGGTTGTCACGATCAATGCTCCCTTGTACACTCCTATCAGAAATGTTGCATCCACAACAACCACTTTACTCATGTATTTCCATCCTCTTATAGCCGCTCCCAGAGCAACAAAAAGGTATTTTAAGCTTTTCCATCACCGTCCAGCTGAAGATTTACGACAGATCCGGGATTTCTTTATGAAAACATGTGCAACCACCCTGGAAACCTCCTATAATGTTCAAAGTCATCACCATGAATCTCTTTTAGAGCACTGCATTTGCCTCTTAATGTCATCAAATATGAGACATTGGCATCGTGCTTTGCTTTTCCACGAGCCATCAATTCTTTTACTAGATGTATTTCATATTTTTTGGTATATTCCTCATTCAAATAATTTTTAACCAATTGCGTTGTACCCTTTGTAGCTTATGTCACCTTAGATATAAGTGAACACTTATGAATGGGATAGTGTGTTCTCATACTAAACCGTTTGAAATTCGGGATTGTTGCCACGTGTAATTTTCACTTACAACCACTTCCAGTAAACTTGCTTCGTACTTCCTATAGCTTTGAACCAGAACTCAATGTTGTACATCTAAAAGAAGCTTCAAGTGAACCCTTCCTTACAAATTCATGTACATCCTTCTTGCTATCAAAATTTTGCCCAACTTTAAGAGCTAATCCATCTTCGAACTCGAAGACTAAATTTTGATTGTTTGCTTTCTCGTAAACTACCATTTCCAAATTATTCTCACCATCACCATCCTTATGCTCTGTTGGCACATTAGTATCAACTTCATTATTTCCACAAACAACTTCATAAACGACCATATTCATGGCATATGCCACCATCTTCTCTTAACCTGATGGTATGTTCACTATCAGAATTATCCGAATCTAAAATATTTATCATTTCCGTCGGATTACTCCCAACTCTATTTTTGTTATTTGAACCTACAATAACACGGTCATCATAATCTACAACACATTCATTCCCACCTTCTCTAGCAATGCTTTCAAAAGCAAGAATTAGAGATTCAACTTCTCTCTCAAGTTCCATTTCACACTTCATACTTGCCGATCCTATCTCCATATATAGCAGTGTTTGAATTCCTCTTATGCAATCAAATAGAGAACAAATAAGATGATTGTCATTCATTATATATGTTGGCTTCCTATTTTTAGAAATATTGGGCAAATAACTTAACTTCAACTTCGTTGTATTTTTTTTCCACCATCATCTCTATGCATAAATCATCAATAAGTTGCTGGTATGTTAGATTAATTGGAAGACAATAGAAAAATAATCTCTGGTTTCCTGAACTCTACCAATCCATTAAGATTCTCCATTTATGTTTTTCCCATTTACATCATACAAAAAATAAATCATTGTGATTTTTTCATCCATCGAATCTATTACATCTATAACAAAAACATAAAAGAGGGTAAATTTGGTACCCACAATGTCCATGTGTTTCAATTTCAATATGATTCAGTGATCTAGTGTGACTGTGCGACTCGATGAGACTTTGTGACCCAATGTGACTGTGACCCACTGCGACAATGTGTTTCAATATGACTTTGTGACCCACTGCGACCAAGTGTTCTATTATGAATCTGTGGTCCAGTGCGACCGTGCAACTCGATGAGACTTTATGACCCACTGCGACCATGTGTTTCAATTTGACTCCGTGACGTAATGCAACCATGTGACTCGAAGAGACTCTGTCACTCACTACGATCATTTTGACTCATTCCATTTCACTCGATGACTCGTTTTTTACTACATCAATACAAGACTCGTTTTAAAAAAGGGAGAATCGAATCTATACATATTACTCACTACTCTCTCGTTTTATCTAATTCAAAAAAGAAACATGAAAAACTCACTATATATACCAGGTTTTTATGCGGAACATGCTTAATTCCAAGCTTCTTTGTTGACAACAAACGATTTCAACCTATTTGCGATGAATCTAGTGCCGATTTCAAGCTACTCGCAACGAATCTAATGTGGTGTGGGAGAAGAATAATTTCCGCGCTAGAGCAGAAAGAGAAATCGATGTACTTTGGAGGAGAGAGAAAACGGTCGACTAAAGGACACGGACAATATGAGATTATCAATATTATAAGAGTAGAGTTGAAGTTTAGATTTATTTTTTAGGAAAGGGTCTGAGTCCTAATAGCATACCATGTGTATTTGTTATTTTCCCCTATAAAAATATATGAAAATAAATTTAAGCAAATAAAGTTAATATATATATATATATGGGTATATATGTCTCAGAGAACAAAAAATGGTGACCAAAAAAACACTCTGAAATTAACAAATACTATTCATTTTAATTTACCTTTTATATATTAGTTAGTATGAGTTTAAGACATATCTTTTTAAGACTTAAAATATGCAAAATCATTTCTAATGATCCTTATTGATATTTTATGATATTCTAATTAATAAAAATTAAACAATAAGTTGAAATTTATATTAGAAAGATAAATTCAAATTGAGAAAATTTACCTTGATAAAAAATTAAAAATCACCTGCAATGACCATCTATATTTTCTTTAAGATATCTTAATTAATAAAGATTAAACAACAAATTCATAAAAAGTAAAACCAGATAAAAATAAATAACTTGAGAAAGTATATCTATGAACTCGATTTCCTCCACTAGTTGTTAAAGACACATTGTTCATCTAAACGAAATGACGATGATAACTAACTTATGTGAAAATTAATACTTCAACCATATTAAGAGTCAATGAACTCCTATCTTAGTCTAGTATGTGACCATCATTACTAAATTTGGATTAAGATGCACCATAGATAATAAAAATGCAAAAACATATCTAACCATTCGTGTTATTATTGGGAACTTATAAGTATTTAGTTTCCATAAAAATAATACATCAAAGTGTAAACCCAATCAATTACTAGTCTGAACGTTAAGTTTTACCATAAAATAAATATCTTGCTCAATTGAAGTATCTTTAACATTCTTTTATCAACAACTAATTTCTTATATACCCCATAGTTTCCTTCTCACACACATCTAGGGGTGTAAAATGAGATGCCGGCTCGCGAGCCAGCTCTAGCTCAGACCATATTTGAGCGAGCTGAGCTGTGTATTTTCTAGCTCATTTAAAAAACGAGCTGACAAGCTGAGCCTAAAACAAGTCCGAGCTTAGACAAGCTGGCTCGCGAGCTGAAAAAAATCATGTAAAAATAACATATTTTTCTTTTTTGTATATCATATATAATATTGCATTTAGTAAAACATAATATATTGTTTAAACATAATATACTATTATAATGTATTTTTCCTTTTTCTAATAATTAATATAACAAAATACAGAAAAAATTTAGTAAAGTTACAAGCGGTCGAATTTAGTACAATGATATTTTATATTTTTTATTCGAGAAGGTTATTTTTTATTTAGTACAATGATATTTTTTAACATTATGTTTGAATTAATTTTTTTATATTTTCGATATTTTATTTGGTTCGTTTGATATGTTTATCATATATGATATAAAACTAATTCAAAATAATTAAATAGTCTGGCTCGCAAGCCAACTCATTTTTTGGCGAGGTAGAGGCGAATCGAGCTGAGCTGGGATTTTCCAGCTCGTTTAAAAAATGAGCCGAGCTGAGCCAGCTCGTTTTTTGGCGAGCTGAAGGCGAGCTGAGCCGAGCTGAGCCGAGCCAGCTCATTTTACACCCATGCACACATCATTAACATTTTCCTTCCCTTTTCACTACATCTTCAAATACAAAAAAAAATATTTTTTTATTATTATACATTATTGCACTATAAATTCCATGAAGCTTACGCATAAAATTGAGGACCATTTCTTTTATTTCACCACATCTTTGTTCGCCATTATCATACATCTTCTTAAAACAATGAATTACAAAACTCATTTTACCTTGCATATTATATATAGTGGCGACTAGCAAAATTTTGTTAATATGCTTTTAATGTTTCTAATAATTATCAAACTTCTCTTTTTTCTTGCAATATGTCATATTACTCAACACATGATCATCACTATTAACCAACCGAGTTCAAAGTTACTTTTAATCTTGCACATTCATTGAAACATTCGTTATATATCACTTTTGTGGAAGCAAGAAACACCGATGTTGAATAAAAATATTTCAAATTTACTGTTATCAGACATTTTTTCAATCATTATTTGATGTGACTCAACCTTTCTCCTTTCATTTAAAGTATATTCCTCGTGATAATAGGCGTCGTAGTGTTTGACATCCATTAAGATCTGATCAAATGCAACATAGAACTTAAGTGTTGCACTCAATATAAGAAAAATTGAATTCCGCCTAATGTTACCATCGAAAATAAAAGTTCGTAGACTAATATTCTCTTACTTTTCGCAAATCTGAAAGGCCTACAAAATTGAATTAGATGATCGAATATATTTTATGACACTTTTATACTAATTACAATATCATCAATATCTTCACATCTTCATTGACAATTTAATTTAGTATATAAATACACACACCCACACACACATAAATTCATCATCAATTACTAATCCTAAACCTTGAAATTGGTTCTCAACAATTATCTTTTACATTTTTAATGTTTCCTTCAAAAAGTATTTTTTCTCTAATTGTTTAGCAAGAGTTCACCTTTTATGGTTAGAGATAATGATAAAACCAACAATCCTTCGATACAATTTTCAGTTATCATTAATACGATGACCAATTATGACCATATAACTCATATGTGTAAAAAGGAGAAAATCAAAGATACCCTCGTAGGGCTGAAGTGTTTCACGTCTACCCTCGTGAGAATAATTATTAAATAGAAAAATTGAAGAAAAGAAAAATTTGCCCTTAATTTTTGGACGTGAGAAACACATGTTCTGGTAGTTTTTCGACGTGAAAAACTGTTTCAAAGTTGAGAGCAAGGAATACGAGGTGATTTCAAACTTGAGAGGGATCGATTTGAAGTTGGCAAGAAGGAAAATTCAAGTTGAGACCAAGGAAATGGCTAGAATCAGCAGTGAATAGGAGAGCACGAGTCAATCTTCAATGGCGTCAATAAGTGTGAGTACATCTATTTCTAGGGTTTTGTAGGCTGCCAAATCGCAGAATTTTTTATTGATTTAAAATGGGTGTGAGTATCAGTAAGTCAGTCGAGTCTCAGTGAGTCATTTGAGTCTCAGTGAGTAGATTAGGTCTCAATGAGACGGTTGAGTCGCAAGGGTTAATCGAGTCTCATTGAGTCGCAAGGGTAGCAAGAGTTACATGACCATCTTTGACTCCAACGACTCATTGGGTCTAAATGGTCGCAATGGTCGCTTGAGTATCATTGAGTCGAAAGGGATTTTTTGAGTCGCATGGGTCGCTTGAGTCGCATGGGTCAATTGAATCACATGGGTCAATTGAGTCACAAGGGTCGGTTGAGTCGCATGGGTCGCTTGAGTCAGTTAAAGTCAAAGGTATTCTTAATTGGTCATTTTGCAGGTGCTGCTAAAGCCAAAGTTTGTGTATGAATTCAAGCACATAGACAGAATGCCAAAGATCACCACCAAGTGTTATCCTCACGAGACAATAACGAAGCTGAGAGGAATCTTAGATGAATATGAGTTGCATTACTTCGAGAAGGAGTCACAATTTAGGTATTTATTCCATTTCCAACATGAGTCCACAGTGATGAAGGTTCAAATGTCTATCCTACTAAATCACTCCATGATTGTATGGGAAAAGAAGGAGTTATGGTTCGTCTTAAATGGTGTTCCCATCTGGTACTCTATAGTGGATCATGAACTAATTTCCAGATTGAAATGCCGACTATATCCCAAAAGATAGGAGTCCAAAAGGGGTGATACATTCAAGCTGAAGAATTTCGGCCATGGAAAGGTGACCCCCGCACAAGTCAGTGAAAAGCTTATGAAGGTGAAGAATTGTGACGACCGGAAGAGGTTAGCAACTTTGATGTTGTTGGCGCAATTTATGGATCACAAGCCTTCATTAGACAACTTTATCAACCATGATCTCATTGACATGGTTGATGACTTGGATTTTTGTGAAGGCTTTCCATGGGGGATTTACACATTCAAGGAGATTGTGGATACTTGCCACAAGCATGTTAGCGGGGAATCACCGAAACCAAAATGGTATTGTGGGGGTTTCGTGATCTCACTAATGGTAAGTTGTATATATTGTTCTAGTAACTTGAATGTTTTCGTACTTTTTGCATTCTTATCATTTTGTTATAATGTTTCAGTTACTTCTATTCAAAACCATCCTTAGTTTGGACGGAAAAGGATTGTATATTGATGTTATGGATGCGGATCCATCATACCCAAGGATGTGCAAGAAGAGGATTAAATCCAATTTTAACCCGAAGTATGTAAATGTGATAAGGCAGATCGAAGATTCTAAGGTAACAATTACACAAGGGTCATAAGGGTAATAAGGGTGACAAAGGGTCATAATGGTTATTTTTTTGTTTTTGCAAGATATTTGAAGTATTCTTCGTGCTGAACACGAAGAGGAAGCTTTACTTTTTGATCTAGAGGATTACGAGAAATGCCATGATCCTGATGTTCAGATATGGATGGAATATCTACGTAGAAATCCGAAGGATATTTGTTGGGAGGAGATCCGTAAGCAAGAACTGCTGATGCAAAAAAGCAGCTCTTGGTGATCAAAAGAAAGGGAAAGGAAAGGGGACTATGAGGAAGAAGAGCGTGGATAAAAAACAATAGAGGTTGTAGATGTTCCACCTATATCTGAAGATGACAAAGACGAAGGATGGGTAGGTGTTGCTGAAACTGATATGGAAAGAGAAAGTGATGTTGAAGGTGATGCTGAAGCTGAAACTGAAAGAGAAGGTGATGGTGAAGCTGAAGTTGAAGGAGAAGAAGTTGCAGTCCCTCTGGCAGTGGAGCATAAATTAATAAAGGAAATAAAGAAGTCGGAGAAACGAATCATCAACGCCGTAAGAGACCTTCTAAGGGATGTCGGGTTTCATTTGCCTAATCCAAAATCAAAGGCGGCAAATCCCAAAGATGCTGAAAAGGAAAAATCAAAGTTTGTTAAGAAAGATGCGAGCACCGAAAACCAATCTTCCGGCTGTGAGAGATGATGATTTTGAATTCCTTCGATTTCCATATACAGTGTTAATAAAAGAGCCAAGAGAAGATCCGGTTGAGTTAGACGCTGAAAATGACTTTGGAGATGGCTCGGAAGAGGATTTGGAAAACATTTCGAGATTAGTTGAAAATCTCACATCTGCCGCCAACATTCCTCTAATTGAATACATTTCCGAAGAGGTTCCACCAAGTAAGTAATATTTAGTGAAAAAGGTCATTTGAGTCAATTTCCAACGAGAGTCAACATGGGTCACAATGGTCGCATGGGTCGCAAGGGTCTCATAAGTCACAAGGGTCTCATAAGTCACAGGGTCGCAAGAGTCGCATGGGTTGCATATGTCTGATGGGTCGCAAGGGTCGTAAGAGTCGCATCAATGCAACGAACGATGAGTCTAATGAATGAAGTAATTTTATGCAGATGCTCCAGTGGATCCTGTCGAAGAAGTCGTCGATGAAGAGGTTCCTGCCGAGGATACTCTAGTGGGTCCTATCGAAGAGGTTGTTCCTAAGGAGTTTCCTGCCGAGTATACTCCAGTGGGTTCTGTAGAAGAGGTCACCGCTGAGGAGGTTCTTGCCAAGGATACTAGTGGGTCCTGTCGAAGAAGTCACTGATGAGGACATTCCTGCCGAGGATACTCTAGTGGTCCTGTCGAAGAGGTCGCCGCTAAGGAGGTTCCTGCTTAGGATAAAATGGTGGATCCTATCGAAGAGGGGGTCCTATTGAAGAGGTCGCCGCTAAGGAGGTTTTTGCCGAGGATACTATAGTGGGTCATGTCGAAGAGGTCACCGCTAAGGAGGTTCCTGCAGAATATACTCTAGTGGGTCTTGTGGAAGAGGTCGCTACTGAGGAGGTTCCTTCCGAGGATACTCCAGTGGATTTTGTCGAAGAAGTAGCCGCTGATGTTGGTGCTGAGGGAACTCCAAAAGTTATTGCCATAGATGTCGAAGTACCACCAAGTAAGTAAGGTCATTTGAGTCACAAAGGTCGCATTGGTCGCATGGGTCACAAAAGGTCGTATTAGTTGCATGGGTCACAAAAGGTCGCAATTAGTCGTATGGGTCATAAAAAGTTGTATTAGTCGCATGGGTCACAAAAGGTCGTATTAGTCGCATGGGTCTCTATTTCCCAATGGTCTCATGGGTCTCATGGGTAACAAAAGGTCGCATTGGTCGCATGGGTCGCATGAGTTTAATGAAGTAAATTTTATGCCGATGCTGGACCTTTATCGAAGGAGTCTAAGCTAATTGTTGAACCTCCGCCGGTAACTAAACGAGTTTTAAGACCACGGAAGACAAGAAAGGAGCCATATGTTGAATCTACACCGGTGAAAAGATCAAAAATAGGGCGAGGTAGAGGGTAAGAGAAAGCTATTGATGCAGAACCCACATAAAATGTAGTTCAAGAACCCGTAAAAAGGTGGTTCAAGAACTCGTAAAAAAGGTGGTTCAAAAACCTGCAAGGAATTGACATTTTGTGTGGGAGCCCAAGGGACTGGGAGAGGGTGGGATAACCCGAGAGTATTCGTTCATTGACGCTAGCTGTGTAAAATTGACTACTCTATATATATTTATGATGAGACAACGCCAAGATTGTTGGTGGAAATCTGCTCTAGATTGTCATCAAGGGTCAGAGTTTTGGGAGATCATATTAAAGCGTAACGTATAGCTTGAAGATGATGTAAGTTTTTTTTAACCCTTAGTCACAAAGGTTACAGAGGTCATTTTGTGTCATATGTATTCATGTGTGTTAATTTTTTTTGCAGCAATTGGATGAGGTGTTGTTGGAGCTGCATGATTGCATGAGCATATTCTCCTATATATATATCAGAATTATTACGTTTTCCTATTTCTTTCATGTAGACACTCACGCTGTGGATGTACGAGGATGTGGAAAAATTACCGGAAGTTCTTAATGATTGTTTGGATGGCAAGTATGCATTCAAAAGTAAGTACAAACCAGTGGATTAAAGCCATCAAAGCGGATTTCAAAACCCGATGCATCACGGTATACGACTATTAGAGCAGTATAAAGGAACACATATCGATATGTTGATTGAGAAGTTAAGAAAAGTTATCCCCAAGATGCCCATTCCCGGAGGGTTTCCTTATTTGGCTTCTAGAGAGGATGAATGGAAGTACGAGTATTATATAGGTCTGTCACAGAACAAAAGCGTGAGTGACTATTTTGTTTACGCCTTCAAATTCTTAGAAGACATTGTAATGAAAAGACATCGTACTTTTCTCTTCATTTGCAACGACAATGTTGCATCCATGCGTAAGAAGATGGTTGTTGATATATTTGGGAATGGAAGATGTGTATAACTTGATACATTATTATTTTTTAAAAATTTATTCATATTATTTGTAAATAATTTGATTTGAATCATAATATATTATTATTTTTAATAATAATAAAAAAAGAGCCGCAGGGGTCCAAGGGTCGTAGAAGTATAAGGGTCGCAAGGGTCCAAGGTCGCAGAAGTACAAGGGTCGTAGAAGTATTAGGGTGACAGAGGTACAAGGGATGCAGAGGGACATGGGTCGCAGGGGTACAAGGGTCGTAGGGGTAAAAGGGTCGTAGAGGGTCCAATGGTTGCAAGGGTTAAAGGGTCGCATAGGGGTATAAGGGTCGCAGGATCCAAGGGTTATAGAGTTCAAAGCGTCGCAGGGGTCCAAGGGTCGCAGGGATCCAAGGGTCACAATGGTACAAATGTCGCAGAGGGACAAGGGTCGCAGAGGTCCAAGGGTCATAGAGGCACCTCTACGACCCTTGTAACTCTGCGACCCTTGTCCCTATATGACCCTTGGACCCTTGCGACCCTTGTCTCTCTGCGACCCTTGGACCCCTCTACGACCCTTTGACCTCTGCGACCCTTTTTACTCAACGACCCTTTCACCCTTGCGGCCCTTGACCCTTTAATATAATAAAAATAATAATTTTGTATGACTCAAATCAAATTATTTACAAATAATATGACTAAATTTTAAAAGGGTCGCAGGGGTACAAGGGTCGTAGAGGTATAAATGTCACAAAGGTCAAAATGGTCACAAAGGTCACAACAGTCACAAAAGTCATATTTGTATCTCGCCTTCAAATCATTTAATAGCACTTCAAATTCGTTCACTGTGTATACTGATACACATTTGGAGAACATTTCCGCCACAGTATTACCCTTTGAAGTCTTTTTACCATGCCCTTTATTGACGTAGCTCTTTATATTTTGCGATATATGACACGCACATAAACCATGATCAACTTGTTTATACACTTGCTTGACTGCTTTGATTGAGATTTTGTGGCGATCAGATATCACAATGACATCACGTCCATCCGGTATCACCTCTTTCAACTTTAACATAAACCACGTTCATTATTCGTCCTTCTCTCTGTCGACTATTTCCCATGCAATAGGATATTGGTGATGTTCACCATCTTGCGCAGTCGCCACAATCAATGCTTCCATTTACATTCCTATCCAAAAAATTGTTGCATCCACAACAACCACTTTACGCATGTTTTGACAGTCATAAAAAGGCATTTGAAGCTTTTCCCATCACTATCAAGCTTGCAACAGATTCAAGATTTCTTTTTGTAAACATATGCAACCACCGTGGAAGCCTCCTATAATGTTCAAAGTCATCACCACGAATCTCCTTTTGAGCACTGCATTTTCCTCTTAATGCCATCAAATACGATACATTGGCACCGTATTTTGCTTTTACACGAGCCATCAATTCTTTTGTTAGAGGTGTTTCATATTTTCCAGCATATTCCTCATTCAAATAATCCTTAACCAATTGTGTTGTACCCTTTGTAGCTTCTATCGATTTAGATACAGATGAATAGTTATGAATGTGATAGTGTGTTCTCACACTAAACCGTTTGGAATTCGGGATTGCTACCATGCGTAATTTCCATTTACAACCACTTCCGGCAAACTTGCATCATACTTTCCACAGCTTCGAATCAGATCTCAATGTTATATATATATATATATATATAACAAGCTTCAATTGAACACTTCCTTACAAATGCATGTACATCCTTCTTGTCATGGGTGTAAAATGAGTTGGCTCAGCTCAACTCGCCTTCAGCTCGCCAAAAAACGAGCTGGCTCAGCTCAGCTCGTTTTTTAAACGAGCTAGAAAATCCCAGCTCAGCTCGGCTCGCCTCTAGCTCGCCAAAAAACGAGTTGGCTTGCGAGCTAGACTATTTAATTATTTTGAATTAGTTGTATATCATATATGATAAACATATCAAACGAAACAAATAAAATATCGAAAATATAAAAAAATTAATTCAAACATAATGTTATAAAATATCATTGTACTAAATAAAAAAATAACCTTCTCGAATAAAAAGTATAAAATATCATTGTACTAAATTCGACCGCTCGTAACTTTACTAAATTTTTTCTTTATTTTGTTATATTAATTATTAGAAAAATGAAAAATACATTATAATAGTATACTATTGATGACGTGAGTCTCGAGTTATATAATTTCCTAGACCACTTCACCGCAAGTATACGGATCGTGTAGTACCGGGGTCGATCTCTAGGGACTAAAGCAGCCAAAAACTAAGAATAAAACTAAACTAAGACGAATGGAAGTAAATGGAGGTGTGGTCCTAAAAACCTAAAAACTAAACTAAGTGGTGATAACGATAATAGGTTGGGGTAAACTCGGATATGACGAACACTACGGGTGTCGGGATACTGGAAATCGTATGGATGAAACAACTAAAGATCATAAACCTATTGGATTATCTTGATAACGGGAAATTCATGCCCTAAGGTGAGGAGTGATTCTTCCGAGCCTAAACCTTCTAACCATGAGTACGTGCAACCCTACCTTCCAGCAGTGATTAACACGTACCATGGCAGCTTTACGAACGCAATCCTAATTCCTAAGTCGACTAACCGACCGGTCAGATTCTCATTAGCCGAACTTAACCTACAACTTAACAGGTCCGGATTCATCCTTTAACCTTCCAGCAAAGTCTGAATTCCTATGTTACTGAGCGGGCAACACTAGTATAAGCGTTACCATGTTGATCAGAGGACCGAATATCAAAACAATACGATAGATCTAAGCATTAACGCATAACATTGTTCATCCGTTACAACCGATATCCCTAACCCATAGTTGGGAACCTACTCACTCATGGAGATTACAAACCAAGAAGATAACACAACCCTAAACATGATAGACTCTAGGAAACTCGATGCCTCGATCTTCCCTATCGTGTTACCGATGTGAGGATTGATGCTTCTCTTCTTCTCCAGGGTCTCCCGAGCCTTTTCTGATGTTTTCCAAGCCTTTCCTTGCCCTCTACGTCGCCCCCTTTGCTCTAGATCTCTTCTGGTCTATAAATTAGGTCGTTTGAATGCAAGATCTAGGTTGTTGCGGGAAACGCGGCCCGCTCGGGCACCACTTCTACTCGGTCGTGCAGAGGCGCGCCCGGTCGTGTTCTTCGTCTCGCTCGATCGGGCATCAGCACCCGATCGTGTGGTTGAGCAGCCCGAGTTGTGCAAACTCTCGGGGATTTTTAGGATGAATTAACGCCCGAGCGGGTATCCTTGTTGTGCCCGATCGAGTATGGCTACCCGATCATGTTGTCTTCGTGCCCGGGTCGTGCATGGTGTGCAAATAAAACCCCGTAGGTTTTACCCGAGCGGGTAGACCATGGCGCCCGACCGAGCACCCTTGAAATCTTGATTTTTCTCTTTTCCGCTCGTTGCTCGGGTGTTCCGTTGAAATCAAAGGCTTGATTTTGGCTCCGAGTGAATTTATCTTGAAAGTACGTGGTTTTGCTCAGGAATTCGTCTATTTACGCTCGATTAGGCCTTGTCGCCTAAAAATCTGAAAACCAACAAAACGGACGTATGTAACTAATAACCGTATCGGATATGTAAATCTATCTATGAAATATATACGAAAATGATACTAAAACCTAGCCTAAAATCGATACACTTTCAGTGTTATCAAACGCCCCCAGACCTAAACCTTTGTTTGTCCTCAAACAAAACAAAAGTCAAGTACAAGAAGAATCTAATAACGATGGATACTAGCTCAAAAATATCGAAGGGTTAGTCATTCCGCAAATCAGCGCGTCACATGGATAAGAGCCTAAGCGTACCGAGCATAGCCCTATATCTACCGAAAGTGCTGAGCCATGAAATCCTACCAAAAATCCAAGTCTACTTCACAACCCTCGACAACGTCCAAGCAATCTCCATACCTATTTCCTAAGCTTTTGATATCAATAAAATCGCTTCTTCTCGTTCTTATGCATTTTTTTCTTTTCTACACTTAGATCCACGCTTTGTTCCTAGGACGTCGATGTCGAAGAGGGATGGCTTTCTACTTAGACCCAGGCTGCCTATGGCACACTCATAAGGTCGCGTGACCTTAGCGGAGTGAAGAGGTGCGTTATTGAAGATCTTATTTTTATTTTTTTTCCAGTTTTTCTTTTCTTGATTACGCAACACTCTAACCCTTAGGACGTAGAAAAGCGCCCCTACCCACCACTTAGACCCGAACCATCGAACATCGATGTACTCATGTCAATCCTAACTCGGAATAGTTTTTCCTAGATGACAGCGGAGTATAAGCGTGTGGAATCTAACTCATGAACGGTAAAAAT
>CM071861.1:13120620-13135577 GCA_036759665.1 Gynandropsis gynandra
TTTTTACTCTTCATCTTCATGTTCTTCTTCTTAAACCTCTTTCTGACCTTTGTAACCTTTGAGACCTTATGTAATCAATATTTAAACGTTGAAAATGTCTTATTTTGCATCTATTGTTCGTAAGATTATGAAAGAAGTCGAATCAATATACAATCTTCGAAAATATTATACGGATGTGACCCATGCGACCCATGTGACCCTTCCGACCCATGTGACTTGTCCTTTTGCTGTCAAACTCCTGTCTGCCGACCCATGTGACCCTTCCGACCCATGTGACTTGTCCTTTTGTTGTCAGACTCCTGTCTGCCGACCCATGTGACCCTTCCGACCCATGTATATAAGTCTACGTCTACGTCTCTTCTCTTAGTATGCGTATCTAACCCATATTTCTATGAAAACTCTTTTTTACCTTTGTGACCTGCGTGGCGCCGTTACCATTGTCGACGCAGGGCATCGTGCTGTCTATTTGTTACTCAAGGTCTTGGTAATCGGCGGACTCAGTGTCTATGCAGTCACTGACGAGTTGCGGGGGTGAGTTAGGTGACGGTGTTGGGTCACTCTTCAAATGTTCACTGGAAAACGAAATACATGGCAGAAGATGGCTTAGGTGAAGGTGTTTGGTCACTCTCTGCTAATGTAATCGACCTCTGCGACCCTCATTGAACTATTTCTCCAGTGGAAATACAATGCGTGCTGAATCTTTGATTGACTTTGTAAGCGTATTGTTTGTTAGGAAAAATAATTAAGCACTCATGCGACCCTCAATGAACTATTTTTTGGATGATTTTTCTTAAGCTCTCGGTTGCCTTTTATAGTTGAGCTCTCGGTAACCACCATCCATGAAAAAAGGTCGGCTCCTAAAAAAGGTCGGCGCCTTGAGACTAGGGAAGAGTTGTTGGTCATTTTTCTCAACATTGTTTTGATTTAGAATCTTTGTAAATGTATTGTTTTGATTTAGAATCTTTGTAAATGTATTGTTTTGATTTAGAATATTTGTAAATGTATTGTTTTGATTTAGAATCTTTGTAAATGTATTGTTTTGATTTGGAATCTTTGTAAATGTATTGTTTTGATTTGGAATCTTTGTAAATGTATTGTTTTGATTTAGAATATTTGTAAATGTATTGTTTTGATTTAGAATATTTGTAAATGTATTGTTTTGATTTAGAATATTTGTAAATGTATTGTTTTGATTTAGAATATTTGTAAATGTATTGTTTTGATTTAGAATATTTGTAAATGTATTGTTTTGATTTAGAATATTTGTAAATGTATTGTTTTGATTTAGAATATTTGTAAATGTATTGTTTTGATTTAGAATATTTGTAAATGTATTGTTTTGATTTAGAATATTTGTAAATGTATTGTTTTGATTTAGAATCTTTGTAAATGTATTGTTTTGATTGGTTTTTGTCATTTTATCATCCCAAACCCGTAAATTCGTCGAGTTCACATCTATTCATCAATATATGCGATCATGCGACCCTAATTTGGCATATATGCGACCAAGCGACCCATGCCATTATCAATATGCCATTAACAATATATTTGAGTTGTATATGTCTAATTTAGAATCAATATAGATAATAATATAAATAATATCGACATTTGAAGAAAATGTTAAATGTATTGTTTAATCATCCACCGAGTTCTTAAAACACTACTATCACTTTGAAACACGGGCATTGGTTATACACAACTCAACTAGGTACACATGGGTCACAATCTGTTTTAACCGTTGATTGACGTTGTAAATGTAATGTTTTGATTGGTTTTTGTCATTTTATCATCCCAAACCCGTAAATTCGTCGAGTTCGCATCTATTCATCAATATATGCGATCATGCGACCCATGCGACGCATGCGACCCTAATTTGGAATTCATTAGTTTGACGTTGTAAATGTATTGTTTGATTGGTTTTTGTCATTTTATCATCCCAAACCCGTAAATTCGTCGAGTTCGCATCTATTCATCAATATATGCGATCATGCGACCCTAATTTGGCATATATGCGACCAAGCGACCCATGCCATTATCAATATGCCATTAACAATATATTTGAGTTGTATATGTCTAATTTAGAATCAATATAGATAATAATATAAATAATATCGACATTTGAAGAAAATGTTAAATGTATTGTTTAATCATCCCCCGAGTTCTTAAAACACTACTATCACTTTGAAACACGGGCATTGGTTATACACAACTCAACTAGGTACACATGGGTCACAATCTGTTTTAACCGTTGATTGACGTTGTAAATGTATTGTTTTGATTGGTTTTTGTCATTTTATCATCCCAAACCCGTAAATTCGTCGAGTTCGCATCTATTCATCAATATATGCGATCATGCGACCCTAATTTGGCATATATGCGACCAAGCGACCCATGCCATTATCAATATGCCATTAACAATATATTTGAGTTGTATATGTCTAATTTAGAATCAATATAGATAATAATATAAATAATATCGACATTTGAAGAAAATGTTAAATGTATTGTTTAATCATCCCCCGAGTTCTTAAAACACTACTATCACTTTTGAAACACGGGCATTGGTTATACACAACTCAACTAGGTACACATGGGTCACAATCTGTTTTAACCGTTGATTGACGTTGTAAATGTATTGTTTTGATTGGTTTTTGTCATTTTATCATCCCAAACCCGTAAATTCGTCGAGTTCGCATCTATTCATCAATATATGCGATCATGCGACCCTAATTTGGCATATATGCGACCAAGCGACCCATGCCATTATCAATATGCCATTAACAATATATTGAGTTGTATATGTCTAATTTAGAATCAATATAGATAATAATATAAATAATATCGACATTTGAAGAAAATGTTAAATGTATTGTTTAATCATCCCCCGAGTTCTTAAAACACTACTATCACTTTTGAAACACGGGCATTGGTTATACACAACTCAACTAGGTACACATGGGTCACAATCTGTTTTAACCGTTGATTGACGTTGTAAATGTATTGTTTTGATTGGTTTTTGTCATTTTATCATCCCAAACCCGTAAAGTCGAATGGTCTTTGCGGTAGATGAAGTAAGGTTGATCTGACAACCAATTACACAGACGTTTGGGAGGCACATCTAAGGCCCGTGAAACGCAATGGCGCTAGCATCACCATGGGTTGGACAAAGTTTTGTCAAGATAATGGCTATAACGTCGGTTGTACCCTCAAAGTCGAACTGGAAGCCATTCTCGATGATGTACCTTGTCTACTGCTTGCCCCTATAATCTTCATAGATTGAGTTCTGTTGTATTTGGTTGGTTTTTGTATTTGGTTGAACTTCATTTGAACAACAAAATTCATGTTTGTTTTTGGTTGGTTTTTTTTAACTATTATTCAATAGAATGTATTATTGTTAGTATCGATGTTTTTGTGGATTTACTATTATTGTACAAAGGGTCGCATGAGTCGTAGAAGGGTCTTATGTGTTCGCATTAGACGTCCAAGGGTCATATTTGGTCGCATGGGTTGTCCATGGGTAATGTTTGGTCGCATGAGTCGTCCATGGGTCATATGTGGTCGCATGAGTCGTCCATGGGTTACAAAGGTCACAAAAGTTATTCTGATGATATTCTATGAGATATTCTGGATATTTTCTGATATCTTATTTAAATCAGAATTATTTTCGAAGATTGTATAATATTATGCGATATTATATTTCCTTTTCCGTATAATATTTTCGAAGATTGTATATTGATTCGACTTCTTTCATAATCTTACGAACAATAGATGCAAAATAAGACATTTTCAACGTTTAAATATTGATTACATAAGGTCTCAAAGGTCACACGGTTAAAAAAAGGAAAGAAAAAAGTTGAAGAAAAAGAAAAAGGAAGTTCGAGAAAGAAGAAGGCAAAGTTCGAGAAAAAAAAGGAAAGAAAAAAAGGTCAAATTTGCTGAAGATTAATGACTCTTTCACCGCAAGAAATGCTCCATTGACATTTCGGGCTTTGAGTCATGTACGGTGAGTTCCACGGTAGCAAATGACCTCCAACCGTGACCTTAGGTAACGCGGATAGAGCTTGATGCCTGAGTCCGTCGATTACCAAGACCTTATGTAGTGCAGATACATCACAAAGTACTCCATCCATGTTGTAAGTACTTGTGTGTATCTGCATACAGACTGAGTCCGACGATTACCAAGACATTGAGTAACAAATAGACAGCACGATGCCCTGGGTCGACCATGTGACCTTAACGGTCACAAAGGTAACAAGGATTTTTCAGAGAATTTAGGGTTAGATGTTAGAAATCGCCCTTTTGGGAGAATGAAAGACTCGAAACAAGAGATGATTTGGTGCTTGTTGTTGTAGCTTTCCTCCTCTATTTATTACGAAAAATAAATGGACTCCTAAAATCCAGAAAGACAATAAATACAAAGAAACGTCTTCACTGTGGCATTGGTAAAATAAAAAGCATAGCTAGAACCTGGAAAAGGCAGTGTAGCCTGACATTGAAAAGATGCAGTGTAGTCTGCCATTGAAAAGACTAGTCGGAAGGGTCGCAATGGTCGGGAGGGTCACAATGGTCGAAAAGGTCGCAATGGTCAAAAGGGTCGCAATGGTCGGAGGGGTCGCACGGGTCCAACATATTTTGATTTGAGCTGTATTTTCAAATTTTATTCATATTATGTGTAAATAATTTGTAAATAATAAATTAGTATCGCAGGGGTCTAAGGGTCGCAGAAGGACAAGGGTCGCAGGGGTCCAAAGGTCGTAGGGGTCCAAGGGTCGCAGGGGTCCAAGAGTCGCAGAGGAACAAAGGTCGCAGAGAGACAAGAGTCGCAGGGGTCCAAAGGTCGCAGAGGAACAAGGATCGAAAAGGGACAAGAGTCGTAGGGGTCTAAGGATCGCAGAGGAATAAGGGTCACAGAGGGACAAAAATCGCAGGGTCAAACTGGGTCGTAAAGTCGCAGGGGTATTTTGGTAATATCAATATTTATACGGATACGTTAGAAATTTTTTCTTTTTTGGGAAGGGTATTTTTGAAGTGTTTTAAACTACGAGGGTATTTTTGAAGTGTTTTAAACTACGAGGGTATTTTTGAAGTTATCCCCAAAATATTCACCCCTAGTTTTTTTTATGTATTTATAACAAAATTAGTATAAAAGAATTTCATTTATGCTAAACGAATCCTGGCAACTGTCGAACATGCGAAGCCACGCGCAGCGTATTGTCCATAAAAATAGCCCTGGGTGGAGAATGATTCAATGTCAGCTCTCTTCATCCACAAGAACTGTCGACCCGTCGCTAATTCCCACCTCCAATAATGTTGACATTTCTTCATCAAGTAATGTTGGTAAAGGTGACCCCTGCAGTACAAGAAGAATTTATTGGCCTAAATAAGAAATAAATATTATATTTGAGCGTGGCATGGAAATCAACGAGCAAACGTAATAGCGCATTCAAAAGGTTAATATATTCGTACGTAAACTGCCATTAAATTTTTCATTAGCAATCATTGTGATGATAACAAATTAATGAAAACGAACCTCTTCCTGGAGAAATAGTTTTGGCTTGATGGACTTGAGCTTGAAAAAGTTCTCACAAAGAATTTTTAGCTTCCCAACCTAACACGAGAATAAACAAAGTTCCAATGAACAAAACACCACAAATGACCAACTCCGAGTTTCAAACTGAAGAATGAAATAAACTTTAACCGTGGTACTGCTCGGCAATTTCTTCGTGATTACTGGCTTTTCGCCCATTGAAGCACCAACACATTTAAGAGTAACCGCTGCATGTCAGCATATTATGTCAGTCAAACCAACTATAAAATGTCTGATCAAAGCATAAGAATACACCAAAAATGTCATACAGAGCAACCCTGATGCCATATTCTGAGGTCCAGCTGCTCCGACTATTTGTCTCTCATCCTCAATACCGTGAAGTTTTTTGAGCTCGTAAAACCTGTTGTGCGATTTAACATATCAGAAGTAGCATCAACTTTCTAATTACTCGCTAACTTGTGGCAAAAGCTTGCACAAAGCAAAGCCACATGATTATGTGCCCACTTGTTTTGTAATTAGCAGACTTACCTAGGATGAAGCAACTCGATTTCCCCTTGATTGTTATTACACTTTGACATCACTTGGCGCACATACCTGTGAAAACATAGGCGAAACTGACGTAGGTATGAGATAACACGAGACATAAACCTTCCTCAGACAAAAGTATCAAGACATACCGAATCTCAGAATCCTTTCTTTCACGAGCTTTAACCTAAGAGGTGTATACACAAGTTTTTATCAGATCCAAAAGGACCCAATGAGGATAACTGCTTAGAACAAAGTTTCGAGACAAGTTGCTTTACCTCACTCCCATTCAGCACCTGCACTTTGGTCAGCCGTGCAACCAAGACAAATCTTGGAACACCACCTCTTGAAGGGTCGGTGATTGGGTTGTCGGAAAGCCTAATGTCCTATAACTTGCAACAAATAAATTTGATCAATATGCAAGCGAGTAAAAAAAGGAAGTTAAGACTTCTTGAATATGTTTCATTATAACTACAGGAAGAACAATGCTAAACCAGGTCCAAAAGCCCACCTTACTCCGACGTCTAATAGAGAAGAAAAATATTAAACAGTGTTTATACGTACAACAAGTACTAAACAGAAATTACACGACGGAAAGAGAATATTCTTACCACCAATTTAGGAAACGAGTTTAAGGAGTCTATTGAGGCTAGATCTCCAATATTGTTAGCTCCTAAAAAAGGAGAAAAACTGAGTCAGACATAATTTTTGAAAATAAAGCTATAGAAGAATATCCATGTGCTACCTAGAAGAAGACAATGGAGGTTTTCAAATGGCTTGCAGATTTTCTCAAGAGAATCATGACCATCAAACAATTCTAAGAGCATATCACCATCAGGATAAAAGATGTGTGACAACTTGTTGTTGTTCAGGTAAAGCTGCTCCAAACTGAGAAACAATTATAAGCTAATCACCATAAAAGTAACAGCAATGTATTCCACTTTTTTAAGTTTGATGAATATGAAATAACTACCGATTTGTTTTAATACTGACCATCTCAACTGAGAAAGCTTTAATATTTCTCTCCAGTCAGAGAAGCAATTATCGTCCAAATTCAGAAGCCGTAAAGATTTGAATGCTTGATCAGCAGAGGATGACAGAGACTGGGACAAGCCAACACAGGTTAGCAAAGAAGAATCCTGGGATGAAATGAGGAACTTATACATAGAACCAGTATATTAGATGCAATAGGCAAGCAACACAACAAACTAAATGGATAGTATAAGGAAAATGACATTTGATGTTTGTTATCCTGATATCATCTAATTGTATACCCATGGGTTAATTCTCAATAGTCTTTTGAGATCTCGAAAAGAGTAGAGAATGGATCATGAGAAGAAATAGACAGGAGATTTTACCATTCTTAAGAGTTAAGGACCAAAAATAGCAAAGACATATCAAATATTCATTCCTCGAAATGCAATGCTCTAACAGGCTAACTCCAAGACTGCTAGGGAAAGCATTACCGTCACAGCAGTAATCTTGTTTCCCAACAAATGCAACTCCTCAAGTAAAGGAAAGGAGCGTCCAACCATTTCAACCTGCATAATGATAGTATGAGCCATTATAAGTAAGGTGGAGTTGGTGTCAGGTTACTAGTGAGAAGTAAAGCTTGTAAATGACAGAAAACTAAGAAGCAATTTCACCTGAGTCCAGGTGACACCGGTGCTATTCAGAACCAAGACACGGATATTGTGGAGCTGCGGCAGATGGGTACTGTCATGTGTCAAGTAATTACAAGACAAATTTAGGCCTGTAAGAGATTTTAACTGTTCGCAAAGTGCTCCAATTTCCTGGGGGAACAAAATTATGTTCAATTGTTGAGCAGAAAAAGTTTTAGCTGATACAGGCATGAAGAGCCATATATATCATTACCTTCCATTCAGAAATCAAGTTTCCAGTCAAGTCCAGCTCCTTCAAATCTGGCAATGGAACAGAGGAAACACTGTTAAATTAGCAGCATACCATTTCATGGAAGCAAAAAAAAATGATTATTACTGGTACTTCCATAAAAATAAAAATAAAAAAGCAGTACTGCTCAGAGTAATATGAATCTCACTTGGTAGAACGGAACCAACATCAGATGATGTTCCAAGGGAGCTGACACCAAGATAAAAAAGAGAAGCACTCGTAAGTTCCTCAAATCGACTTAGCTTGTCTTGAATCTTATCCTTCCCCAAAAGCTGGACAGAAACACGATTGTTCCCGGTGGACAGAACATACATTTCATCTGTCAATAATGAAACAAGGAGATTATGCCAATACTTTTAGCATCATGGAATTCTCTTAATCCAGAAAATTTAATCTAGTAAAAGGAAAGAGGAATACCTTCTTCTTCCTTGGAGGAAGTTGTCCTGTACCTGAGCTCTAACGCTTGAAGCAATGTAATTCCCTTGCTCAGATTCTGGGGGCGGACAAAGGATGCAGAGTACTCTGAGCGGGCTTGGAAATAGCGGACACCATTTACGGATCCATCGTGCTTGCCAGCGCTGTCTTTATCCCAATCAACACCTACCCATGTGCCAGAATATCCCTGCACTTGTCCAACGTACATGACAGTACCCACTCGACGAGGATCATTGACTGAGTGCACTCGCTGTCCTACTCTAAAAGACACTGGGCCTGGCACACTGTTCATGTCACTATGCCAGCAAGCAACCAATCAGAGAATCAGAAATCCCAGGAAGATTGAAGAAAAGGGAAATGCTTCTCCCAGTTACGAATAATTTATCGTCCAATCAAACCTTAAACCTTTTTATCCAAAAGAAAGGACATTATTTAGACATGACAGACAACTACAATTTTGTAATGGGATGATAGATTTATGGATTAGGAAAGCCCGTGTAAACTATGCCAATGTATATGAGCTAACAACTGAAATGGGACACGGTTAAGAAAAAAACATGCTTCCACCATTTCGATACCTTTTTCTGCAGCAGGTGGAGAATCAACGCAACAAGTTCAAATTAGGTGTCCTAACCAGTGTAAACACTGTGATCAGCATTGCAAACAAATAACAATTTCAAACAATTACCTTTGCAGCCGCTTGAACCGATTTAACCAAAACTCTGTAAATAGTTGTTTAACGTTCGTATCGCTTTTTAACTAGGCCACAACTAAATGTAATTCGGATTCAATCGTCTTCCCAGACCAAACAAATAGTTGCATCAAATAATAGAGATATGTAATGAATAAATCGAATCTATTTTGATCTAATTTAAATGGATTGAATATTTTTGGATCTATTCTTTATAGTCTCAAAACACGAGCCTCAAACTATACCAAAACACTACGAGAATCACTATGAGCTATTTACTCGCTCAACCAAGCTCAGCACTAAACCTAAAGTGAAACCTTACAACGCGTCAACGAACATTGAAATTAAGCATCAAAAGTTGAATGGAAACGGAAAATGGGGTAAAAAAAGAAAAAGCACTAGAAGATCAAAGAGGGATGAATCGACTAAATCAGGAAGAACAACAGAAATCATCAAAATCAGAAGAAGGAAACTATATCGTAACTAACCTGTGGTGAAATTGGGAATTAGATCGGAGAGCAATTGAGGTCGAGCAAGATATTGGTAGCGAGAGAGAGAATCTGGCACGAAGGAGAACTCAGCCGTCTGGGAGTGAGGTGTGAGGAGACTCGTAACTGACAAACCACGAATGAACCATAAACGAACGGACGGACAAAGGAATTATGGATGCACGGACGTGTTGGATGAATGTGTCGTTAACGTGGTCAAAAGTGCATTTGCTCTCAGTTAGAGTCTTTATTGAATTTATTGAATTTCAGGAGTCACGTAGCATTTATTTTTCGTTAACTCTGATGTAAATTGAAGTCTATAAATAGATGAGGAAAAACCCGAAAAGCTACAATATTTTGTAGCATCAAATCCTTTGTTTTTTTCCGAGTCTTTCATTTCATTCCTTGAAGGACAATTCTAACATTTGGTATCAGAGCATCTTGGTTCGAGAGTCTGAGAGATGTCGGGTTCTACTCATGGTCTGTCCCGCAGTCCGCGATGTGAAGGAGTGAGGGTCGCTCCCAACCACCACATGAGAGGCCGCGATACCGTGATGATCGTGCTAACAGTGGGCACGAGGAGGTGGTGGTGTTTCCGTGGAGGGAGATCAAGGAGGTGGTGGTGTTTCTCATGCTCACGAAGACGAACTATGGAGAATGGTCATTGCACATGAAGGTGTTGCTTCGTGCATGCTTGTTGTGGGAAGCCGTCGAGGACGACACTACCGACAAGTAGGAGGATCAAATAGCGTCAGAGGCAATCTTGCGAGGTGTGCCGCCAGAGATGATCTCCACACTCGCGATGAAGGAGATTTCAAAGGCCGCTTGGGACGCAATTGCAGAGATGTGTGTCGGCTCGGACCGGGCGCGTCAGGCCAACGCTCAGAAGGTGAGGAAGCAATACGAGAATATTGTGTTTCTCGATGGCGAGTCGGTGGACGATTTCGCCTTGGTAATCCTGAACCTGCGCACAAAGTCGTGGCGAAGTACCTGCGTGCAGTTCCTCCCCGGTTTTCTCATATCGCTCTTTCAATAGAAACGTTGCTTGATTTTTCAACACTTTCTATGGAAGAGGTTACTGGGAGTTTAAAAGTGGCAGAGAAGCGGTATGAGCAAGAGACCACCATGTAGGGAATGGGGGATAAGCTCTATCTCACTGAGAAGTAGTGGACCGTGTGTACCAAGGAGCGGGCTTCCAAGTCCACACGTACAGGGGACGGGAACAACCAGCAGCCTCGCAGGTCGCGCAAGAAAGGCGGCGAAAGTGGCACCAATTCGGGGAATGAAAAGTGCTACAACTACGGACGTCGTGGTCATTGGGCAAAGGATTGTCGCAAGCCCAAGAAGGAGCAGGCAAATCTGGTGCAGGTGGAGGATACCGAGGACCAACCGGCGCTTCTCATGATGTAGATTTGCGAAGTCACCAATTCGGAGGTACCTACACCAGCACCACTTTATATCAAGGAACCACGTACTCAGGCGTTCCTTGGTACCAATGGCGACGAAGATAGTCTTGAGGGTTGGTACCTAGACATAGGGGTCATAAATCACATGACGGGTCGCAGCGATGTCTTCGTTGAATTGGATCGGTCGGTAGTTGGCACGGTGAAGTTTGGTGATGGCTTTGTTGTTGACATCAAAGGTTGTGGTACAATTTTTTTTGCTGATAGACATGGGGAGCACAAGGTGCTCACATGGGTCTACTATATCCCACGCCTGAGGAACTCAATTATCAGTATTGGTCAGCTTGATGAGAACAGGTTGCACGTGGAGATTGAGGATGGTGTGTTGTGGATCTGGGATCAGCAACAACGTCTCTTGGCGAAAGTCTCATGTGGCCGCAATCGCTTGTACGTCTTTTCATTGAAGATTACTCAGCCGATTTGCCTTGATGCGCGTCATGGCGATGATGCTTGGTGTTGGCATGATCGGTTTGGGAACATTAGCTTTGACGCTTGGAGAATATGGGGCGACATGGCCTACTCAAGGGCCTTCCGTAGTTGGAGCACGTGGAGCAGTTGTGTGACACCTGCATCGTCACGAAGCATCAACGAGGTGCTTTTCGAGCTAAGTACCGCGCGGTGGCACCGCTCGATCTCATCCATGGAGATTTGTGTGGTCCTATCACACCGGTAACACCAGGAGGCAAATGCTACTTCTTGTTGCTGGTAGACGATGTCACCCATTACATGTGGGTTGTCCTCCTAGCTGACAAGGGGAGTGCACCAGAGGCCACCAAGCATTGGCAGGCGATTGTGGAAGGCGAGAGTGGACGGAAGTTACGAGTATATCGTACAGACAACGGCGGCAAGTTCACTTCCTCTAAATTTGCCTCCTACTGTGCGGAGCAAGGCGTGACTCGTCACTTTACCGCGCCTTACACCCGGCAGCAGAACCGCATGGTGGAGCGATGGAACCAGACCGTGGTGGTTATGGCGTGTGCCCTGTTGAAGCAGAGGATGCCGGCGAAATTTTGCGGAGAAGCAGTCCCACAACGGTGTTTCTCTTGAATCGAGCCCCAACGAAGAGTCTTCTGGGCAAGACTCCTTGCGAAGCATGGCAGGTAGGGGTGTAAAATGAGTTGCCGGCTCGCAAGCCAGCTCTAGCTTGGACCATATTTAAGCGATTCGAGCTGGGTATTTTCTACCTCGTTTAAAAAACGAGCTGACGAGCTGAGCCCACAACGAGTCCGAACTTAGACAAGCTGGCTCGCGAGCTGACGAGTTGGCTCGCGAGCTGAAAAAAACTCATATACAAAAATAAAATATTTTCCTTTTTTGTATATCATATATAATATTGTATTTAATAAACCATAATATATTGTTTAAACATAGTATACTATATAATGTATTTTTCCTTTTTCTAATAATTGATATAACAAATAAAGAAACAATTTACTAAAGTTACAAGCGGTCGAATTTAGTACAATGATATTTTATACTTTTTTATTCGAGAAGGTTATTTTTTATTTACTGCAATGATATTTTATAACATTATGTTTGAATTAATTAATTAATTATTTTATAACATCCGAGCTGAGCCAACTCGTTTTTTGGCGAGCTAAAGGCGAGCTGAGCCGAGTTGAGCCGAGCCAACTCATTTTACACCCGTAATGGCAGGGGCGTAATCTTGCTGTGTATTTCTTGCGTGTCTTTGGTTGTCGGACATACACAAAAGACATGCGACGACTCCAAAAGCTAGATGATCGCGGTCTCCCTGTTGTGTTCATTGGATATGCGGAAGGATTGAAGGGATATCGTATCTTGGATCCAGTAACACGGCATGTGCACATTTCCCGAGACGTCATCTTCAATGAGGATCACGGTTGGGAATGGGAAACTGCGAGCGACGACCAAAAGTCTGTGGTGAAATTGTCTCATGTGGTGAAATTGGGATGAACAAAAGAACCACAAACGGATGAACGAATCACGGACAGACGAACTGTGTGCCAACAAAGAGGAACGGACGGACGAACGAGGTACCGACAACGAGGAACAAACGAGAGAACGAATAAACGACAAACGAGGTACCGAAAAAGAGGGAAGATGAAAGGAAAATAAATGAGAGAGGAGAGAGAGAAGGAAGCAAGAGAGAGGAGAAGAGAGAACAAGGATTGAGAAGGTGCATAAGAAATGTCATTAAGGGTTAGGTTTAGTTTAAACGTTTGCATATTTGCAATTCAGTCGTTTTGATATATATATATATATATATAATACTAGATATTACCTGTGCATAGTACGGTTTTTAAAATTATTAAAATTGAAAATAATAAATAATTAAAATATAGTATAAGATGTATGATTTTTAAATGATGAAAGGTATATAGTTGTATTGATTAATTATTTAATTTATAGTAATTATATATTAACATTTAAATATATTCAACGTTAGATGAAAATAAAAATTAAGTATATTCAACTTTAGACGGATTTAAAATTATTATAGTTGAAATTAATAAATAATTTGAATATAATCTAAGATGTATAATTTTTAAATATTATGAAAATTATATATTTATAGTGGTTAATTATTTAGTTATCATAATTATATATCAACATTTAAATATGTTCATCTTTAGATGGAAACAAATAATTAGTATATTCAATTTTAGATTGAAATAAAGATTGAAAAGTAATTAGTTTAAGTAATTAAATAATTTTAATAATTTTTTAAGTTATACTTATTTGTTTTTATAACAATTTTTATGAAAGTATATAGTGATATAATTTTTTAAAATATTGTTCAATAAATTTGTCAAAAGTTAGAGTGATTTAATATACAAAAGTTTTTGAACTGTTTATTGTGATATATGATCATGTATTTTTTATTAATTGATTAAATTAAAATAACAATTCAATTTAAGTAATTAAAACATAACAATTTCATGGATGATATATTCACTAATAATCTAATTTAAAATTTAAATAAAAATAAAAATTAAAAAATTGAAGACATACATATAAAAAACTTTGATGAAGAATTAAAAAATAAATTATATAATGAATAATGAAGAATTAAAAAATAAATTATATATAATTAATGAATAATAGAAATAAGAACATTTGAGAATAAATTTTTGTATCTAAAAAAATGAAAAAAAAATCTTTATTATTAATAATAGTAATAGTAATGACAATAAATAATAGAATTTGTGAGATATAAAAATTAAAATAAAACATATATATGTGATAATATATATATAATACTTCATATGTATATATATAAAATTTTAATGGGGGGAACTTCAAAAATACCCATGTAGGGCTAAAGTGTTTCAAAAATACCCTTGGCTGAAAAAAAATTCAACTTCAAATCTACCCTTAAAATATTGATAATCCCATATTACCCTTGACGACAATTTTTCTCTCTCCTCTAGAGCACCTCTAATTCTCTCTCTCCTGTGGCGCGAAAATTATTGTTCCCCCACACCACAACAGATTCGACGAGAGTAGCTTGAAATCGACATCAGAATCGATGCCAATAGGTTGAAATCCTTTGTTGTCAACAAAGAAGCTTGCAATTAAGCACGTTCCGCAAAAAAACCAGGTATGTATAGTGAGTTTTTCGTGTTTCTCTTGTGTTTATTGCAGTTATTGAAAACGAGTCTAAACGAGTCATATTTATTGCAATGTGAAAGGTGATAGAGTGGGTCACAGAGTCATACGTTCGCACTGGGTCACAGAGTCTCATCGAGGGGTCAAAAGGATCAAAGGTCGTCGCATGGGTCTAAGGGTAAAGGGGTCGCAAAGGGTCAAATGGTCATAGGGGTCCAAGGGTCGGATGGGAAAGGGGTCGCAAAGGGTTCAAAGGGTCGCATGGGTCCAAGGGTCGCATGGGAAAGGGGTCGCAGGGTTCAAAG
>CM071861.1:13140015-13201633 GCA_036759665.1 Gynandropsis gynandra
ACGACCTAGACTTAAGTATTGGGGATTACTTACTTTTCACTCACGAAGGTGACATGGTCTTTCGCGTCACCTTCGCCACTCCTGCTCCAAGGATTTTACGAGAAACTGTGGTACCAGTCACTCGTTCGAATCTGGCTGCAGATGCATTGGTAAGTGACTTCAATATGGTTTTATTCCTTGCATGGGTAAGGATTTTCGCGATTTTTATTCCTTTCTTCGGATGTCGCAGACACTTCCGATAGGGTTTGCGAGGTCGAGCAGTCTTTGCCATAGACGATGTAAGATATATATGATGCTAGGATACTTCACGCCGTGGGAGGTAGATCTAAGGCCCGTGGCACGTGGTGGCGCTTCCATCAGAAGGGGTTGGAGAAAGTTTTGTCTCGACCATCGACAGACCGTTAGTTGTACCCTCATAGTCGAAATATATCAGAATTGACCAATACTCGTGCTTCAGTTTTTCCCTAAAAATGACAGTGTTTGATTTTCAGTTGTGTTTGGATGATTTTCAGTTGTGTTTGGGTGATTTTCATTTGTGTTTTGTATTTGGATGGTTATCAGTTGTGGTTTGTATTTGGATGGTTTTCCTTTGACAATGATTTAATAGTAAGTATTATTGTTAGTATTGTTGTTTTTGTGGATTTACTATTGTTGTAACAAGGGTCGCGAGGAACAAGGGTGGCAGAGGGACAAGGGTCGCAGGGATCCAAGGATCATAGAGGGACAAGGGTCGCAGGGATCCAAGGGTCGCAGAGGGACAAGGGTCGCAGAGGGACAAGGGTGGCAGAGGGACAGGGGTCGCAGGGGGACATGGGTCGCTTACTATTCTTGTAACAAGGGTCCAGAGGGACAAGGGTCGCAGGGGTCCAAGGGTCGCAGAGGGACAAGGGTCGCAGGGGTCCAAGGGTCGCAGGGGTCCAAGGGTCGCAGAGGGACAAGGGTCGCAGGTATGAAGGATATTAGGATATTATTGTATTAAAGGTATTATTGTAATTTACTATTCCCTACAAGAGGTTAAATCCTTAACCTCTTGTACATATAGCCGTTTTATGGCTTTTCAGTAATAATAATTCGAATTACCATTCACAGCAGGGGTCCAAGGGTCGCAGGGGTTCAAGGGTCTCAGATGGACACGAAATAATAAATTATTCATATTATTTGTAAGTAATTGTATTTGTAAATAATAAATAATAATTTTTTCATATGATTTGTAAATAATATATTAACGATTTTTTGAAAATGATTCAATAGTAAGTATAATAAATTATTCATATTATTTGTAAATAATTGTATTTGTTGGCACAAGGGTCGCAGAGGGACAAGGGTCGCAGAGGGACAAGGGTCGCAGGGGTCCAAGGGTCGTAGAGGGACAAGGATCGCATAGGGACAAGGGTCGCAGGGGTCCAAAGGTCCTAGATGGACACGAAATAATAAATTATTCATATTATTTGTAAATAATTGTATTTGTAAATAATAAGTAATAATTTTTTCATATGATTTGTAAATAATATATTAACGATTTTTTTACAATGATTCAATAGTAAGTAAATAAATTATTCATATTATTTGTAAATAATTGTATTTGTTGGCACAAGGGTCGCAGAGGGATAAGGGTCGCAGAGGGACAAGGGTCGTAGGGGTCCAAGGGTCGCAGAGGGACAAGGGGTCCAAGGGTCGCATAGGGACAAGCGTTGTAGTGATCCGAGGGTCGCATAACCTCTACGACCCTTGAACCTCTACGTCCCTTGAACCTCTGCGACCCTTGAACCTCTGCGACCCTGCGACCCTTGAACCTCTGCGACGCTCAAGCGACCATTGCGACCCAAATCGACTCACTCAGACTCAACAGACTCACTGACACTCACACCCATTTCAAATCAATAAACAATTCTGGGACTCGACAGCCTGCAAAACCCTAGAAATCGACCCCCAACCGACCATCGCAATCCAAATCGACTCACTGAGATAACCGACTCTTGCGACTCAACCGACTCAATGAGACTCAACCGACTCTTGACACTCACACCTATTTCAAATCAATAAACCATTTTGGGACTCGACATCCTGCAAAACCCTAGAAATCGATCTACTTACACTTATTGACGCCATTGAAGATTGACTCGTGCTCTCTTCTCCACCGCTGCTGATTCTAGCCATTTCCTTCTTGCCAACTTCGAATCGATCCCTCTCAAGTTCGAAATCACTTGTTCTTTCTTGGCTTTTACTCTCCCAGAATGCGGGTTTGGCTTTTACTCTCCCAGAATGCGAGTTTTTTCACGTTGGAAAATTAAGGGTAAATTTGTCCTTTCTCCAGTCTTTTTTCGATTAAATAATTATTTTAGGGAAGAGTATTTTTGAAGCGTTTTAGCCCTACGAAAGTATATCTGGTATTCCGCCATTTTAATGTTTCTTTGGGAAACATATATTACATATATCATATATGACAAATAGTAATTTCTTAAAATGAGTAGATTAATAAAATAGCTAACATGTATCTTTGACTTTGAGATTTGATTAACGTTATTGATTTGATTTTAATTTAGTTTTTCGAAATCTTTCCACTCTGAAATGTAAGTGGAAAGTTCCAAAATAACACAAGGATATTTTTGAATTATGATAATTAAAAAATCATTTTTTATAAAATATATTTAATTAATTAAAATTTAATACCCTTTTTGTTAATTTTAACATATAAATTATTTACTACATAAATAATTTGATGAAATATTTACCACATAAATAATTTGATTAAATATTTTTAAAATAAAATATTTTTAAAACTTTTTTAAATAATAAATATAGCACATTTATATCGGTTGAGTGATTATATAATTCTAATATAAAATTTTTAAAATTAATATGTTAATTATTGTCTCTATTGGAAGTTAAACTAATTAATAATTAAATATTTTATTTATTATTTCAGATATATTAAAAAGTAAAAGAATCTAATTTCAAATAAAATCAAATGATTTTAAAATTATAATCTTAAGTATTTTATACTAAAAAAATTATATTAAAATAAAGTATAACAATTCTTGTTAAACATAATTACAAATAAATCTAATAATTTTTATTTTAAAATTTTTTTTGTTTAATCAAATAATCAATTAATTCTTGTGCTTTGTTTAAAAAAGTAATTATATTTATTGAATAATATTTAAATTTAACAATTTTAAAATAAAACATTTAAATTTAAATTTAATTTTTAAATAAAACATTTAAATTTAAATTTAATGATTTTTAAATTAAATATTTTAAAAAATAATTTTTAAAATTTTCTCACTCCGGTTTTTTTTAGTAATACTAAGATTTTATATATTTATATTTTGAACAAAATTCTTAGATTAAAATTTTTATTGTTAATAATTTTATTTCGTACAATTAAATTTGTTATAAATTTATATATATAAGAAGTTATCTATTTAATACTTACGGATACCAATAATTCGATAATTAAACTAATTATGTGTATTTGCATTTGTCAAATATCTAATTTTTATTATATGTATTTGTATTTGCTCTAATGTATATCTGAATTTTCGGTTCAAAAATAGAATAGGATAAGAATACTTTCGAATATATTTAATTAAAATATATTTAATTAATTTTCATATTTATTTATATTAATTAAATTTATAAATAAATAACTTCATAGATGATGTGATTGGATTTTCATAAAATTTATATGACATTTTTATACATTCAATATTTTTAGATTATTTCTAAAATCATAAGTGTTTGGATTATAAATATGGTTTTATCTTTATCTTATACTAGATATTATCCGTGCATAGCACAGATTTTAAAATTATTAAAATTGAAAATAATAAATAGTTTGAATATAATATAATATGTATAATTTTTAAATGATAAAAGGTATATAGTGGTATTGATTAATTATTAATTTATAGTAATTATATATTAACATTTAAATATATTCAATATTAGAATAGGTTATTTGGGGTGTGTGTGTGTATATATATATAATATCAAAAGAAGCGGATCGAGCAAAAAAAAAATCGACTGTTGGTATTTGGTCATTGTTGATGAAGCGGTACGTCCATTTAATGAAGCGGTTTGTCCGTCCGAACGCTCTGAACCGAAACCTTGCGTCCGTATACAAATTGTGTCTCTTAGCTTTCACTCGAAACTATCTATATGAATGATCATCTCATCATTCGGAAAGACACTGAAAATTCGTTTTACCCCTTAAACTTCTGAAAATTTTATAGAATAGATTCGATAAGAGATCAATCTCTTGTGATCGTTGAATCCTCAAAACGGAATAGAGAGAAAATTTCATTCTTAGGACACTACAAACGCAGGTCTCGATCATCCATCTGGTATCTTTAGTTGTTGTTTTTTCAATTCAATATTTGTTTAATATTCATTTATAAATTGTGCATTCGAATATATCCGAACTCACTTATTCTAACGATATATAAATCCAATAATATCATATAATATATATATATATATATTAATTTATATATAATTTTGATAATATTTATATATTTGTTCGATTAAATAGTCGCAAAGACAATTGCGGTAACATATAATCAATCTCAATAAAACACAAATCGCTTAAATAGAAATCTATATATAAAAAGGAGGATAAAATGGTGCAAACTCCTTGGGCCACCTGAGCAACATTTAAATTTTTTTATTCTAATTTATAATTTAGTTTTGCTCTCCATTACAAATACTTTATAGCAACTAACCTAAATTTAATGTACATCGTAATTATTCCTAAATTTAATATATTCTATATATAAAAATGAGTGTTTTCTCTCTTGACAATGAATTTTTTTTATATATGTCTTTGATTATTTCAAATGTGTAATAAAAATGTGGATATAAAAATATTCAATATATATAAACATATATCTATTAAATAAGTATCCTTCTTTCAATTTTTTTGAATAAGACAATTAAAACAAAGAATTAAAACATGAAACTATAATAATACAAATAACAACTATCCAAATAAAAAAAATTATATACTAAACAATTTACATAAATTAAAATAAATACAAAAATAATAATTCATAAATTGTATAACAATTACAATTAATTAAATTTAAAACAAACTAATTCAAACAAAACAAATAAATTATTAATAAAATTTATACTACCGTTTGTTTTGAAATAATGAAATAAAACTATTAATACTATCATAATTTTTTTTCGTTTTTTCTTTTGAAGCGTTTCTTCTTCTCCACCACTGCGACTGTTCTTCTTCGCCACCACTGTGATCGTTCCTTCTTTCTCTTGACCAGTACAATCGTTCCTTTAATGCATTCAAATGAAGAAACTCTTTGTTGTTTTGGAGGATTTCATCAATACATTTGCTAGAGAGATGATTGGTTTTCACATAGATTTGTGAGACCATCGAATCCCGAGTAGCACAATGGCAGTATATCTCGCTTGGGACTCCCTCCAACTCATCATCGTCTTCATCATCCGAAGACAAAAATGATCGCGTATTCAGAGGATCTTCTCGGAGAAAGAGATTCCGCAGCAGAGTTGTAATCGTTGTCCTTGAATCCTCATGGTTTACACAATCATATCCGACATGATAGCTATCAGAGATGAGATTTCTATGGAATACCGGAAAAATAATTTGTCATTAACCACCGCCTCCACATCGGGATCCTCCTGGAGATTGATAAACCCAAACTCCTCGTCATCATTTCCACCGGTCATCGACTCTGTTTTTCTCCCATCGACAATCACCCAATTCTCCAACGGCTTTGCGTCTTATTATTATTATTATTATTATTATTATTATTATTATTATTATTATTATTATTAAGTAAAATTGTATTCATTTTCCTATATCATATATTGTTCATATTATATATGATTAATGGTATTTTTTTATATGTGTATATTTTAAAATATTTTTAAAAGGAAAATTATGTAATAAAATATTTATATTTTGTTTACTTTTTTATAATAGTTTTATAGAATAATTAAAATTTTTAAATATTTTTAAAAATTAGTAATATTATATATATATATATATGAATTATGATTGTGTTATTATTACGAGCTAATATAAATAAATATGTCAAGTTAAAATTTACATTTTATCACAAAAATCTCATATGATTTAATGGTCTTTTTTGTAATCAATATAAAAAATCTCTAAATACGTTTTTTTTACAACGTAAATTAATGGATATAAATAAAATATTTTGATTACATTACACACTTCATGTTAATCTTTTTGTTGACTTCAATTTCTTATATATATATATATATATATATATATTTAGTTGCACTAACGCTTTCTAAAATAATTATATAAAAAAATTGTTTATCTTTAATTTTATTGTTGAACATCAAAATTAAATATATCAATTTTCTATTTGTTTTTAATTTAAGTTTAAACATATTGGTTATTTTTTTAAATGATATATAAAATATTTCATCAATATTAATATTATATATATCTGATATAACGTTATATAAATATATATTAATTATATTTCTATAATATCAAATTGATAAAAGTCTGTGCATAAGTTTCTAAAAGGATAATGAATTAATGAAACTAATGGCACTCTCTTCGAAACAAAGAAATTTGATTGATCAAAATACCAAAAATACACTCTAAAACCTTTTATATAGGTATGTTCATCACTCCTTTCCAACCATCACAGATTTACAAACCAAAATGGATCTCTTCTTCTCCCTTCTACTAGATATTTAAAGGAATTACAATCAATAATTATAATAATACAATAAATGTTAAATATTTTTTAAAATTCTTCGGTTATTCCCTTTTCGAATTAGTTACAATTCTTTTTGTTTGTCTTTGATCAATTAGTTCTCGCTCCAAATCTCATTTTGTTTACAAGTTGAACCCACAACAAATGGTCTCAACCGATTCCTCTGAATTTGTTGATCCTATGGATCCTATCGACTTGACTTCGACCTTGAACCCATCTCTGATTTTCTCTATCCCAAACTTTTTCTCGACAATGACTTCCACCGGAAACCCAACCTCCTCGACTAGTGCCTTGATTCTACTTGTCCCTCTTGGTGTACATATACTTCATCGAAGAACAATCTCGCCATATGATTTGCTCCAAGCAACAATCCGGGCTTTGACCCTCTCTCAGCCTTCCTTTGTGGTGACAATTACGACGAATAGGCTACAACATTCGTGAAGCTCTCAAATCCATAAAGAAATTCCGTTTTTTATGGGGAAATACCTCAGTCGCCTATTAACTCCCCTATTTTTGAAGAATGGGAGAAAATATTTGTTTGTTGTCTCATGGATCAAAAAAACAATTGAATCGAAGTTCCGATCTAATGTTACTCATCGAAAAAAAGCACGATATCTTTGGGAACATTTGCAAGCCAGCATCTCCATTTCGAACTAGCTCGATGCACACAACGAGGTGTGAGCATTTATGCTCATTATGGAAAATTGAGTCATCTTTGGCATGTCTCTACTTGAGGAAAATGCACTTGCAATCTCTCGACTCAATTAGAGCAATATCAAAACGAAGAGAGGGTGGACGATTTCTTGATGGGACTAGATGACTCCTTTTTTGGAGTTATTAGATCTAATCTTTTGTCTCATGACGAGCCTGACAATGAAGCTATTTATGATATTGTACTACATGACGAGAGTTCGCATCATATGTTGAAATGTGGAAACTCTCAAGATGATTGTAACCTCGCTATAGCTTTTTTCATCAGAATAGGGTACAAAATCGATCTTCCTCATAAGATAAGGCAAAGCTTCATTATTCCAATTGTGTACAATCCGAAGATCTATCACACTCTTGCTTCCTAATTCTAGGGTTTTCGGAGTGGTGGAGCGATAGACCTTGGATTCTGACAGGATGAGGCATGGGCTTCTCCTCTATACCACCCAGCTCTGAGCGCGAGCGTGGCTCTATTTTTCTAGTGCATGTGAATATGGCATAGGTGACTCCGATAGCTCCAATAATATCCACTTTGATGAGAAATCGATCGACTAGAAGTTAGCAACATTACAAATGGTCAATGGAAAACTGTTTTGGAAATCTTCTAATGCTAATAAGATTGGTGCAACTAAATTCAATTTAGTAAGGCTCATGTTTCTTCTTGGATTTTAGACTCAAGTTATTCACATCACATGACAGAAAATTCCTCGAGCTTAAAAAATATCTCTAACATACCGCTGTGTCGAATCTACTTTCCATATGGATGACATAATGTGGTGGTGAAATAGAACAGTGTTAAAATTGGAGAAAATCTAACATTGACAAACTTTTTCTTCATCGAATAGCTCGATTTCAATCTGATTGTGGTCCCTCACTAATTGGATCAATAAGATTGCTCATCAGGACAGCACTACCAAGATGATGATTAAAGTGGGTAGGCACAGCGATAGACTTTATTATTAGTGTGGAGGGGAGACGGCTGCAGCGGTTGGGACTTTGAGCTTTGTTCAAAGGATACGTGGCACCAACGGCTAGGGCATGTTGCTTCACAAGTTTTAGATTTTATTTTTTATTTAAGTGTTTCTCGAGGTTCTGAGAATTTGAATAAAGTGTGCGAAGTTTGTTTAAGAGCTGAACACACCCGTGATTGTTTCCCCGAAAGGAAAAATAAACAGCTTCTATATTTGAACTTATCCATTGTGATGTCTAGGGCCCCTACCATACTCCATCTTTCTCGAGTGTAAAGTATTTTTTGATAATTTTTTATGATTTTTCTCGAGGAACATGGATTTATCTCATGAAGATTAAGTTTGACACATATTAACCGATTTTAGTTATGATTGAATGAAAATTTGATACTATAGTTAAGATTGTATGCTCAGACAACAAAATTGAATTTATGACTCTTGAGAATATGTTTTTGGAACACGATATTCTACATCAAACTTTGTGTGTTGGAACGTTGCAGCAAAACAGAAAGTTAAACGAAAACATAGGCATATATTAAATGTGATTCGGTATTCAAGCTAATTTTCCAATAGAATTTGGGGGAGATAGTGTTTAGCAGCCACACATCTAATTAATCAAACTTCTTCATTTGTTCTTGATGGTAGAGACCCTTTGAGTTTTTCCACGGGTCCAAGCCGTTGTATTCACACTGGCGTGTTTTTGGCTTGCTTTGCTATGTTCATAATTAAGACGGGAACGGAGATAAGTATCTGATCGAAGTCACTAATGCATCTTTGTTGGATATCCATTCGAAAAAAGGGATAGCGGGTATATAGTCTTGATTGGACAGTATTCATGGTGTTTCGTGATGTTATATTTCAGTATGACATCTACCTTTTCTCCCTGGGTTTTATCTCTGCATCGACATACTGATTCTATCTACACTTTTATAGTAGACTTGACCTAATTTTGAAAATGATAAATGTTTTAATTATCTGGATCCTTTGTGTGATGCTCTGCCCTCGCCATCTTCCTCTGAATTGGATCCAGAAATAAGGGAGTACACCAGATGCTTAGTCAAGGACAACGCTCCAAGATCCCATCCACACGGTTACATGACTGTCATTAACATGTTTCACACTTCCTCGAACAACCCTATTGAATCTTCATCCATCTATCTGATTGATAGGTATGTTAGTTATGTAAATTTTACTCCGAAACATTGTGCATTCCTTGTGGTCATTACTACTGGAAGAGAACCTTGTTTGTACCCTAAGGTTTTGACCAACGACAATTTGAGAACCGCAATGTATGCCAAGATCAAAGCATTTGAAAACAATGACACTTGGACACTCGTTCCACTACCAACGAGGAAGAAGGAAATTTGTAATAAATGGGTGTTCATAATCAAATATCATTATGATGGGTCCATTGAACTATATAAAGCACGCTTGGTTGTTCTCGAAAACAACCAAGTCGAGAGTATCGCCTACGAGGAAACTTTCGCGTCGATTTCCAAGTTAGCTACAATTCATTTATTCCTTTTTGCGGGTTCTGCTCGTGATTGGAAAATAATCCGGATGGATGTACCAATCCCTTTTTTCATGGTGATCGACGAGGAGGTCTACATGAAACCTACATCTGGTTTCCCGTTCATGGATCCTTCAGTGGTGTGTCGTCTTCGAAAGTCTTTGTATGGTCTTCGACAAGCACCTCGATGTTGGTTTGTCAATCTTGCTTCTTCACTCAAATTGTATGGTTTTTTTCAGTCGCCATCCGATCATTCTCTCTTCACATTCTTACACGGTGTTGTTCGACTTGGTGTATTGGTTTACGTCGACGGCTTGATTATAATGGGTAACTCAACGACTGCTATTTCAGCATTTAAAAATTATTTGAAATCGTGTTTTCATATGAAATATCTTGGTACGCTCAAATATTTTTTGAGGATTGAGATCGTGCGTAACTTCGACGGCATCTATCTATGTCAACAGAAATACGCTTTAATGATCCAGGAGCTTATAGATGTTTGGTTGGACGAGTTATTTATCTGGTGGTTACTCGTCCAGAACTATCGTATTTGGTTCGTATCTTGTCCCAATCATACTCCCCATCGTGCACATTGGGATGCGGCTCTTCAAGTGGTTCACCACCCTGAAACGCAACTCGAGGCAAGGTCTCTTACTTAGTTTATATTCCAACTTACAGGTTATGACCGATGTGATTCTGATTGGGCAGGTTGTCTTTTGCCGATGCTCAATGATAGGGTTGTTTATTTAGCTTGGATGCTCATTTATTTCATGGAAGACCAAGAAATAGAACATTGATTCTCGCTCTTCCACCGAAGCAGAGTATCATTCTATGGCCATGACCACTTGTAAGCTAATTTGGCTAAAGGCATTACTCAAAGATCTTAGAGTTTATCATACTTAACCAATGTGGCTTCATTGCGATAGTTCAAGTCGTATTACACATTAGCTTGAAACCGGTATTCATCGAACACACGAAGCACATCAAGGTCGATTGTCATTTCATCCGTGACGCAATTCTCAAAGACATAATAACCACTCAGCACGTTTCTACTATCGTTTACAGCTTGCAAATCTCTTTACAAAGGCTCTTGAATGCAAGGAGTTCGACGTATTCGTGTGCAAATTGGGCGTTCGAGATTTACACGTATCAATTTGAGGGGGTTGACGAATTCCTCTACATGTAAGGATCCTACGAGATCGGTTATGTTGATTTGTTCTTCTTGTTTCTTTCCCTTACTTTTCTCCTTATTTTGCTCATCGTTAGGTTAACAACTCCTGTACATAAAAGTGTGTAAAGCATATGCAATTTTATAGAAAACCTTTAATAAATATTATCGTCTCTGTGTCATGATAAATGGTTGCATCATATTGCATCTAACACATCAAAGATGTTCACCATTGTATGGTTGTGTTTGTAATTCTTACTTTCCTTTCGCCACTTCTTTCTCAAAATTTTATGCAAGACAATATCAATTGGATTTTGGTCTGAGAATGGCATTTTTCAATCTATTTTGATAAAGAAAATAAATTTTTATCTTAGGTAAGAAAATAATTTCTTTTTTTTACGTCGAAATGTATCCAACAACGAGTGATAGCTTCTGTTGTATATGTTGTTGTCGATACGAGAGTTTATCAGTTTTCACATATCCTTTTGTCACAGATGCTTGGGTCTTCGCAGCAAGTCTAGCACCACCAAACACAAGTATGTCTTCAGACAAGTACATGCTCAGATATATCATTCTCCATACTCATCTGCAGTAGGCACCCTTATGTAGGCAATGAAATGCACAAAACCAGATATCGCTTATGCAATGGGTGTTGTTAATCGTTTCTTAGCTAATCCAGGAAATGAACATTGGGCTGCAGTTAAATGGATCCTCCGATACCTATGTGGAACTTCCAAAAGATGTTTATGCTTTGAAAAAAGAAAACCTGTGTTAGAAGGACACAAATGCAGATTTGGCCGTTGACATTGATTCAAGAAAATCAACATCAGGATATATGACTACTTTTGCAGGGGAGCTATTTCATGGCACTCAAAGCTACAAAAATGTGTTGCATTATCCACAACGGAGGCAGAGTATATCGCAACTATTGAAGCTTGCAATGAGATGTTGTGGATATGAACTTGTTGCTTGAGTTGGGAATAGATCAAGAAAGGTATGTCTTAAAGTGTGACAATCAAAGTGAAATTTACCTAGCAAAGAACTCAACATTTCATTCCCGCACAAAGCACATTGATATAAGGTATCATTGGATCCAAGAAGTTCTCGAAGAAAAGAGAATACATCTTGACAAAGTTCACACTGATGAGAACTGGTCTGATATGATGACCAAGGTGATACCAACGAAGAAGTTTGAAGATTGTTGTCAAGTTGTTGGTTTACTACTACCCCCAAATAAGGTTGGAAGGGGACATTTATTGGGATCCATCCTTAATTGGAGAGCTAGAGATTTCTAAAGAAATTTAGGAGTCTCTAGGATGTTACGGAGAATTCTAGAGAATTGTAGAACTCTCTAGAATTGTATAGAAAAATGTGGAACCCTCTAGAATATTCTAGAGATGTGTGGAACCTTACGGAAGAGTATGGAAGGATGAAGAAGGTGGTGGAAGAGTGTAGATATTCCTAGAGTGTGAGCATTCTAGAGAATCAATCTCCACCATTTGATGAAAGAAATCTTCACCATCCATTTAAAGGTGGAGTAGTATAAATAGGAGTAGTCGCATCAATTTCTAATCATCCAAAACTCAATGATCAAGTGAGAAGCCACTTAGAGTGAAAAAAACAAGAGATTCTCTTTGTAAGAGAAAAGAAGAAAGTTGGGAAAAATTCATCCTCAAGTTTGGGTGAGCCACCGAGCGTGGATCAATTTTGTAATCCTATTATAATTCTATATAGCAGAAGAATCTTCATTTTGATAATTGTACTTTTGTGCTCACATTTCTACTTTTAATCCTAAATATCCATCTTAACTTCACGAAGTAGGAACGTCGTGATTTTCCAATAAATCTCTTCTCTCTCGATGCTTGCGAGGACTCGGCAGTCGCGCGAAGCTTATGTAGCATATGTTCCATATCACCAATTTTGGTTTCGATTCTTGAGATTCCAGATTTAGGAAACCCTAATTTATCAACTTTTTGTTGGATTTCTGAAATTTTATGACTTTGCTTTCAATTACTGGAATTTTGTTGATGATGTCCATTCTCTTCATATGCCACCAATTCTTGATATTCACTTCATAAAATCTCTCGGTGACGGTTGTTTTGAACCCCACCAAATATTGAAAAGAAAAACACAATTGTTGGTCTTGAAACCAAGATATTGCGACTTCTTCAATAAATCCATACTAAAAGTGCAAATTTCCAAAATCTGCAGTATATTTCTTTTCAACAAAGTACCTCTCAAACCATTCAAACAAAGATTCATGAATTTCATCTCCAGAAAATATAGAAACATCAATGAAAATCCAAAAATGCTCAGATACCAACAATGTCAAGAGCAAAGGAATTTTGATGATCGGAAAACTCAAAAAACACGCACTAGCGTCATTACATAGTGATATTCATCACTCCCAGATAACCCTCACAATCCAAAATGAATTAACCCTCTTCTCCTCTAGACTATAGCTATTTATAAGAATTACAATTAAGAATTATAATAATACAAGAAGTATTAAATACCTCTTGAATTATTCTAACAATCATGCCAATGCATGCTCTTAGTTAGATTCACAGTTGCAGAGGGAGGTTCTGATTCGGTCGCCTGATGACTGAGATCTTAAGCTTTTCAGCAATATAAAAATATCATATCACAGACAAAATCTTATGCTGTTTGGGGTTTAGGAATGGCATTTTTCTTTCCAAATCCACACCCCATTTTGCATATAACAATTTATCTCTCTTCTTTCTTTATCACTTTCTAAAAAGTTACACAAATTTGGGTAATGCAATGCAAAACCAAGTTCTTCAGTCTTCCATTCCAACACCACCTGCCTCCGTGTTCTCCTGTGAGCCCATCTCTTGAAACAGTTCTTCACTCCCATAGAGTTGCTCATATATCTGCCAAAATTGTAATTCACTTCAGCTTTGGCTCGGTGCAAGAATAATGAGTTACAATTTTGATTATAGAATTACAAAACCTTTGTTAAAAAATGTGGATGCCATTTACATCTATCAAACCCTCCATTTTTTTCCTTATTTTCCCCTGAAATTAATCTCATATGCTCAATTAGTCTCTCTAGTTTCTCTACAAAGAAGAAAAACCCTAATTTGGTCTCCGAAAAGCTAAAGCATTCAGTCGACATGAAGAAACCTGAACGAACCTAAAACAGAAACTTTTGATCAACCCTAAGCATTCTTATTTTCAGTTTCTAATCAACTTCTGTTCTACAGGAATTCCCATGAAAGCCACTGTTTTCTATTTTCCTTTACTTCTCAAAAGTATCCATCGCGTGTAAAGGAGAACAAGTGTTTACTGGGAATCTAACCTTCATGGCTGATTCCACCGTCTCATTGTAATTCAAATTTCCATCTGGCATCATTGAGGAGCTGATAACACCAATTTCACCCTGAAACATATAAACTCCGATGAACAACACGCATTGCAAACATTAAAAGTTCAATAAAGTTGCGGTGAATAGTGAAACGAAGCAGCGATCCACACCTGAACCAGCTCCTGCACATACAGCGCTTTCCAAAGAGCAACAGGTTTTCTTTCAGCAGTGTCATTCTGAACCTCAGAAACGTTTTCAAGATTCCCGGGAACAGGCACTGTGATAAGAACATCCATTGCAGCTTGCAACAATTTCTTCCCTTGATCAACGTCATCACATAAAGTTGACAGATACAAAACATGCCTGCAGCAAAAGCAGATATTGTAAACTCAAGTCTCATAATGGCGCATCTAAGAGAACAAGACTATAGACTGAAAATTTGAGCATATGTCGAATAACGAACGTGTGATAAAAATAAACAAATGGATAAAGTAAGGAGACTAGTAGGATCATCCCTAACCAACTCAAACTTACATGCCAGGGGGACAAACAGCTAAACCATGACCGATTTGCAGAACACGAATCGCAGTCACCTGCCCAAGAAACAAAGCTAAGAAAGAAACATAAAAAATGAGCATTGCCTTTTGCAGACAGGCCAACAATGACAAGAAAAAAGGAAGCAAACTTCAAAAATATTATTATTCTATACATGTTGTGTAACTACAGTACAGAAAACAATCTTACTTGAAGGTGGATATATGACAAGGAGATTTGATATATCAGCTTTCACAGATCCATTAAGGATGCATATTCCTCTTGCAATCTTGCCGGTGCTGCCTTTTGGGGCTAGGACCTGAAGAGTGTGCCTCAACTGATCGGAAAATGATGATATTGTTGGCAATGCCACAGCAATGCATGGGTCCAAAATCAATTTCCCGCTGAATATGTCTTGACCAGAACCTAGTCTAATCCCTTTGTACTCGCCAGTATCCTATACACAGTTATATAATCAAATAAGGTTTGTCTGACAAGAACAATATTCAAATCTACTTATAGGCACGGCCATCCACTAACTTGCCTTGTCTAGAAGCACAGCAGTAGCTGGCATTCGGAGAACCTGAGCACAGATAAAGACTAGATAAGTATCAAAAGCTCATGGAAACATAATATATACATGAAACAAAACATCTATGACCCCAGCATCAATCAAACATACATAAAGGCACCCTTTAACGGCAGCACGACGGCAGAAGGCTTGTGGAAGTTCTCCTTGACCGTAAATGGGGTATATCAATGCCCCAAGTGCGTTAGAAAATCTAAAGTACAAAGTAGCATATACTCATTATGACATAGTTTGCCGAAGCTGGGTGACAAGCATGACAGAAAATAGAGAAAACCAATAGTGGTTAATACAGTGATCGCAAATCAATAAGAAAAGAGGAAGGGAGCAAAATTCTGACCTGCCAACAGATGAACTATAGACAGCCAATCGATCTATACCGTCTCTCGTCTTTAGTAAATTTCTACATGTTCCCGTATTGTCTTGATCATGATCTAGCATTGCAATGGCGTACAAGATGATCCTATGTAGGCAAAGAAGATAAACCAAGATATTGATACCAGATTGCACATCAAAGCAATGACACAAGCTAATTCTTTAGCACACAAACAAAATCATGGATAAAGTCACATCTGCAACAACAAAAAAATGAGCTACATATTAGGAGGCCTTACGATTTAATATTGGGTGGCAATCGCATCTTCTTCAGAAACTCAACAAATGGAGTCTCCATATCCTCCTCTGATATTTGCGACATCTCCTCGCTCTCAGAAACCGAGCCCAAATGCTCTTGAACGAGTTTGAAGAACTTCATGAGCTGATTCTTCTCCATCAACGTCATGCTCTTGTCCTTGAATATTGCCGCTCTCGAATCGGGTACGCTCTTCAACTCACCGCTCTTGTTCCCCACAAAGCTGGCGTCGATACTCTTGAACTCCACGTAATGGCTGGACTCTGATTTCAGCATCAAATCGATTGATTTATCGGCACATAACAAAACTCTAGGGCCACACAAATCGATGTTGAACTTCCTCGAGTGTTCTTCAAGGATCTGTGGAGCGAAGTTGGAGATCTCGACGGCTGAATACAAGGGACGGGTCGTGAGATCCACAGCGAGGAGATCGTGACAGTCATTCGTCAGCGGAGATGATGGAGGACATACAGAGTGGGATTGCAGAAAGGAAGAGAGATCGGAGAGTGAGAGGGAAGCAAAGTGAGAGCCATAGAAAGGGTTGGGATCTAGGTGAAGAACAGATTTTCCGGCGGAGGAAGCGGCGGCTGCTATGACAGATTCAGCGAGGCCAGTGCCGACGACGATGAGATCGTAATTAGTGGGATCAATGGGAGGATAAGGAGGAAGGTCGGCCATGGTGGTCGAGGCGAGAGGACGAGTTGTCTGATTGGAACCGAACCCTCCTCAAGCTTCGGATTTCATCAGAGAAGAGTAAAGCCTAAGAAGCAGACGACGACGACCGTAACTGTAACGACGGTGAAAGTCGTGCTTCATTCTGTAATGAAAACTCAAAAGTTCGTTCTTTTAAAATTACCACTTTTTAAAATTTATAAATGTTAAAAAACAATTAAGGATAATGAATACATATAATATACATATAGAAGAAGGTAATATATGATATATTTTCGGAGTAGGTTAAATTGCTTCGAACATAACTCCGTGAAAATAATTATAAAATAAAAATAAGAGAAAAGATAAATTGCACACGTTCCGCAATTTTTTCGAATGAAAAACTGTCAAACCGTATAAAAACAAGAAAGATTAAAAGGATTTCGAACTTCCACACATCAAACTTCATCAACGATATCAAGACAAATTGTTTTAAATGGATAATCTAGAAATTGTCTCGTAACCATAATATGTGCACAAGCATCATGAGGGCATCACAAAAAAAGCAAGCCTCAAACGGACGGATCGAACGGGCAAGATAATGATCGTGACGAGGACGCACAGGGCACTGGCGATGATACGTGGGACGCTGATGAGGACACGTGGGATGCTGGCGAGGATGCGAGGGATCCAAACCGAAAATCACGAAATACGCAGGTCGCGTCCGAGATTCATGGGCCACCAAATTCGGAAATTAAACTTTTTGCGAAAACACCCAAATAGAGGCCTTCCCGAAGTCCAAATTTGATGAAACCAAGACCATTAGAACCAGCACTCAAAGAGCTTCAGATGGGTACCTGACCACTACCGGAACGTAACTTTTCGGGTGACATTCTCACGACTTTTCCGACGAGACGCCTAGTGCACACTTAGAGCCAAATTCCGAGATTTCAAGCATGCTAAAGGGGCCTTGGACTAGATCCAAGACCAAGAGGCTACAAGAGAAGGTTCAAGATATCTTAGAAGATCAAGAGATTGAACAGCAAGATCATTTGAAGGTTTAAGCCTCACAAGCCCATGGACCACACAAAGATCCATCAAGAGAAAGTGTCTTGGATTTGAGTCATTCAAATTCAAATTTGAATTCAAATTGTACCAAGAACACGTATAATTTAGGGCTTATTTCATGCATAGTCGGTAGGAATAAAATCTAGGAAAATTAGGATCAATAAGAGACTTAGGCATTTGAATAGGAGTATAATGTGGAGAATTTGTTTTTGGCCTTTTTCCTTTTTAAAAAAGGCACGCATGAATAACAAAATAACAAGGGATTTTCGAGCAAAACATAGATCAAACGAGCTTAGCTCATTGTTCTTGAGATTGAGAGATTCATCTCACATAAATTGACCAGGTCCGGGGCTTGCTCGATTCCACTTATCAAGCAACGAACCACGGTTTCTTGTGGCATCTTCTATCGTCATAAGAGTTCTAGTGGTGCATATGATCAAGGGTATTGGACGGTCTCACGGAGATTTGGGTCAACGTTCTTCAGCATGTATCCGTCTACGAGTTCAAAGGCATTCATCCGCACAACCGAGTGAAACGCATGATCCAGCCTCGCATCACATGAAATCTAAGTTATGAGATCAAAATAAGCACGCATGTGATTATGTAGTTGATGCATCGATTAACACTATAAAATTATCGATGATCCACACGACACATGAATCGCTCAACATAAATCATCATGGATTCTTTCTAAAATGATTGTGGCTCGTATCTTATTTTGGTTGGAGATGACCTTATTATTAGTTTTTCTCTGAGCAAACAACACAAGTCGACTCATGAGATTTTAAAACCTTTTGAGCTCTTAATGAACGGCAAAATGAATTTTCAATTATCTTTCGTATCATTGTTGAAACGGAATGGCCTAATTAGCAATGTCACGCCTTAAAACTATATGTAAATTTATAATCTGCATCTTCAATAAATTTTTAGTTTATTGTATTGTATGATACAATTATTCTTATTGTTGTATGATAAAACCTAGATGACAAAATTGACTATTATACCTTTCATCAATTTGTGCACATTCTAAAATTGTATATATCATGTGTTTGTTCATTTTTCAAATTTGAGAAATATTTCTCTTTAAGAATAATGTGTGTAGTAGTAATGTGAGCGAGACATATATCTATGTCTTGGATCTTAGATTGATACATTTAGAATCTAAATAAATTAAATAATATGAATAAATAAACATGAAAGTGCGAGAACTTATATTAGAAATCGAATGATTTAAAAATTATAGAGACATAATGAAATTGAAAAAAAAATAAAAAAAAATATATATATAATGAAATTGAAAAATAAATGTTTTTATATTCGTTTCCATCTTCACAATGGATAAGATAATGGGTAACATTTAGGTGATGACTGGTGGAGTCGCCAGAAGACGCAAACGCAGCGACTGCGTTTTCTGGCGACTCCGAGCGTTATCTCAGGTGACAGGTGGAGTCGCAGGAAGTCGCAGTCGCCACAAAACGCTAAATTTAAAAATCTTATTTTTTGTAACGTTACGTTACGTTTTCAGGCGTTTTTTATTAAATTACTAAACTACCCTTCTGTCTCCTTTCTTCTCATTCCTCTGCCTTCCTCTGCCTGGGCGATTTCTTCTCATTTCTCATCGTCCTCCACCACCAGACTCCTCCTCCAGACTCCTCCTCGCCGACTCCTCCTCACCGGTAAGTCTCTTCGCCGACTCTCTTCGCCTCTTTCCTCCTCCTCGCTCGTTCTCTCTAGGCCATAAAATTAGGGTTTCGGTGTATGAACACAACTACCATTTTTTTGGTCGATGGCAGTAAGTTGAATTTCCTAGTTATCGAAGTGGGGTTTCCCCCTTCATCTTCTTCTTTTAGGTCTACAGTTCTGTATTCTGTTTGGTTTCCGACAAAACCATGGAAAACCATTTTCGTAATAGAAACGTCCTCTTTAGATTTTTCTATGTTGTTTTTATGCTTAAGACATTTATCATATTTGGTTTTACGTATGAGTTTGAACTTTGGAACTTGAATGTATTATTTTCTAGTTTTAAGACGTTTATTATATAATATTTTACTATTGGATTTACTTTTGAAATTTGCAGGCAATTGTAGAAATCATTATTGGAGACGATGAAGCACTTAATGCGTTGATTGACATAAATCCGGCAAGATATTGTTTAAAAGAAAAAATCAGAACTGAACCAGAGCGAGGAGTACGGATTATGCATCAATTGATGTATGGGAGTGATGAACAATGCCTTCATTTTTTACGTATGAGAAAATCGGTGTTTCATAAGCTTTTGAGGAAACTAAAGGAGTTTGGACTCCAAGAATTTCACAAAGTGGGTGCTGAGGTGGCTTTGGGTATAACTTTGAAGATATTGGGACATAACATATCACAGAGAGTCGTAGCAGCGGATTTCCAAGTTTCTCAGTGGACCGTGACATATAAGTTTGAAGAAGTACTGGATACCTTATGTCGACTACATGCGGATAATGTTTCATGGAAGCGAGAAGATTTTGCTGAAATATGTCCGATGATTCGACACGATAGAAGATATTTTCCATATTTCAGGGATTGTATTGGAGCTTTGGACGGAACTCATATTCCAGTACTCGCTAGTGGCAAAGACAAGATCACATATTGGAATCGTAAAGAATATACATCGATGAACATCTTGGCAATATGTGATTTCAAGATGAGATTTATTTACACACGGATTGGAGTTCCAGGACGTGCACACGACACGAAGATATTAACAGAGTGTGCACGACATGATAAGTTCTTTCCTTTTCCAGATGCGGGACAATATTTTTTAGTAGACTCTGGTTATCCTAATCGAAAGGGTTTTATGGCTCCTTACCCAGGCGAACCGTATCACCCTAATCAATTTTCTGGACGTCGACCAAGGACTATGCCTGAGATATTTAATAAGAGGCATTCTGCATTACGTTCAGTAATTGAGAGGACGTTTGGAGTTTGGAAAGGTAAATGGAAGATTTTGAAAGGTCCACCTCGTTATAGTATAAAGATACAAGAAAAGATTGTTGCGGCTACCATGGCACTTCATAATTTTATTCGAGATTCTAATGAAGAAGATATCGATTTTAATGTGGCTGAGACTACTGAGGATTACACACCGGAACTCACTGGAAACACGTCTCCATCACGTGATGATATTGCTATTGATAGATTTTATGATCCAACTGCCGATGTTTACATGTCAAACGTCAGGGATGGAATAGCACGAGAAATATGGGATGCGGAGCGCTAATGTTAGAGATCTTTTTTAAATATTATGTTTTATGGTTTATATGTATTTGGATTTTTTTTAGATATTATGTTTCATGGTTTATATGTATTTGGATTTTTTTAGATATTATGTTTTATGGTTTATATGTATTTGGATTTTTTTTAGATATTATGTTTCATGGTTTATATGTATTTGGATTTTTTTTAGATATTATGTTTTATGGTTTATATGTATTTGGATTTTTTTTATACATTTTGGTTTATGTTTTATATGTATTTGGATTTTTTTAGATATTTTATTTTATGTTTTATATGTATTTCAAATTTTGTTTAAATGATTTATTTTTTTAGATATTTTATTTGTATATATATATATATTTGTATATATATATGTTTATTATATATATATATATATTTGTGTATATATATATGTTTTGATAAAATTATTTTAAGTTTTTATTATAATTTATATTAATCATAAATATAGATATATATGTATATATATATTGTATATTCAAAAAATTGAAAATCATAATTAAAAAGTATATAAATAGACAATTTTATTAACAATTGTCCATTTTGGTATATACGATCATGTCAAAAACTTCAATCAAAATTGATATATACGATGAAAATATATAAATCAAATTAATTAATAATTAGAAATATAAATTATAAGATTCACTAACTCTAATCCAGAGGATACGAATGTAAAACATATTTAGTGATGATCTTTTTAATTTATAATATAATATAAATAATTAAAAAAATTGAGTGAAAAATATACAAAAAGTTATCACGAATGATCGAAGGAAAATTTTCATATCAATGATGTGTTAGAAAATAAATGTAATGACATATATGTATAATATTAGGGGTGCGATACGGACCGGATCGGTCCGAACCTAAAAAGCCCTAATTTTTGCAGGTCGGGCCGGGCCGGTCCGAATATGATCGGGCCTAAAATATACGGCCCGAAACTCGGTCCAACGGGTTTTGGATGAGTTCGGGCCGGGCCTTGGGCCTAAAGAGATTAAAAAAACTAAAAAATTTAAACAAGTCTAAAACGCTAAATTAATCCATACGAATCCAAATTTTCATGTCAACAAAGTCCGAAAACACTAAACAAATCAGTAGAAGTCAAATAGTCTAAAACAAACGTCAACAAAGATTAAAAAAATATTCCATACAAGTCCATAAATGATGAAACAAAAATACAAACAAATTTGACTTGAATCTCTTGCTCTTTCGGTTTCACCATTTGAACTTCTCTCGGGGATTACAAGAAAACATGATCAATACCCTTAGAATTAAACTACAATCTTATTCTTCATTGTACATAAGTTTCTATCTAAATGAGTAAATAATACATATGAGTTTTGACTTTTGAAGTTACCTTGTTTATAAGAGAGATATAATAAGATTTCACATTATGGGATCGTGGCGAAAAATCCATCGGGACCGCTAAATATAAAATCTACACATTAGTCAATCAAAGAAACCAAATCAACAATATAAGCATTCGAGTCATATGCTGGCAAACAATAGACGATTTTCGTTTTTTACCTTTCGATTGTGACGTTTGCTCTTCATCTTCAAGTGCCGATAAACCACCAGCAAATTCCTCCTCTTGCATTTCATACTCAAGTTTATCAGTAGAATCTATTTCTGTTTTTACAAACAAATTTTAATGGAGAATTTCAATCTCAAATTTGACGAAATTTATCACGATGAAAAAATATAAATAAAATTAATTAATAATTAAAAATATAAAATAGAAAATTCATTAACTTTTCTTTTCTAGTGCAAAGGATTCATACAAATAAACGATGAATGTAAAACACATTTAGTAATAATCTTTTTACTTTATAATGATTAAAAAAATTGAGTGAACACTATATAAAATTATGGAAGAAAAATTTTCATATAGATAGCATGTTAGAAAATAAATGTAATGACATATATTTATACAATGCAGAAAATGATACAAATAGTTGAAAATTAAAAAAAAATAATGAGTAAAAGTACAGATAAAAAAAACTGAATGAGAATGGATAATGTTAAAAGACATTGTATCATTTATTTTATATATTATAATATGCTCTTCAAATTTTTTATTTGCAATACTAATAAATTAAATAAAATTTTATCCATTTAAAAAAATGATAATATAAAAAGCGTTTTCATAAACCACATCATTATTTATTGTAAATACTAGCAGCCCCCGAGTAAAACAGGGGAGATCTTATAAAGAGTTCTAGATATTCTATTTGGTTTGGTCCGAGAACCCAATTTATCTGCCGCAATCAAAGTGTGTGGGGACAAACTTAGACGCCGGGAATTGGAAACCTGGTTGTGAGAGATTTCATTTCCTTGAGACTCTGCACTCTGTCTTTCAATGGGAACTCTGTGGAAGTCACAAAGTTCATGAAATCTTGAAGCTTCGTGCCCGAGGCGCCTTTTTTCGCTTCAATGGCTATTTCAACGCCTTCTTTTATTAACTCCGCGGTGGCCAAAAACTCTTCCTCCGAGAACCCCCTAGTCGTCATTGCTGGTGTTCCAATTCTTATTCCTCCGGGAACCAATGCACTCTTATCACCTATCCAAGATTTTCAAGAATACATGAGACATTCCCAAAGAAGTAGCCTGCAATTTCAGTACTTAACTCAAGTTCCATACTTTATGAGTTGTTTGAAGTTGCTTGACTTAAAGATATATTATTAAGAATTTGGACCTTTTAAACAACATAGAGAAATGCAATTTCTTTCATCCAAAATGGATTTAATAAATCAGGGATTTGTTTACCAAAGGTTGGTGAAACAATTTGCAAATCTTAGGGTAATAGAAAAGGAGTAGAAGCTGAGACTCACCAGGCACTGAGTTCTTGTTGAGAGTTATGGAAGCCATGTCAAGGATTTTTTCAACCCGAGCACCATCTATTCCCTGCACGCAGCAAAAAGACAGAATCATATAAACAAAAGGGGCATATTCTCTGGTTCAAAAAACTAGAAATTGGAAGTCCATTTCCTTATTGCGAATCAGATTTCAGACAGTGAAATCCAATCGTTCAGGTCATAGATCATTTTGCCAGAAGTAAAATGAGTGGCACCAATACAATTTTAAGGGAAAAAGAAATGTAGAACTTACAAAGGGTCTGAGATCGACAAGAACCAGGTGGTTGTCACTCCCACCCGAGACAAGTTCAAATCCAAGTTCGACCAAATGGTTTGCCAGTGCCTTACAGTTAGCCACAACCTAAGCAGGTAGGTCAACCGCGATTAGATATATGGTTCAAATTTTACCATGAGTGGAATATTATGTCGAGATAGATCAATACCCGTTTCTGGTAAGTTTTGAACTCCGGTGATTGTGCATGTTTCAAGCACACAGTTAAACCACCGATTGTGTGGTTATGAGGGCCACCCTAAAGAAACATAAAACGCAAAACATATGTTTTACTCACTGGTAAAGAAAATATTACAGAACAACAAAAACAGTTTAGATAAGTGAAATGTACAGATAAGAAAGTGAGTCACCTGCAAACCGGGGAAGACAGCATTGTTTATGGCAGATTCAAGATTAACACCATTAACTGGATCTTTCCTGAAGAAGATCATGCCACCTCTGGGACCTCTCAGAGACTGATCACACAATATAATAAAAAGTTAAATCAAAAGGCAACAAAATTATAGCACCGCAGGTTGGTTCTAGAATCTCAAAAATCACATAAAATCACATCCGGAAACATAAAGCTAAGTTGATGCCATTTCTAGGACCTCATGGAATCTTAAACCTAAATGTAAATCAGTTTTCTGCAATGAAAAATATTTTGGATGATTATATAACATACCTTGTGAGTAGTGGTTGTAACGATATCACAAAACTCAAACGGATCAGCAACTACAGAAGCAGCCACTAGTCCGCTGATGTGAGCCATGTCCATCATCAGAAAAGCACCAACCGAATCCGCTATCTTCAAATATTCAAAGAAGTTTCAGAAAAGATATCATTACATGCTAAGGATAAGTCAGCTTTGAATAAACGTAATTGAGCACTTTCCAGGATTCAGTATCGTTTCTACCTTCCTCATACGAGCATAATCAAAATCTCTTGGGTATGCACTAGCTCCTGCAATTATAAGTTTTGGCCGGAAGAGGGTAGCAGTTTTCTCTAGCATGTCATAATCAACAAGACCTGTTCAAAATTTCAGAGAAGAGAAGACCTCGTAAATTACTACCTGAGATTACATGTATCAATACAAGAAAAAGCTTATATGTAAAAATTGCATTACCAGTGGATTCATCAAGTCGGTAAGGCATAGACTCAAAGTATATGGAAGTGCCAGACACCCGTCTTTTAGCGGTCATGAACCCATGAGACAGATGACCACCATGAGGTAAATCCAAACCCTAAATGCATCAAACAAGCCATAGGTGCAATGCTCAAGAATAACAAAACAAAAAATGTGAAGATTGAATTGAACATAGAAAAAGGCCTTACCATTATTCGATCGTGTGGGTTAAGAAGGGCAGTGTACACCTCAAAGTTAGCAGGCGAACCAGACAGTGGCTGAACATTGACCCCCCACTTTGTGGCATCTAAGTGAAACGCTGCTAAGGCTCTCTTCTGGCAAAGTGTCTCCAACTCATCGATATACTCATTGCCACCATAGTATCTGTGACACAAACCGATAAGTTCAAAATCTACCAAAAACGAAATACCAAGAAGAAACGAGTCTCAAACAAATTTCAATTTTTTAGGCATATTTATGCAATTGGAAGAAACCAACTGTTATTACCTTTTACCAGGCAGCCCTTCAGAGTACTTGTTAGTGAGGCATGATCCAACAGCTTCCATAACTGCTCGGGACGTGAAATTCTCCGATGCGATAAGCTCGAGGCTCCTGAATTGCCTCTCTTTCTCCTTCATGATGATCTCTCTGACCTCTGGATCAGCTTCACTAAGTGAATAGTCCACCAAAGGGGTTTTGTTTCCTTACACCGCAATCAAAGCAACAAACATATCAAAACCACACACAACAGATCATCCATTTGCTCATATTATTGCAAGGAAAAAAGAAAATTCTCTCTAACCGGCCATCTCGGGAATAGGAACAGAGACTGAAGATGGTGGCCTTCCAGTGACCAAGCTGCCTTCAAGGGATGAAGAACGACAAGGCGTCAACCTCAGTTGCTGAGGAAACTTGGTCATGGGTGAAATTCTCGGGCCAAAAACGGGCCCTTGAACCCGACCAGGTTGCTGCACAGATTTCATTAGGGCACCTCCACAACAAGCTTGCATTTTTATATAATCCTCTGTTCATATACCACAAATTTCGAAATTATCAGAGCAAAACTAACCAAAATGAAGATTAGTTTCACAAAATGAGCATATAGATGAGGCAAACAAGGGAAATAAAACAACATTAAGCAGAACATGAACCTCAACATCAAACGAACTACTTAAGCAGGACAAACAAAAAACAATCATAAAATACCAAACAGAACATAATATCTCAATTAGATTACCAAAACATCAAAAGAAAATACAATAATCCATTCAAGAACGAGGAAGATAACGAGAGAATTGCAAAAAAATATGAGAGAAAGCAAGCCCCACTGATTGAATAAACTATTCGATAGCGAAAGTGTGAATGAAAACCAGGAAACCCTGAAAGCTAGCTTTAAGCAGCGAACAAGGACGTAATTTTTACCCCAAGGTTTAATGCTAAAGAAAATATCTAATGAGCGGCGCCTTTTTATCCATATACCAATAAAAAATTGTAATCGAATTGAACCAAAGTTTGATTTCTCTGAGAGAGAGGGGGAGAGAGAGAGAGGAAGCTCTCACCGGAAAAGAGTAAACAACGGCGACGGAAAAGATTATGCGGTGACGGCGATAGAAGCAATCACGAGAGAGAGACAAACACGAGTGGACGTAGCCGAAAAACCCTCGTTGGATTCACTGCACTTATACACGGGTCATCTTATTTATTCCTTTTTAACTTTTATCTTATTGCATTTCAAGACCAAAAGTTATTACTATTTTCTAGTTTTATCAGAATCTTCTGTTTTGATAAATAAAATTTAAAATGTCTAATTTTAACTGTTATTTTACCAAAATAGGAATGGTGTTTATCCAAACTCACACGTGGCAACAGCTCCTTGTCCACCTTACCATCGTATGCAGAATTTAAGCTGTTAAATATTCTACTTTTTTATTTTAATATTTAAATTATTATTTTAATATGGAATTTTCATCATTTTATAATTAGTTTTTTTTTCATAATTCTAATTGATCAAATGATGCAATTAGATGATGTAAATATTAAAATAATTTTCGGCATTAAAAAATAAAAAATCGAGTCTCTAAGGAAGGGAGAATATCAGAAATGCCCTTTTAGGGATAAAATACTTCAAAACTACCCTAAATCTGATGGAAAAAAATTTGGAAAAAAGACATATGTACCCTTAATGAAAAACACATACAAATGAAGGAAAGGCAAATATGAGAAGAGGGAAAACGAAAATTGAGATGAGAGAAACAAAGTAGAGAGTTATTTCCTTTCATTTTCGAGTGTTTTCCTTCTATTTTCGAATGATTTCCTTTAATTTTTGAGTGATTTCTTTCCATTCTCGAGTGATTTCCTTCTATTTTGAGCGGTTTGCAGTAATTTTCGAGTGATTTTCAACAATGTTTCACTCATTTTCAGTGATTTCCAGCGTTTTTAGCGATTTTTCGGTGATTTCCGGTGATTTGTAGGTGAGTTTCAGCGATTTCGACCGTTTTCCGACGATTTCTGGCATTTTCCGGCGATTTTTGGCAATTTCCGGTGATTTGTAGGTGAGTTTCAGCGATTTCGACCGTTTTCCGACGATTTCTGGCATTTTCCGGCGATTTTTGGCAATTTCCGGTGATTTCTGGCAGTTTCCGGCAATTTCTGGCAATTTCCGGCGGTCGCACTGGGTCACAGGGTCGAACAGGGTCACAGGGTCGAACTGGGTTTCGGGTCGGGACGGGTTTTCCGGGTAATTTGCCCACCCTTAGTCGCTGGGTCGCAGGGTCGGACTGGGTCGGTGGATCGGACTGGGTCGCTGGGTCGTAGGGTCGGACTGGGTCGGTAGGTCGGACTGGGTCTCTCGGTCGCAGGGTCACAGGGTCGTATTGGGTCACTAGGTCGCAGGGTCAAATTGGGTAGAAGGATCGCAAGAGGTATTTTGGGAATTTTAGCATTTATAAATGTATTTTTGAAGCGAAAAATTTTTTTTTCGGGAAGGGTATTTTTGAAGTCTTTTAGCCCTACGAAGATATTTTTGAAGTTAACCCACTAAAAATGCGAAAATATATTGATTGGATATTTTCTAATAGAAATAAAAATTTTATTTTTGCTCTCCAATGATTTTTTTATGAGGCTACACATTTAAGATATTTAATCAAATCTTGTACAAAAAGTAAATAAATAATAAATGTACACATTTAAAAGTAAAAACCACATAAAACACAAATAAAAGTGTCGTTGTAATTAAATATGAATATAATGAACTATTTTCGTCGTTTTGTGGATACAAAAATAAGTTTGGGCATTCAATCATTGGTTATCTTTAGAAATACAAATATATTCAACTATTTCATTCCTACTTTGCAGTCGACATATTGGTCATCTCAGATTTTTCCTTTTAGTTCGATGTCAAATTTGATTGGTAGTTTCTGTATTTCTCAAATATTCATTATATTTTGGTATTCGAATTGTTACATTGACTATTTGCTAATTAGGAGTTTTTTTGTTGAAACTTGGAAATTGATTTTGAGTTTTTTATTGAACATATTTTTTTGAAGAATGATTCTTTAACATTTAGTTTTTATCCTTTGTAAATATTATTAGAAAATATCAATTTAATACGTCAAATTTCATCTTTAGAAAATTGTTTTCGTATGTATTTCACACAGATGATATTTGTTCGTAATTAACATTCTTCCGAAATTAAGATCAAATTTTTTTTCTAAATTCAGATCAAAATTTTCTTTTAACTATTAGAGAAACAATTCATCCAGAATTAGGGATTTAGAACATACATTTACATCCGCCGTTAAAGACAAAATCTATACACCGAATTTGTCTAGATTTTTGTTTTCAAAATTAACAAATAAAAAACTATGATCTCTTTACTTTATAGTTTTCGTTACATAGTCTTTTTCTTTAGTTTATGTTCTCTTCTTTGTCATTTTTCTATTTAAAAAAACAGTTACACATTCAATCAATCTGGCTCTTAACTTTATATTTAGTAACATATAACAATGCTAAGACAATTAAGAAAAAACTCAATCGGATTTCGATATCATGTAAATATACACGATATCATGTTAAGACAATTAAGCTTGGAAATTGATTTTGAGTTTTTATTGAACATATTTTTTTTGAAGAATGATTTTTAACATTTAGTTTTTAACCTTTGTAAATATTATTAGAAAATATAATACGTCAAATTTCATCTTTAGAAAAATGTTTTCGTATGTATTTCACACAGATGATATTTGTTCGTAATTAACATTCTTCCGAAATTAAGATCAAATTTTTTTCTAAATTCAGATCAAAATTTTCTTTTAACTATTAGAGAAAATATTCATCCAGAATTAGGGATTTAGAACATACATTTACATCCGCCATTAAAGACGAAATCTATACACCGAATTTGTCTAGATTTTTGTTTTCAAAATTAACAAATAAAAAACTATGATCTCTTTACTTTATAGTTTTCATTACATGGTCTTTTTCTATAGTTTATGTTCTCTTTTTTGTCATTTTTCTATTTTAAAAATAGTTACACATTCAATCAATCTGGCTCTTAACTTTACATTTAGTAACATATAACAATACTAAGACAATTAAGAAAAAAAGTCAATCGGATTTCGGTATCATGTAAATATACACAGAAGACAACTACAAGACCGAAAACTATATTCACAATATACACACTAGGTAGTTGAATTAATATTGTACTCATTAGCTAGTTTAATTTTGTAAGTATTGTGGTTGATGCTGTCATAGACTTTGAATGGTACCTCGCTTCGAGGCATGAGTTCCAATATATGTTGTTGTTGAAAACATTACTTATGTAAATATACCCACACGATATCTCTGGGTTGAAAGATAACCTTCTTTCGCCCTTTCTTTGCTTGTTTGTCATATTGTTCCATTTGTCTCTTTATGTTCGTGCGTGTTTCCTAATGGATTTGTTTCACAAACTCGGAAATTTTCTTGTCATCATGGTTAGTAAACTTCGATGTTGTTAAAAAAATCATATCCAAAGTGGGTTAAATCCATACACGTTTTCAATTAGCGAATATTGGGTAGCATTAGAACTTCTATTATATGAAAATTCGATATGAGGTAGACTTTTTTTCCACGTTTTAGGTTACTCTTGAAAAATAAAGGCAGTAAGGTTGACAAGTCATATTGACCACTTTCGTTCTAGAAATTCCATGCAAATGTACAAAATCCCTAAAGAATAATGTAGTTTTATATAATGCATCATCAATCTTATGAAATGCAATGAAATATGTCATCTTTGAAAATCGTTCGAGCATGACAAAAACAAATTCATGTCCATATAAAGATCTAAGAAGTCCTAATACGAAGTCCATAGAAATGACAGTCCACGGTGCACTAGGAATGGGTAAAGGAGAATACATATCGTGTGGTTGCAATCGATATTTAGCCTTTATATAGGTCGCACACCTTATGCCAATGTGTTCGACGTCTCTCTGCAAATGAGGCCAATAGAAATGTTCCTGCAAAATGGATAAATTGGTCACTCCAAAGTGTCCCATTAATCATCCCTCATAAGCCTCACAAACAAGTTAGTCTCGTATCGAACGATTATGAATGCTCAACTAAGTTTCACGGAATAGACAACCTTCGAATCGATAATACTTACCAACAATAACCTTCGAATCGATAGTACTTACCAAAAATGTTTTTCACACATGATTTGAATATAACGTAAAAATGATGATCCAAATTATAAAGCTCCTTTAGATGCACAAAATTGAACGATCTAGCATCCATGACAGTAATCAAGGTATAATGTCTAGATAAGTCATGCACCACAATATTTTTCATACCTTGTTTGTATTTGATGATGTATGGGAAATTTTCTATGAACTCCACCCACTTGGCATGCATACAGTTGAAATTTTGCTAGCCTTTGAGATGTATGAGTGATTTATGGTAGTATGAATCACAAACTCCTTGGGCCATAAATTATGTATCCACTGTTTGAAGTGCCTACACCAATGCATATACCTCCTTATCAAACGTGGTGTAATTCAACTGAGTTCCATTTAGTTTTTTGTTGAAGTACGCGATGGGTTTACGCTCTTGCATCAATATCATTTTGATTACTGCATGTGAGACATCCCATTCAATTTCAAAGTTTTAAGTGAAATCAGGTTACATTAATAAAAAAACATATGTTAATTTATCCTTCAAAGTTTGGAATGCCTTTTCTTGAGGTTTTCTCCAATGGAACACGACCTACTTCTTGATCACCTCAGTCAAGGGTTCAACCAAGGTGCTGAAATCATTCATGAAACGTGGATAGAAACTAGGTAAATCGTGGAAAGTTTTTACCTCTATAAAAGTTTTAGGACTCGAACAATTTCGTATGACCTCGATCTTCTCCTTCTATATATTACTTTGATTCTTCTGATGGTGATCGAACGTATCTGTATTTATTTCTTCTTTCCTTTGTTTATACTTGAAATCCTGAGTCTGAGGCATTTTTTTAAGATCCTTATGTTTTGTCTGAATATTTATCCTATTGAGGGTAATAAGCAAGGTTCGAAATGGTTCAAAGTGTTGTTGTTCTTGCTTAAAGTGATTACCTTTGGCCTCAAGACTTGGAAGATCATCAAACGTTAAGAAAAGGTTCCCGAATCACTAGTATTTTCCTTTACGATGTGTTTACCCTTGTTATGGTTGAGTTTCCTCGGTGGAATTTAGGTTTCTTCTTTATGTCTATTGCGACGAATGGTGTCGAACCAAAATGTGTTCTCTTTGTGAATCAGGAAAATAAATTAGATTAGTAAAAATCATGTTTGGAGACTTCTCTTTTGGTAATTTCACACGCTACATCTCCTATAGATTTTGAAAGCCTCAAATGTGAATAATTCGTTTTGTTTTAACACGTATTAGTTCTATCCATAGATTTGAAACCTTTTCATATTTTAGATTGTTGTCATCAATATTTCCTTACAGTTGTATCTGGGGAATTACTTTCTCTTTAAGTTATTAGCTATCAGAATCTATGCTTGTGTCGTCTGTCAAATTACTTGTTTAATTTAATTCCTTAAATTATTAGATTGCTTAGAGTTAATTTTGGCGTTTTCGAAGTAGAAAAATTTTAGATTTGAAAACATTTGTTATGAGTTTAATTCTTTATTGTTTTATTTTTGTTGTTTTTCGTATGTTATCTTTGATACAAAAAAAAATTATGTTAAAACTCGAACTATCTGATCATTCCCTAAAACCAAAACTACGTGATAAAACCCTAAATAACCCGAATAACTAAAAAAATCTGAAAAATCTGAAACTCAATCAACCCAAAAAATCCGAAGAACATAAACTACCCAAATTACCAAACGTAATTTGGATTATTTCGGGTCCAATACTTCAGAATCCGGACAATTCAAACCCGAATCGAAACCTCAGGAACCCAGATCGAAAACATTCAGGTTCAATTTGGGTGCAAATTTCCAAAACCCGAGGAACCCAGAACCTGAACCTGAACCGAAACTCGTATTGAACACCCCTGATTTCTCCATCTATAAAATGATGGTTTGCATGCCATGTAATGTCTGGTATCATATGCTATGCTTCATACAATTTTTTTTTTAAAATAGAACATTCTTTTGTACGAAATTCCTTTCCTTTCATTTGTTTTTTTATGTTTAAATATTTTAGCCACATCAAAAATGGTAACTCGAAATATTTTGTCTTCAAAAGATCATACAGTTATTTATATTAGCTTTTGAAAGATCATATAGTTTCAAAAGATCCAATGAACTTTGACATATCATAACAGTACTTAGGTATGGTCTTTACCTCTAGGTAAAACAACATGAATGTCTGACATTTGATCAACGTAATATTTTATAGTGTTAGAACTTGTATTCACCCTTATCGATCTAGATGCAAATGACAACTTTGAATAATCATCATAACCTTTATAGAAAAGTTTTTTGGTTGCACTAAGTACTCAAGTTATTAATTTGGTCACTTCAAATGTGGATTTGAATATTCAATCCAATTATTGATTTGAATATTTGAAGTTACCATATATAATTAGATTGAATATTATGGATATATATATATATATTGCTTTCGATCCTATTAACTCATATCTAATATATATATATATATATATTGCATTGATCTTATTAAGTTTTAAAGAATTCATGACATATCATTTACAAAAAAAGATTCATTGAACTTCCAACTTTACTCCATTTTAGAAGGCTTGTCAACAATGTGTAGTCGATAAATTTTGTATGGTTGGATCTGAAAGACTTTCATACATTACGAATAATCAAAATAAATTTTTGAGCAAAATAATACGGTGATATATTCTACTATCGAAATAGAAAACAACTCGACATCTACAATTGGAAATATAGTCATATTGTATTCCTCATTTACACATAGTTCAAAATATATGAGAAAAATTATTCGGATGCAATGACAATGCGTAAACATTAACTTTCTTTTGTAATCTACAAACATGAAGTACAAAGATTTTGCAAGAAATAAACTTATTTGAAGAAAATCGACTAGATAACTAGAAATTCTTAAATCAAATTGTAAAACTTTCTAGCAAATTTGAAAAAATAATGAAATCCTCGGAAAAGTTGCTGCAAATATAACAAAAGACGTTCATTACTTATTGATTCTTAATTTCTTTTATCAATCAAACTCACATATTTTTACACAACAATGATATTGTACAATCAAATTATAGAATAGACGGTTACGACACTCACATATACTGCGTTTTTCTAACAAAATCATTAAGACTTTCGACAAGAAATGACATTGACTTGGTAATTTCAATACAAATACTCGATCAAATGTTGCATCATGAATTATAGTTCATGTTATGATTAATGGACCATGTAGGAAAAAAAATTTGTTCACCATGTATGAATCACAAGAAGTGCATTAAATGATTTCATAAAATTTAATGAATCGACATATGTAGACACAAAAGGCTATCCCCAATTACCAAACTATTTTCACTTCATGTTTAGTTGAATGTTTCTATTACGTTTTGAACTATTTCAATCTATTTAATTCTTTTTACGCCTTGTTTGGTTCATTTTATGATCTTGTAGGTAACATGGACTAAGAAGCACATTATGGAGAACTATGATCAACTTTCGACACAAACGAGCATCAAAGATAAAAACAAAGAAATCGTTCGGGCTGAACACCAAATAACTCGGTTGAGCATGTAAAGATGAGATGTTCAAAAATTCTAGAGGAATCGCTCATGCAGAGCGATTAATCACTCGGTCGGTACAAATCACCTAAGTCACTCTCGAAGATTCGCTCGACCCGAGTGGTGACCAGCTCGATCCAGTGATAAGCTAAACGAATAAACTTTGGTTGGCAATGTCAAAATTAGCTTTGATTTTTATGGACAATGTGTGGAACAACCAACTACTCGATCGGAGTTAAGGCTAACTCGGTTAAGCAATTCATAAAATTTCCTTAATACTTCAAATTTTAAATTTTTTTAAAGTGTTGGAGAGTTCCTATAAATTGGAGACGACACTAGAAAGAAAGGAGTGAGACATAAAGTAAGAACAAAAAAAGCTTTTGGACTATGCTGAATCGAGTGAAATGCTAAAGGATTACATTCAACGGATCAAACTATCAACAAATGTGGATAGAAGATGAGGTTTTAGTGACGATTGATCGAGAGATCGATTGAGCTTTCTCAGCCTTCCTTCATCTTTTATTTCTTATTGTATTTCATTTCTGAGATGTAGATCTATCAAGTCGAACCATGTTTTAGGCTAAAATATTGAGTTTGTGGATCTATGGTTATTACATGATTGAAATTTCTAATGAATTCATATATTTTAAAATATTATCTAATCTAGAAGCATTGTCTCAATGTAAATACTTGTATTATATACATAGGTAAAATATGTATACGTACACAACACATACTTTATTTTTTATAGCCTTAGCTTTTGTAAAATTGATAATCTAGATCCCTTCAAATCCTTGTGGAATGTCTAGTTTACATATAAATTATAAAAGTTGATAAGTTGATATCCATTGGATCAAACCTAGGCCACACATCAAGATTTTGACGTTGTTGCCGGGGACTTTAGGTGATTTAGTTATTAGTTTTACAAAAGACTATCCTATTTACTAAAGTCCAACGACAAAAAATACATCATAAAAGACTATAATGTTAGAAAATTGTTACATTGTACCATACAATGGATTTTACTTCTGAAATACAAAGTTCATTTAAACGTTGAATGTTGTAGTCAAACAAAACCCATAAAATATCTTTTCAAGTATATAAACAATGGTCTAGATAAATTTATAATGAATATATCTTCATGATATACATCATATTTTTCGCAAGTCGAATATTGAAATTCAAAATTCCTTAATTACATATACATTTATTACTAGAAATTTTAAATTTATGAACAGAATTTTCGAATAGATTTTGATATGTTCATAAATTTTGGATATATTTTTAATGTATCTCTAAATTTCAGACGGATTTTGTTCAGTTCGAAAATTCTAAACAGATTTTAATTTGCCCCAAAATTTCTGACAAATTTTCTATCCCTATAATTTCAAATGGATATTAATTATAAATGAATAAAATTCGTCCGAAAAAATTGTGGAAACTTTTCCAGACGATTAGAGCGAATCTTGCTGTCCAAAGTTCCAATATTTTTTCTAGTGATTTCATGGTGTTAAACATGTTGGAGAATTTAAAAATTCGACATTCATTTTTTAAGTAATCTGTGATGAATAATTAAATTTTCATTTACATATAGAACAAACTCTTTGTTTTTTCAGAAGACAATATGATCATTGATATTGCATTAAATACAAAACACATTGTGCTATATTTATCGAATGGTTCAAATGGAATGTTGTTTATCGAAGTTGTATAATTATCATACAATGATTTTCTAACTCATTTTATATGGAACAAAAAATGGAAATAGAGAGAGCAATGCCATGTTCTTGATCATTTACACCACATGTCACCCACAGCTGGCGGAACTTATTATCTAAGAATGCTTCTTAACAAAATAAAAAGGATCTACTTCTTTAAAATATATAAAAACCGTAATGAAAACACACATTCGATGTTTAAAGACATGTCAATCGTTAGGCCTATTGGAGGATGACAAATATTATATCGACCTATGAAAAAGCCAGCAACTGGAAATCTCTTTCATATTTATGTGTATTGCTTTGACATATTGATAACCTTAAAATGTCCACCATATACACAAAAAGTTTGATCAACAATTTGGTGGCACTGAACAAACGATATCCTGTACAAACACAAAAAACTCTCAATTTACCAGGTTTGTGACGTCTCACTCAATCCACATGCTATAAATAAAAATAATGATATTTAACGTACCCTATTGTTTTATCTAATAGATCTCGACATGGCTGCATAAGTACTTGAGCAAAGAAGTTTAGTAGATATAGAAAAACTATTGCAAAAGAATGAAAAATCCTTAAAACACTTTCCCTCAACACCCTATCCGAATGTCATTGAAAATGAACATCAACTAAAAAAATGAATATATGAAGAGCAATTATATGATGTTGCCATGTTAGAATACAATAACCTGAAAAACCAATTTAGTGACGAACAACTACATATTTTCAATGCAATTGTAAATGCAGTTGAAGAATTTACTGGTCAAATATTCGTTATATATATATGGTTACGACGAAACTGATAAATTAATTATCTAAATAACGTTGTCTACAACTATCAAAGCACGAGGTGATATCGTATTAAACGTTGTTTAAAGTGAAAGTCATCGTTTTTATTAGAGGTGCCCATTCCGGATTTCGGTTTGAGTCTCTCGAGTTTCGGTCTGGGTTTGGGTTACTCAGGTCTTTGAAAACTAGACCGGAATTGAACTCGAATGTTTTCCTGTCTTGGTTCCTTGGGTTTCGATTCGAGTTCGGGTTCTAGAGCATTATACCCAAAACAAGGGGTGTCCATTCAAGGTTTCAGTCAAGGTTCCTTGGATTTCAACCTGAGTTTGGATTTTTGAAAACTGGACCTGAATTGAATCTTAATGTTTTTTTTTTGTCTCAGTTCCTCAGGTTTCGATTCAGATTCGGGTTCTTGAGCATTGGACCCGAAATAACCCAAATTATATTTGGGTAATTTGGGTTTTTAGGGCTATTCTGGTTGATTGAGTTTCGGGTTATTCGGGGTTTTGTCGTGTTTTAACAAAAAAATCAAAGATAATATACCAAAAAATATAATACTAAATAACTGAACTCAGTCAAATGTCTTCAAATCCAAAATCCTTATATTGCGAAAATGTCAAAATGAACTCCGAAAATGCCAAGTCATCGCGCAACAAAATGAAATCATATTTCATGTTCTTCCATTATTTGTGTCTGATAAGCTGAAAAACAAATATTAAACTATAAATTCAATGTTATATAAAAATATAAAACGAAATAGAAAAAAACTTACCTTGAATCCATTAATTCGTGTTCATCCATTAATTGTTGAAGACTCATTGTTGTATCTATACGAAGTGCTGATCGTAACTGATTTTACGTCAAAATCAATCCTTCAACATTGTTAGGAGTCAATGTATTCCTATATTGGTTTAGAATACATCATCTGGTACTAAATTCCGACTTGGATGCAACCGTAGAAACCGAAATTACAAGAATATCTCTAGCCATTTACGCTAAAATGGGAAACCTGGAATTATTCACTTTCCACCACAACAATCGATAATATTTTAGACCCAATCTGTTACGAGTCGACACCTCAAGGCTTTCTATCATATAAATATGCAATTTATTCGAAACCTCCTTAGAATTTCCCTTATCAACAACCAATTATTTAAATTCCCCTACAGATCATCTTCTTCCTCCTCACACTCATACACAGCAACAACATCTTCTTCTACCTTCTCATGACTTTCACTACAACTTCCGCTATCAAAAACACTTTGCTTTTTATACCTTGCACTATAAAATCCATAAAGCCTACAGATAAATTCCATGATTAATTTTTACATTTCACCACATTTTTGTTCATCATTGTCATACATCTTCTTAAGAAAATGAGTTGCAATGATCATTGTACTTTACAGATTAAGTACAATGATGATAATTCGAACTAGCATGGTCAATAGTTATCGTGAACACCTTTTTGATGTCCTAATCAAGCAAGAATTTCTCTAGGTTATTTGCAATTGTTTTCCCTTTATGGTTAGACACAGGACTAAAACTAGTAATCTTCGATGCAATTGCCAATTATTATCAATAAAATGAGCAGTTACGACCATGTAACTCATAGATGTGATATAAGTCACAAATCGGTCGTAAAAGACATTCTTCCCCCGTTAATCATACTCTTCATAATAGTAATTTCAGATGCATACATTTGAAGCGCATTCAAGTGATGGTTGGCCTCGAGGGGATAATAAATTTAAGATACAAGACATTGCAGAGTGTCTAAACCCAACATTTTCGTAGAAAGTTGCATTTCATCCATAATAATCATCTTAGCCGTTGCTCGCCTACATGCTTCTTGATTAAAACCACGAGCAACAAGCATATTACTACCACCATCTTGACTTTTACCATCATCCATAGTTAACACCTTTGGACTTTCACTTTCAAAAAAGTTTTTATAAGCATTACAAATGTGAATCTGCTTATTCATGCTACTAATATCATTCGATGCACTACCACACTTCAACTTTAAGTGACAATATTTGCATTTACTATATTTACTAGTTTCTCTAGAAAAATGTTCCCACACTTGAGATCATTGAACATAATGTTTCTTAGATTTTGGAAGTAACTCACTACTTTCGGATGTCACTACCCTTTTGTTCCGAGATTGAACTTCGATCGTATCAAGTTGATCAACAATCATCATATGCATATCCATCTACAAAACAAAAAATCTTGAGAAATCAACCAAGCACCTATAGAAAATAGGTCACAAGATATCGAGACCGCAAAGTAATACAGGAAATGATTAAATCACACAAATCATAGCACACATTCGAAAAATATGAAAATTCCCAAACCCATAATCGTAAAAACGACTAAGATAAATAGATAGATTATATGAATCTTATCATAAAGAACATGTACGAGCCAAATTTCAACCACAAAAGAGAGTCAACGATGAAAAGGATAAGAGAGTCGACGGTTTCTGTGTGCTGAAAGAAAAAAACAGAGAGGAGATGATGAAGAGGAGAAGAGTCGATGACGAAGAGGATGAGAGAGGAGACGATGAAGAGGAGACGTTGAAAAGGAGAAGAAAGTCGATGGCATAAAGGAGAAGACAATGGCAGTCACGGTTTCTTTATGCTGAAAGAAGAGAAGAGAGGATACGCTAGACAGCTACCAGTCGATGACCATCCTTAACAAAACAGACGAAAAAACAATACCTTATTTTTTAATCTAGGTTTTTCATGTTTCTCGGGTTTAACCTGATCCGGACACGGTCGATTCGAACTCAAACGAGTTCTGAAATTTGAACCCATATGGATTCTTAGCATAACCCGTTTACAAAACGACTCGAATTTTTCGGATCGGTCCAGATTGATCTGATCCGGGTAATCTGGATTGACCACTCCTAGTTGTTATTGCAAAGAGGTTGAACCGCACATTCTAGATTTCTTATACATATATATACATTAACGAAGACTTTATTTACTGGATAAAAATAGAAATATATCTCGTAAATCTGATAAAAAACGAAGCTCATAATATGAGATGAAGCACCGATGGTACATAAACATTGTTTTAAAACGCTTCGCACATCCATAAAAGTTATACTAGGATAAATCGATACACTTTTAATAAGCCTTTTCAACGAAAAAACTATTTTATTTGGAGGAGATTTTCGACATATCTTATATGTTATCGTAAAATAAGGGATATACGGGATTGTAAGACAACATAAACTCGTCAAATTTGGAATTATTATCGCGTATTGAAATAAACCAACAACATGAGACTATCAACACATGTAGTAAATATAAATAATGAAAACACTAACAAATTCTTTGAATGAATATTAAAAGTAGGAGACAATACTCTTTTCGAATCTAAAGAGAAAATGCATTATAATTATTCAATTTGAATTGTCATCATTGTAAATCATGTATGTTACGGTTTCACTTAACAATGCCAATATTTATCATAATTTCAAGAAAGATATATACCATATCCGACAAATAAAATTGTCAATGAATGACATCTTATTGAACATGTCCCCGAATATTAACAGAGAATATCTAAATTCGAATACATTATATTTTTCCAAAAAAATATGCAAAACATATATTATACAATATTGAATTTTTAATGTCATCTAACACCCTTGTTCCAAATTAATGTTTGCAACTAAAAATTGGAATTCCAATTATATTATTGGGAATCTGTATCAAACACTTAACTTATACATTGAAATAAAACTTCAAAGTATGCAATTAATAAATAATGTAATTGTAAGGAAAATAATAACTAGTAACAAAGCATGTAATTCATTACCAATTCGTACATTACCCTTTCTATTTAAAAGAAGATATTTTTTTGTTATTTTCTGCGTTGTAATAATTATAAACATAACTAGTAACAAAGCATGTAATTCAGTACCAATTCGTACATTACCCTTTCTATTTAAAAGAAGATAATTTGTTGTTATTTTCTGCGTTGTAATAATTATAAACAAAAGCTAATAAGATTGTAAAATCGTATTTTATTTGTGTATATCAGTTTTTATTTATGATTAAGTATATATAGCTGTTTCAAGAGTAAGAATAATATATCATATTCAAAAAGATTTATCAGAACCTAGATAATTAATTGAAGCTGTTTATCAACATTAATTTTTCATTTGTACGTGTAGATCTATTTTTCTTAGATTGTAATTAAAAATATAATCGCGTGTATAATAAATATAGGAGAAAAAAATATTGGAAGCTCGTCATCTAATTTTGCGGACGCCAAAACAAAATTGAAATACGGTTTATTACCATCGTTAGGTTACAGTCTTCTCTCTCCCTCTTTTCCGTCCGCTCACGTTCCCTTTAGCCTGTAGAGGATTTCCTACGAGCAGAGAAAACCCAGGAAAATCCGAGAAAATTTACCCTGGCTGCGACCTCGTGACCGGAAATCTAGAAGAAACAGCCAGAAATCTACTTCTTCTTTTGGCCTTTACCCAGATTGCATGTCATAGCTGCCTCCGAAGAGATACAGGCCGGCTTCTCTACCAGGTTTGTCCTTTGAATTCCTTGTGGTTCTTCTGTTTCGTGTTTTTTCATCAATTCGTGCCTCCTAAAACTTTTGATTGACGAAACCCGAGTATCTAATATTGTTATTGTACGATTTTATTCAATTTCGGAACCTTTTTGTCGCGTTGGCTTTATCTCTAGGATTCGGATATCACTATTTCAGACGAGTCATTGGTTTAGTTCTCTTTGGTCGTGTCTTGTATAGGCTTTTGGCGGCTCTGTCTTTAGGATTCGTATACCAAGACTACGACCTCGTGACCGGGATAGCGAGAAGAATCAGCTAGAAATCTACATCTCCGGTTGTCTTTTCCCAGGTTGCATGCCATCTGCCTCCGCAGTGATACAGATCGGCTTCTTTCACCGGGTTTGTTCTTTGAATCTCTTGTGGCCCTTCTGCTTTGTGTTTTATGAATTATTGCCTCTGACAACTTCCGATACATGAAACCCTAGTATCTAAAATTGTTTTCCTACGATTTTATTAAATTCTGGTTCTTCTGTATTTCTAGGATTTGGATATCACTGTTTGGGACAAGTAGTTATTTAGTTCTCTTTGGTAGAGTTTGCATGGAAGCTTATCGGGTTCTTCTTTGACAATAATAACTCAGGTTGATCACTGCCCTGGAGGTTTTCTGCATTGCTGTATGTGGTTGCGTTGGATACTTTGATGCCGCAGGATCACACTTCTTGGGATCGGAAGGACCTCTTGAGGCAAAGGAAGCACAAAAGGCCTGAACAGTCATTCGATTCGAGTTTCAGATGGAGGACCTCATCCACAGTTTCTTCCTCTCACCATGTTCCCCGCGAGTTTTCCCGGTGGGGATCTGGAGACTTTCTTAGGCCTCATGGTATGGACAACTTCTTCCCTATAATCTTCGCAGGTTAAATTATGGATTTATTGTATTTTTCCTCTCTCTAGAATTAGGGCTGAAAATTAGATGGCATTTTTTGAATTGCTGTTAACTTTTCGAGTGCCTAACAAATGGAGTTTATTATGCACATATGTGTACCTTGAATCTGCGAGTTTGTTGGTATATGTGGAACTTTTTGGTAATTTTAATGGTTTTGTTAGGAACTTGAGGGTGTTTTCAGGGGAATGGTATGACAGTATGTAGGAGCCAAAGGAAGTCAGTGATAGGAAATAGATAGAAATCATGTTTTAAGCATTTTACACTGGGCGTCCGGTTTGAGTTCAATTGGTTTGTAATTGAGAGGACTCTTTCTTGTTTCCTTCTCATTTAAGTTAATACGTTTTTCATGAATTAGACAAGAGTGAAAAAGAAGACTTGATCTCACTTTGTATCACCTCCAACATTTCAAAATTTTTCAAGAGGTTGATTATATGAATTGTTCTTGTTACTCTTCTTGTCTTATCATCTTATAAAGTATGGCTTTGTTACCATTAAGAATCCCAAAGTTGTGGAAACTTGCTGGTTTTTGTTTGAAATGTGAACGATTTGGATGGATATGAGATGTGGTTTTGTTTATGATTTCCATCTCCCTTTTTGTTTTTAATTATCCTCTGAAGGTCATGGTAAGCACCAGTTTGTCGAGGAGACTGATAATGGGCATGCATCTTCTCGATCCAGTGCCAGGATATTTGAAGATGACAACTATCGACCCTCTGCATCTCGTGGAGATTGGAGATATAATAGGAATACCAGGGATGGTAGAGTTTCTTTAAGCCAGAAGGAGTGGAAATACCATACATGGGAAGTGAATAATGGATCTCCTAGAGCTTTTGGGAGACTACCTGATATGAAAAGTGGTTGCTTGGAAGTAGATGAAAGGCCATCTAGCACTTCAGATCCTTGCACTGCCATATTAAAGCTTTCGGTTTCAGCCAACTCCACACATCAGAATATTGAGGTCTCTCCAGTGAAATCACTGAATGGGAATAGTGACCAGAATTTTGGAAATCAAAGGCATTCATCGCCTTCATATCGTCGTTCTGATTCTATTACATTGTATGACCGGCTTTACCTTGCGGACAAACATGATAACAAGGTTTGTTCCACTGGAAGCCAATGCCATGATTTGAGCTGTGACCAAAGGTTAGCTGACAATGGTTCATTACACCCTTTGAATTCTCATGTTGACCTTGAGGTGACTCGGGAGCCGCTCCACTCCAAAGATCAGCTGGATAACAGGGTACCTGGTGTCAATGGAATACACAATGTCAAACACCATGGAAAGGAGAGTTCACTTGGATCAATTGACTGGAAACATCCAATATGGACTCGTTCTGGAAGTTTTGCATCTCGAGGTTCTGGTTATAGTCAATCAAGTAGCTCAAAAAGCTTTGGGGTTGTTGATTCCAGCGAGCGGAAGACTGAATTTCTGCCTAAAATTATTGCTGCAACGGAATCTACTTCAGGAGATGCTGCTGCATGTTTCACATCTTCTTGTCTGCCTGAGGAGATGAACTCTAGAAAGAAGCCACGACTTGGGTGGGGTGAGGGTCTGGCTAAATATGAAAAGAAGAAAGTTGATATTAATGTGAGTGAAGATGGAACCACATTGTTAGCAAACAGTACAGGAGAAGCGTGTTATTTGGTTGATAAAAGTCCTACAACGGTCGGTGCTTCAGATTTTGGTTCTCCTGCAACTCCATCCTCTGTGGCTTGCAGTTCCTCGCTAGGTAACTTGTTGTTTGTTTTATCGATTACGTGTTTGCGCTGTTGTAAGTCTCTGGCTCTTGCTGCATTAGCATGATTAGTGTTACACCTTTTGTGTTATTACTCTATCATCTCTGCCTGATTGCTTTAGTTATGGTATTATTGCTGTTGATGGGTTATTGATCTTGTCATTGATCCTGAGTTAGTGTTTACTTTGCTCTCTTTCTATATATCGTCCATTCGTTTCCATGTAAGTGCGTGTTTTGCATTGTAATTCATATATTGTTTTGTGTTAACCTCTATGCATTGGCACATATCATCCACAATTTAGAATTTAAAGCTTCGTCCTTTCCGCGTTCTGTGCTTGAGAAGAAACTGCAAATAAGTTCTCATCATAGTTTCTGATTCAACTTCAATTTCAAAATGTTTTGCTCTAAGACCACTTTCTTTTTATATAACATTCCTGTTGTTTGCATAATCTGGAGTATCTTGCGTAGTGTTAAGTATATTATTTTTTCTATGATTAGTTTCATTCTCCATCTTAATGCTTCTTTTTTTTTCTCTTTTGGGTGCAGGAGTAGGGGATAAAGCATATCCCATGGAAGCTAAAGCTGCTAGTGATGCCAGTAATTTATGCCGTTCACCTAGTCCTGTGTCTAATTATCAGCTAGAGAGATTTCCGCTTAATTTAGAGGAAATAGGGAAGACTTCAATGGAGACTTTGAGTTGTTTGCTTAATGAGTTGCTTCTTAGTGATGATTCTGGTCCTGGGGTTTCTTGCTCTCTTCAATTGAATGCAATGAACAGGTTGCTTGCCTGGAAACGTGAAATTTTGAAGGCCCTGGAGGTGACTGAGTCCGAGATTGATTTGCTCGAAAACAAGCGGAGAGCATTCAAGTTTGAAGTAGAAAGTCTTTGTCCCTGTCCCAATCAAATTGGGCCTAACTCATATCTTTATGTTAGGAATGAAAGTCTGCCTGGTGAGCAGGGAGCTCCATGTGTAGCTGAGAGACTGGAAGAAGCTATTCATAATACTGTTTCTGCTAAAGTTACTGTTAATGGTAGTGTTGAAGATGTTGAGAGATCACAAAATACAGCAGATATCCCTTCTATCAAAACAGCTTCTTCTTCCACTGCTGTTGACATGTCTGGTTTTTCCATTGTTTCTACCACTATCAATGGTGATGACCTTAAGCTTTCTTCTGGTGGTTGTAGCATGACCTCTAAAGAAGAAGATGTCTCTCTGATATTAGAGTCCAATAGGATATCGGCTTGTGAAGCTTCTGAAGTATTTAATATGTTCCTTCCCAGACAGTTCAGTTGCTCTAATGATTCAAGATTTTCTAGCATATGTCAAGAGAAGGTTGATCCTCATATTAAAAAAAAGATTGTAGCGAGGAGACGACTTATGAGAGTTAAGGAGAACATTTTACTACTTCAGTTTAAAGCTTTTCAGCTCTGTTGGAAGAGAGACATGCATCAGTTTGCTATTGCAAAGTCTCAGAAGAAATGTGAATCAAACCTGTATATAAAAAATGGTGCGCTTCAGAAGCTTCCCCAGTCCGTACGGTTGAAATTCTCTTTTCCTGGTAAAATTTCTCAATTCTTTTTTCTCTTTACTTTTTCCTCTGTTATTTCAACTTCTCCATGAAATGTTTTGTTTTTGAGATGGAAACATATGTTTATAACTTGTTCATGATGGTGAGCTGTGGTATGTATTTTTCTGGAGGAATTTATCCTTTTTCTTCATGTTTTCAAGGTAAGTATGTGCGGCAGCTTTAAATAGGATCTTTAAAGTTTTTCATCATTGGAACATGAATAATGGAGAGAATTATTACAAATATCTGCAGAATTGCTGATATGGTGAATTTAACAACGATGCAATCTTTATAGCTGTATGTTCCTTTTTCATTTTCTCATTTTGGGTTTGCATTCTGTTGGCTTTTGGTTTCTCCGGCAATATCGTTTACTGGACATAGATAGTAAGGAGTATTTTGTTTTTCATGCCAGAACTGGTGTAAGATTAGAATGGTAGATGTAGAATGGCCCTCAGAGATGTGTAAGTAACATTTTGCACGTGTAACTTCGATGAAAGGTTTTTCAAGACCGATGTGATTGTTCTGTGGACTGAAATATGTGTTTAGTTTGCTATACTATATCTGAATGATGACTGATGACTGATGACAACGATATATTTTCGTAGTAAATATGGGTCTAAGAGTTGAAACTAATATTTTAGGTTAATGTGGCTTGATACGGTCTATTCCTTAAGAGCACTAGCTGTCAAGTTCATAGGCTTTTGATTTTGAGAGGTGCTTTTTGGAGTGGGTCTCTTGGTTGGCTCAGCTGTCAAGTTCTTGATATATTTCGTCAACATTAGCTCAGTTCCAGGATCTCTGTGCAGTCTGATCAGATTGAAAGTAAAATTATCTCGATATTTATTTTCAGGAGACACATCTTTTATTGCGGTGTTCTTGGTTTGCCTTTGAAATTGAATTCCCTTCTTCCATGGATATATTTGGCGGTGCTTCATGCTTTATATTGTCCTTAATTATGAATTTCTTGTAACAGTTCCTTTGTCATTTAGATTTTAATTTGTCCTTGAAATTTTCTCTCTGCTTGGGTGTTGATAGATTAATCTCTGTCTTAACCTTATAGCTGACTTAGTTTATTCTACTTATATTGGTTCTAGGAACATTCAATTTGGAAAAAGGAGAACGTAAGAAAAAAGTGTAGTTTTTTTGAATCATTGTTGTATGATGCGTGATATTATTTGGTCACCTGAATAATGGCTTAGGAGCTTCGCTTCTAATACTGAGTATGATGTTAACAACACTTTACCATTTGCAACTTCAGGAAGAGATGGTCCAGCCCCTTCAACAGAGCTCATAAATCTCACGGGAAAGCTGCTCCGGGATATTCAGCATAAGCCTTACAGGGGTAGTTTGGGAATGCCTGCGATGATTTTAGATAAGAAAGAGAAGGTGACCTCAAGGTTTATTTCTAGCAATGGATTAGTGGAAGATCCATGTGCTGTTGAGAAAGAAAGAATGATGATCAATCCGTGGACCACAGAGGAGAGAGAGCTTTTCCTGAATAAACTAGCTGCATATGGGAAGGATTTCAGGAAAATAGCTTCACATCTTGAGCATAAAACAACTGCAGACTGTGTCGATTTCTATTACAAAAATCACAAATCTGATTGTTTTGTGAAAATAAAGAAGAAGTTTGGTAATGGCAAGGAAGGGAAGTGCACTTACATGTTGGCTCCACAGAAAAAATGGAAACGTGAAACGGGGGCCGCCTCTCTCGATATCTTAGGTGCTGTCTCAATGATAGCGGCTAATGCAAGCAGGGTTGCATCAACCAGGCAGATGTCTTCCAAAAGAATCACTCTGGGAGGTTGCAGCGGTTCTCGATCTTTGCATCACAGTGAGAACAGCTTTGAAGGATGCTTTTACAACTTTGATCTTCCTGACAAACAAACTGTTTCTGCAGATGGTTTAACAGGTGGTGATGGTTCTTCTTCATCAGGGCCAATAAATTCTTGCATAAGAAATTCTGTTGATTCTGAAGAGAGGTGTATGAAGGATTCGAAGTTTGATCTTACTCTTGATATGTCTCGTGTATTCGATGCTACACACAATAATAACAACGATGAAGATGACACATGCTCAGAAGAGAGTTGTGAGCAAACAGGATCCCTTCATTGGACGGATGAAGAGAGATATGCCTTTATGCAGGGTTTCGCTCTATATGGTAAGAATTTCACAATGGTATCACGGTTCGTTGGGACAAGATCTCAGGATCAGTGCAGGGTTTTCTTCAGCAAGGTTCGAAAATGCCTCGGGTTAGAACTAATTCAGCCGCAATATGGAAATGTAAGCACATCCACGAGCATTGATAATGGCAGCGACTGGTTCGTCAAAACCATAGGTAGGAGTTGTTGGAAGGTAGGAGCGGGTAAGAGCAGAAGTGGCTAAAGAGCAGATGAGCTGTTGGGTTGCTTTGGTTTGTGTTGTAATGAAATAGGAGCGGGTAGGATCTGTTTTTTTTTTCTCATTTATTTGCCTTGTGTTTCAAAATTTTGTGCAAAGATGTTGTATTTAAAGTTTGTATAACTGTATCAAAAATAACTGTATGAATATTAATTCAACATTTGCGGTAATTATCATAGAAAGAAATCTGACATAATAGCTGTCTTATAGACACTAGGGGTGGGGCTTTTTGGTATTTCGGGTTGGAATATTTGGGTCCTAAAATGAGATTACAATAGTTGTAATTAATCCATTGATTTACTTGTAACCCACATTTGCTAGACTAAAGCTGCCATATACACTGTTCTCCTGTCGATGTTTAACCAAAAACACGTATCATCAAACTCAAAGTCTCTTCGTTTGGCAATTAGACTAACTCATATATCTGTAGGAAAAGAGAAGAAAATGGGCATGATATTACCACAATTAGATTCAATGTATTTTTCAAAAGCTTAAAGAGTAAAAAGCCACTAGAGGACCTACTTATTTTCACTCTACGACTTTACAGTATGGTCAGGATAATGGATCAGAAGAAACTAACAAAGTAATTCTCAAGTAGTAATAAAAAAAGCATCTATGGAGATTGCTTCTGCAACTCTCTAAGCCTTGCCCAGGCCACATAAAACCATCTCTTCTGCATCTATTGACCTGAAAAAAAACTCGCTTCTCTTGCGAAATTTAACCTACAAATATCTTTTCTTACGCTTGTTGGCGCCTCCTTTGCTTTTCTCGTTCTTGGTCCCTATCCCTGTCCCTCTCTCGATGTCTTCATGATCAGTGATGCTGGTCTCGTTCTTATTCTTCTTCTTCTGATCTTCCAGCGCGTCCTTCACGAAGATCTTTAGCCTCCACAGGGTCGATTCATCCTGTGTAGAATTAATAATGAGAACGAATGGACCTCTCAATCCAAACAAGAGAATAAAGAAAATTTTGTTCAGTAGATTTACCAAAGTGTCCATCTCGACATTCACCACTGTTTCTGTTGTTTGAATGTTTGGGTTGCCCTGAGCAAGAATTTCCAGCGCTTTCAGAAGATTATCCGCTGATAATTTTGGCATCAACAATCCGATATCCCTCCTCTCTTCAGTTGAGATCTTTCTGGTACAGTCAATCATCAATGTAAACAAGTGCAACTGGCAATGAAACATCTTAATTCAACAACCCTTGAGTACCAAGTTGGTCACAAAACTACCCCACAAGGAAATTCTAAACGAACGAACAAAAACAAAACATGATTCATAGTTAAACTCGTAAGAAGCAATTAGATCAACCTGCACTTCCGGACAACCATATTCCTGAGCTCCTCCAGCTGAGCATCAACATCGCAGATCTGGCAAGCGTTCCATCAATTGACATAAAAGATAAAGCTTACTACAGTTTTTAAGTGGTTATATATACTGAAAATACCGCGTTGCTTATTTCTCTAGTTGTTTTGGCATGAGATGCCTCTTTAGCGAGCTGCATCTCCAATTCCGCATGGTTTTTTTCCTCCTCCCGTCTTTCCTCCTGTAATCCATTTCATCACTAAGTAAAAAAGGAAATCTGCAATGCTTGCTAATGCTAACTCCATTTATGCATAATAGTGAGGGGGTAGTACCTCTTCTTTAACCTTCGGAAGAAATTGTGCCCATTTCTCCTCAAACTTTTCAAGTAATGTATTTGCCATAGAATAAACATCACTTTTTACCTCGTTATATTTCATGGCATTCTCAAACACTAGCCTCATATCAGCATATATTTGCATAACATGTTTGTATCCTGTACCATCCTTTGCCTCCATCTGATTCTTTATGGTACTGAAGTCCATGGGCTTGTCGATAATCTGAAAACATAAGATCACCATCAGAACAAACATATAATCTCATACGGTAGAGTGGAGTAAGAACTGAGGACAAGTGAACAAATTTCTTGAACATATTCATGGAGCAAAACATAATACTGCATTTCACGATAATTTCACATCCATTTTCACATAACTAAAACCCTGGATAAAAAACTTCAATTTGCTGTCCAGCCTGTTTAAATGGTTGTGTATCCTTTCACCCCTAGAGGCTCGACAAAGTCCGCATACAACATCAAATAACAAATAAGTAAAGCCATACGCATGAGCAAGGTAAGCAATTTATAAGATTATAGGTTAGTTATTCAAAAGTGCAATTACGTAGTCTGTGTTTTGGAAAGCAATATACTCTCCAGTCTGAAGAAGAATACAAGTGTCAAAAACAGAAGACAAAAGGGCACTGAAAGAGATGACAATAACACCTCAAAATAATCATGCAGGCCAAGACCTTCCACATCGACAGGGTGCATAAATGGCCATGCCCATTTGTGCTGTGTTATCTGAGAAGTAAACACAATCTGAATCACAAAACTCACATTTGATATGTGCAAAACAACAAGTTTCGAGTTCCTCCACAAAACAGAAAAAATCAACATCAGCAGATGATCAGAAGTGGTATGAACAAATCATCTTGTGGCTATAAACACAGACTTATAGTAATCATAGAACGAATTGATCATTGCCTGTCGGAAGATTGTTCCAAACTGACGCATGAGGTCTTGCATTCTTTTAGCAGCTACAGCTTCCCTACGAGCTGCCTCTTGCTGCAGCTTCCTTACGCCGAGCACATGTCTGCCTTTCTCTTTATCTTTACCCACAGAGCCCGGGCTAGAGAGATTTAACTGGTTTACAGTTTCGCCTACACTCGAGTAAAACTGTTCGACCTCTTGCAGCTTCTGCTCAAGCTGCAGATTGAACCATGCACCGATCAACATTTATTGTATTTATAAATATATTACATAAAACAAGATTATGAAATTCAAATTTCTATTCAACGAGGCCAATACATGACAATCCTTTTCTTCTACACGACACATCTGGAAAAATCGACACTGTTTGTCTAATAGATCTCATTGCTCTCTTATCGGTAACTAGAAATTAGCAGAAGGGTCAGCTCAAAAGCAACACAAAGAAGCTTCAAATGAGGAATACTAGTCCATTAATAGCTTAACGAACACGTAATTATACCGGGGTTCATAAAACCCTAATATTGGAATAAGTAAATTCCAGAGTTGAGCACCAAAACATTTACGAATCATGAATGAACACTAAAAACTTGAATGGAGATCAGAATTTGAGCATCCTAATGAAAACAAATATGGAATTTAAAATTCTCAGCCTACAAAATTGTCGAAACGAAATCAATTAACGGGAAATACTCAACTATAATTCTTATCACAGAATTTACCGTATCAACTCGTTGGAAAATCTCGTCGACACGATGCTTGATAGAATCGGCTTCTTCGGGGCTAACTTGGCAATCTACACCATGAACACCACCTGAATTTGGCAGCGAAGCATCCATTACTTCGTTCTGAGAACACCAAAAAAAGAAAAGAAAAGAAAAGAAAATTCAAGACAACGATTTGCTTCGATAAACAGAGGGATTAAAAGATCAGAGAGATGAATTGAGTCTGAAGAACGCGAAAATCGGGGAGATAATTAACGCAAGATTAATCGCTTTGATCGTTTAGGCCGGCGAGATTGAAGGAGAAGAACAATGGCGGGGCGTCGAGTGGAAGGAGACTGGTGGAGCTGATGAACTACGTGCCGTTTGGCTATTGCCTCAAAGGCGGTGGATCACGTGACGTTTTTAGTTAGCATGAACAGCAAGTATTCCTATCAAATTATGAACGGAACAAATAGGGTTTATTCTGAAATAAAAGTTACCGTCGTATGAATTTTTATTAAATTTTAATTCTAATTGATCTCCCTTTTCCCTTTTTATGTAAATCTATAATACACTTTATTTTTTTCATTTTTTTTCAGATTTTATTGGTTGAAAATGAAACATAATAACAAAAATTTTTCATTGTTATTTAATAATATTGTTATTGTTATTATTATTTTTTGAATTGTATCACGTTTTTTATTATATTGTGGCATATTATACTTTGTTATACTACACAGTAAATATATATTTAAAAACACTATAATAAAGTTATATCATCCTCGTCGTTATTTTATTGTTATGGTTAATATTATCGATAAATGGAATATTATTATATTATTATAATTATTAAATAATAAAACACTATAATAAATATATTATTATCATATTTTTAATCACCATGAATTATTATTATTATTACTAGATGATATTCGTTCTGTGCGCGGATTTGTAATCATTAAAATATGTTTATCTTACGTTTTGTATATAATTTATTAATTTGAGCATTGTCATTAGATTTGATATGTATACGGGGCAATACAAAGATACAAAATAAAAATTTCAATGTATAAATTTGATCAATAGATTTATAAGTTGTAATGTAGACTAATAGTGCAATTTGTTTATAATGTATTTAAAATTGTAAAATATAAATTGTCGGAAAAAGTGATTGCACAATTTGATCCGTAATGTTTTAATGATTATTTTTTCTTATCTGTACATGTATAAATATTGATGATTAGATTTAATCAATAACATGATTTAAGAATAATTATTAAAACACGAACAAGATTTGGAAATTTTGGAAACTTACCTATGTTTGAATTTCTTGATTGGCTTTAGCTATGGATCTATATAGATGTGGGTGGGGCATGATGAGCGAAGTGTTTAGAAAGAATAAGTACGAATAACATTTAAAAATATATAACATAATACATTTAATTTAATATTTTTCATATTGTTGATCATAATGGGAGCATTAAAAATAATGGTAAACAAAAGGTGATTGCAAGCGGAAGTTAACAGATCTTTTTTAAAAATGTTGATGTAATGTATAATATTATTGGTCATTTGTAATCACGGGAATCAATAACATGTCAAAGTGCAGTTCGTTAAATATTATTTGTATAGTTGTGGTAATACATGATAGGTTATTTGGTGTGAGTTTAACTAATATAAATATTTAGAAGGACTTTGATTTTTTTTGTTTTAAAATTGTGTAAAGAGGTAAATTGGCATTTACTCAAGATTTATGTAAACCCTTGAAAATTTCTCGATAAACAATTGCTTTATAAATGCAGTTCATGGTAACAAATCGAATACTAAGCGCACTTTCCCAAATATTCTTGCAATCCAAAGCCAAGAATGACCTAAGTACTTGAAGACTCGAAATAAAAATGAGATAATGGGACAAAAGGCAATAGATCCCAGTCATAGCTAACTTCCTGCGTAACAAAACTAAAATAGTAAGGTCATATGAAGAAAATGAGTTACAATTTTCAGCAATAAGTGTTACATAGTCTTGTGACTCATCTGCCGATCAAAATTTCAATTAAATTTTGAACCCCAACTTCTTCCATCTGCTGTAAAATCCTAACCCTCCTCAACCCTCTTGTCTTTACTTATAAAACCTTGCACATCGTTGTTGTCGTAGTTTCTACCTCAAAGTTGACGTCTTAACTACTACAACTTTAGGTTAGTATGAATATGCAATTAGATCACATAGTTTTGTATTTTGCATACTCCAATGATTGTCTGACATATGAATTAATATTTAGTTATCTTAGAATCACTTTACCATACTAAATCCGCATATATCCCATTCATTGAAGTATATCTCCCACTCATTTCCCCATCAAACCTACCTACACATGAAATTTATAGCTCTGATTTGTTGCTTAGATAGCCAACCTATTTCCAAGATCAGATCATAGCCCATTACAGAAACCACGATGAGATTTGTGAGCACTTTGGTAGCAAACTTATATTTCTATCGTATTATCACAAAGGTCCATGCTTATAATAAGAAGCTGATATTGAGTCCCAATAAAAAAAATCGAATATTCCATCAAATTCAAATAGTGAATATCCCATCGACCGTTCTCGACAATTCAAAAAGACTTTAGCTGTAAAAACTCTAGGTTTCACGTTACCTTATACCTACAACTACCTTGAAGTCATCTTCCAAGGACCTTTTGATGCATTTTTGAAAATTAAACTTCATACTCACTGTCAAATAAACCTAATCACAAAGGACTATTAAAAATATTAAAAATCAATCAGCTCCATGATACTCATAAAATTATCTGCCAAAGTATAGCATCTCTTACATCTGCTTGGTTTTTCTGCTTACACTTTGTTATTTTTTGCAGGGCTTGCTAAAATCATAGTAAGCCAATCATATCTGTTATTGCTTGAAGATCATGGACTTACTTGTGTCCGGGATGGTAAGTGATCTGTTTTCATCTTTAAGGATTTAGGAAAATGAGTTTTTTAAAATCTCCAAAACCTCATTGTTCCTTACCCACACACTTAAAATAACGTCTACCATCTTCTTTCTTGCCAGTAACTTGTATTTGCTTTCGCCAAAAGGATTCTCATCCTGCCTTCTTGATCTTTCTCGTTTCAGGTTTTCCAATCAAGGACTACTCGAGATTTGATTCAGAATCGGTGTTAACCACAGACAACCGTATCTGTAGTAGAGAGCCTTCGCTATCGGCATATTCCAATTTTAGCCTCCCTCTTATCTTCCACACCGATAACATTCTGCATCTTTAACGGTACGTTCTCTCAGATCTGCAAAACAAAAACATTGATGAACCATGGTTTATCTGCATTTGCATGTTAGAATTAGACTATACTCTCATGTATCCCATATCCTAGAACGTACATATCAGCCTCGTTCTTCAAATTCAGCCACTCGTCTAGATCCACCGCTAGACTTTCCAACAGTGATCTTCCTCAAACATTCCAAGTCCCAATTAATATCCTGAAACACATACCACCAAAATTCACTCTTTAACCCTGATAAAAACAACTGCGTAGAAAAAGAAAAAGCTATAATGCAAAGATTAACATGTTAGAGTTTATGAAAAATTAATTTCACACTTATACAATTGCTTACCTTTGCTCTTCCAAGCATTATGGTTATGACACTATCTATCACGTGAAATACAACAAAAAAAATATGAAGATATGAATTTGGTGCGATGTGTTAAGCGATGCAGGGGTCACATATCCCCACAACAACAATAACCAGCTCCATCAATAAGAAGAAAAGCAAAAAACTCTATTATCACTCCATCATCTCTCACCAATTATGTTGTCATGTTTACTCGCAAAGAAACCAATGCAAATATATGATGCTATGGTTCCACATTATATGGATTCTCTCTCAGAAGGACATTGTTGGCGAGTTCAAGGACATTGTTGGTCAGTTATGGCCTTTTGTACATTAACCCTTTCAAGCGGGGGAATCATTAATCACCATCCTTATCATCACTCAACCAAAGTCCTCAATCTATATTGGAACCGATATAGATTGAGGATGAAAACTCACCGGGGCTTTGTTGCCGTCACCACTAATCTTTGCTCTCTCCGTTGTGTTGACGGTGATATTTTTTGAGGAAGAATATAAAACCCATACCTAAGCTTCTGCTCCCCGGAGGTCTCACTATCGTTTTCTTCAATACACCAAAACCCATACAATTAAAAAATCATACAAAGACCCAATAGATTTATATAGATAGAGAATGGATACGATGAGAAAAAAGATCAAAAGGGGTTTTGATTTGAAAAGATGAAGTATAAACTCGTTGGAACCGATAAAACTTAGGAGAAAAACTCACCCGGGCTTTGTTGCCGCCACCGCTCATCTCCATTCTCCATTGTTCCCGAAGGTATCACATCCAGAGGTCTGTCCGTCGCCTTCTTCTTTTGCCTTTTTTACAATTAATTACCTTTGCTCTTCCAAGCATCATGATTATGGCACTATCTATCACGTGAAATACAACCAAAAACAATATGAAGATATGAATTTGGTGCGATGTGTTAAGCGATATAGGGGTCACATATCCCCGCAACAACAATAACCAGAGCCATCAATCAAAAGAAAAGGCAAAAACTCTATTATCACTCCATCAGCTCTCACCAATTTTGTTTTCATGTTTACTCGCAAAGGAACCAATGCAAATACATGATGCCATGGTTTCTATGGATCCTCCATTATGACGCCGAATTCACCTAGAACCATGAAATTGTCATATATTTTATCAGAAATTGCGGTTGATACACCTACATCAAAGACTCTCAACTTTGTAACATATTCGTAGATAGAAAATCACAAACTGTTTGAACAATAAGAATGGCTACCTTAATCTACCTCCCATAGCTAAACTTGTAACACAGTTTGAAACAGTAAGAAGCACTACCTTAATCCGTGTTGATTCTCCACCGATGCTGGTGTTTCAGACGAAAGACTATGTTCCAACCCTAAATCAAAAGTGAATCCAAATTATTTAATTCCAAAAGTGCCTTGTGGTAACAGTCGAGTCCACAAACAGTTCATCAAAGGGATTGTAGAGCCTAGCCAAAGGCCCACTCATCAAAAAATACCATCGTGCAAACATGAAATGAATAACCAAGAACCATTTTACTGTCGTATTTCTTTTATACTCGCTCTCCTACATTACATTGCAATTCAATTTGTGTGACGGTTTCGATGGTGAGACATATTCGATGGTGACGAAGGAAAAATGGGTGGTCGTAGGTATTCAATGGCACAAAAGCTTTCAAACTGGCAGTTTGTTCCCGGGAGAATGAGGATTGTTTTTGGGAGCATCTAATACTGACCTCGACATGAGATTCTGATGACCAGAGTTTCTGAATCTAAACTTGCACGAAAAGCCGGCCTGTTTTGTGTTTCCTTTGACCTGAAAAACATGCGGATACAAACACTATTCTTAAATCCTAATTTGAAGCAAATCATACATGTCAAAAAGCTCCATTTCTAGATACTGACCTCAACATGAGATTCCGATCACCAGAGTTTCTGAATCCAAACTTGCACAAAAACACGGTCTGTTTTGTGTTTCCTTTGACCGGAAAAACATGCGGGCACAAACACTAATCGTAAAATACAATTTGAAGCAAAGCATACATGTCAAAAGCTCCATTTCTAGATACTGACCTCGACATGAGATTCCGATCACCAGAGTTTCTGAATCCGAACTTGCATAAAAACATGGTATGTTTTGTGTTTTCTTTGACCGGGAAAACCTGCAGACACAAACACTAATCGTAAAACCCAATTTGAATCAAAGCATACATGTCAAAAGCTCCATTTCTAGATACTGACCTCGAGATGAGATTCCGATCACCAGAGTTTCTGAATCCGAACTTGCAAGAAAACACGGTCTGTTTTGTGTTTCCTTTGACCTGAAAAACCTGCGGACACAAACACTAATCCTAAATCCCAATTTAAAGCAAAGCATACATGTCAAAAGCTCCATTTCTGGATATCGACCTCGACATGAGATTCCGATCACCAGAGTTTCTGAATCTGAACATGCACGAAAAACGACCTGTTTTGTGTTTACTTTGCCCTGAAAAACCAGCGGACTGCAATCAGGCTCACCGTCGAACTGGAAAACGATATCGGGTGCGGTTTGACACAAACACTGACATGAAGCGCCGGATTCGACCCGGGTTTGTTGTTCTTCATCTCCAATTTCTTAGAACCCAACACAATCCAACCGTTTTGCGCCAAACACGCCCTTGTCTCCGCTGCCTTCAAATCAAGATATACTTCGAACCGACCCAGAAGCTTCGGTCCTTCTAGCTGTTGACCAGAAGCATAGAGTAGGCTTTGGTTAGCAGTATAACAAACCTTCATCTTGGACAGAGAAGTCAGGGAAATTTCGATCCTCGGCCTGTGTCGGTTCTCTATAAACTTCAGGCTCAGACTTTCTATGAAAGTTATTCTGATTGGAGACGTCGTTAAACCCAAAAAACGAATGAGACAAATTTGTTTAGTGACGAAGTGTCAATAGTTTCAGCTGCACGAGCAGCTGATAAACTGGACTCGAGATTTACATCAAGACCAGACTCTTCTAGTCTACTCTTTGTATCACTCATATTGGCATGAGCACCTTGTGTCTTCGAATATGGCATGAACTCACCTAAATCTTGGAAAGGACTGCCTTCTGGAGCATCTACCAACCGGACTTGTAGAGCAGTAAAAAAAACCCTTGTTCAAACCATAAAATACCGTCTGAACCAACACTATCGACCATTGGTTCTTTATCTTCTTGCGAGACAAATGGAGAATTGAAGAAAGAAAAATATTAGAAGTGTCCAATGAGTTGTTCATCAGGAGAACTCGAGCTCAATAGCTCCATGGAAAAGCTCACCGTGTCCATCTTCAATCCATAAAAAATGCTTACCTTAGCCACAAGAAGGAAAAAACAAAAAACAAAAATGGTCATGGAAAAATTGTCAGATACATCATAAAGTTGACATACCAGACCATATTTGTTCGAATTGATATACAGATCATCAAAGAGCCGAACTCCAGCATCCACTCTTTGATTTGATTGAGGAACACATGAATGCCATCAGGAACCGGGAACGAAGCTCTGGAAGAATGTGACTTCGATTCAAGGCAATATGGAGAAAATATCTCAGCATTAGGTTAAGCAAAAACTATACAAAAAAGTGAATAGAAAGCAAGGAACAAAATGACAATTGAAGCTTCGCTATAGGTCAATTTTGGAATCATAAAGCTTTAGCAAGTGGGTGAACCAACCTAACCTCCACATCATGGAGCTTAGCCTTGAGCCTCTATTGATTCTCTAATTTCTTCTGTTTCAACCGGCCTTCTATTACCATACAATTGAACCTGTTACCATACACATCACTTCTTGTAACGTGTTATCTTCTGTTGTTAAAGACTTCAAAACCTGCAAGAAATGGTTTAAAGCTCGATGATTGTTAGCCATCGTGCTCGGGCCAAGTTTTTTAACCAAATGGGATTTGATTTTCATATGGAAACACTCACCGTCGGTGCTGCTGCTTTGATGAAATTGAGATTACGAAAGCATTCATCTCCAGAATATAAGCAAGATTTTCTTAGTACTCTTGCCGCATTCACACGGACCAGAGGAACTTCAAGTGCTTCCACAAGTCTCTCTGAAAACCACGTTTCAGTATGCGGAGGCAATTGCTTCTACTCTCCAAAACCAACATCGCAATGGCTTCTCCCGCTGCGATCCTAACACGGCCCACGTTCTCACCCACGACTGCTTCTCGTTTCAGGAAGATGTTGAATAGCGCTTTTAAAATGCCGCCTGTCCTACCAATCTTCTCACGTGCATATGTCTCCAAAGTGAGGAAGCTTAGGAGCTCGATTCCGAGCTTCTGAAGTTTACGATATCTCGCCCCACAACGAAGTAAGTCCCTCACGTTGCTGATCGTGAATACTATCTCTGATATCTCTCGGCGGAGACACTTCCCTGTGTTTCCAGTTGTGTTGGTCAGCATCTTCACCAACTGCAGCGATCTTTTCATCGTTAAAACTTGTGACCTCCACGCATCAGAATTCTCATCCTTTAATAGTTTTTCATATGCGTGAGTGAAATCAATGATCTTAGGGAGAAGCCCTCTTGTATTTCCGATTTTTCCACAACTGTTGTGGTCCCTAGCAAATTTCGCCAGAATCAAGAGACCTAAACTGTTGAATCTCCAAAAGTCCTAGTATAAAGGATGATCGTGGAAGATTTTCTTGTCTCCAATCACGTCGGGGCCATCACATGAAGATCTCTTGTTCTGTAACAGCGGAGAAATTGATTCCATCGCACCAGAGATCCCAGCCACTCTTAGAGAGTTCTGCTTGTTCCCAACTAGTTTTGACAGTATCTCAGCTGACGAAATCCGAATCTCTTCTTATTGTGGGTACTTCCAGTTCAACATCTCCGCCAACCTGGTCAGAAAAACTCTAAGACTTCTCAATCTGAAGATAAAATGTGACAGCAAAAGTGATCCGGTGATGTCTATGTTGATGTATTTTGGGTCAATGCAAATAGTTTTGAACATTGACATATTTGGAACACTGAGTGTAATCAAGGATCAATTCGATTTCTCAATTCAGATCGTTCAAGTTCTATAGTTAGCAACAACAACACATTACAACTCTGTGCAATATCCAGTTTTACCTTTCGATGACTGACAAGTTGATGCCGATCTTCTGAAGTGTATCATCTGAATAACTTTTGTTCATTGTGACTTGTCTAAGAATTCTCACTCCAATGAGCTGTTTATCAGGAGAGCTCTCAATAGCTCCATGGCAAAGCTCACAATGTCCATATGCAATCCATAAAAAATACTTCCCATGAAAAAAAAGGTTCAGCTCATCACCCAAAGAAACCCTAGGTCACATACCTTATTATGCATCAGAATCGCACAACCAGGCTCGAGCTTTCCTTGGAAACAAACGACAAAATCCCAACGTAGTACTCCGGTCCAACAGACGAAGAAACAGTTGTGTGATTCTCATCAATTAATTCGCCAAGATTCCCAACACCCATCCGCCTCGCAAACCAGGATAGGTTGAAGCCATAGGAAGAGAAGACCGAGGAAGATAGATCTAAGGTTGACGAACTCCTCCTCCATCAACAAATATTCCTTGATCCGCTTAAGCTTCAACAACCGGAGCTTGCACTTGGCCGACAGAGTAACCAACGACAATCGCGTCGCCACCGCCGGTCCCTTCTGCTTCTGCTACTTCCGGCCCACGCGAGCCTCTTCTCCTTCTTGTCGCCCCATCGGGCTTCTGATACACTTGTCGATTAAAAACGCTCGTCGGTCTCTCACCTTTGGTTTCCGGCGAGAGTATATCGTCCAATCCTGTTGCAGGATTTCGAGTTCCTCCCGTTTACAGGCGATGGAGACAGTGGTACCCGCACGCGTTGGTGAAGATGGAAGGGTTGCAATGGCCACACGGGTCGAGAGGGTGGCAATGGTGGTAATGGCCACAAGGGTCGTAATGGCCACATGTATTGTAATGGCTGCAAGGGTCGTAATGGCCACATGTATTGTAATGGTTAATGGTTAATGGTCGCAATGGGTTAAAAGGTCGAAACGGTCGCAAGGTTAAGGTTCACAATGGTTGCACTACAAAAAAACTGGTATTTTTTAACGGATATATCCGTTGGAAAATGCCAAAATCCGTTGGAAACAACGTTTTCCAATGGACGTCAACGGATTCTCGTCCGTTGCGAAAAGTTCGTTGCAAATGAGGATCCATTGCAACTCGTGACACACTTCCAACGGATTTTATCCGTTGCAAATTTGCAACGGCCTGACAACGGAATTTTCCGCTGGACAAGTAGTAACGGACGCTCATTGGAAAACATTGTAACGGATCACCGTTGAAAAATTCATCTTTGCAACGGACATCCGTTGCCATGTGGCGAGAGATAGCAACGGACGACCGTTGCAAATTGGCGGGAAAAGATTTGGCGGGAAATATGTTCCAACGCAT
>CM071861.1:13210656-13225059 GCA_036759665.1 Gynandropsis gynandra
TGGACCCGTGCGACCCTTTGAACTTTGATTCCTTTGACCCCTCAATGAGACTCTGTGACCCAGTGCGACCATGTGACTCTGTGACCCAGTGCAATAGTGCGACCGTGCGACTCTGTAACCCAGTCACTCATTGCGATCATTTGACATTTCAATAAATATGACTCGTTTAGACTCGTTTTCAATAAAAAAGTCTTATAATGACCCAATGCAACCGTGCGACTACATCAATAATAAAAAACTCATTTTCATAACTCACAAAAGAAACAAGAAAAAACGCAAGAGAAACACGAAAAACTCACTATATGTACCCGGGTTTTCTATGGAACGTGTTTAATTGCAAGCTGCTTTGTTGAGAACAAACAATTTCAACCTATTTGGCAGCAAATCTGATGCGATTTCAAGCTACTCTAGCCGAATCTGTTGTGGTGTGGGAGAACAGTAATTTTCGCGCCATAGGAGAGAGAGAAATCGAGGTGCTCTATATGAGAGAGAAAAGTTGTCGACTGATTAAAGAAAATGGGTAATACAATATTTTAAAGGTGGATTTGAAGTTGATTTTTTTTTTCAGGGAAGGATATTTTTTTGAAGTGTTTTAGCTTACGAGGATATTTTTGAAGTTTCCCCTTTTCAATACGGATGTGGATTGGTCAAGCACAGTACATATAGATAAACCATATTCAATTGTATGTTTTTTGTTCTCTTGTTCATCTTCATGTTAAAATATATTTATACAAACGTGAGAATACAACACTACATAGTTTTCAAAAATGTTTTACCAAAAGAGCAAAATGAAGTATCACAAGTACACTAAATCAGAGCAACATTATTAACTATCACAAATAGATACTAAATCCGGCTATATTCCTGGATAAAACTTTCTACGACTTATTAACCAAAAATCGGGGGGCAATGGAATGATGTTGTGCCTGCAAGAACCACATCATAATTTAGTAACGACCAAGTGGATGTCTGAATCAAACATAGCCAATCATAAAGTCAAGCAAAGCAATCACAAAGAGTTACCAGTGTCTTGGCTTGAGCAATGTGCTTGTACATTACAAAGTAGACATCAACGTAAGTAATTTCAGCCTAAGACAACTCCTTACATAACCCAACAATTGTTTCATTGAGTTTGGAGTTGAAGCACTGAGCAACCTCATTGTAAGGAACGACACAACCATGATTATACATTTGAGCCGCTGGTACGAGAAATCGAGCTGAAGTGAATGGTAAGCATCCTACAGGATCTGTGATTTGTATCTAAAATGTTCCGTTGAGTGAAAGATTTAGAAGTCATAACAACATCTTCTTAAGTTATTCAAATACAGCAGAGAAGGCAAGCAGAACAATAGCACCAGAACAACCAATCATGGTGTGATTCTCCCTGGTTGTTTGGGTGAGATGGCGTTCTTCAACGCCTACTGCAGTTATAGGTAGAATATAAAATCAAGCTCTTCAATATACACAACCAATTTCATGGCATCAGAAGTTGTGATTGTGCCTAAACCAATCAAAATTTGTTTCAGAAGACACGAAAGTTTTGCAGCATCATCAAGATCATATGGTTGTGTGAACTTTCTAGTTATGTCTCCATGTGTTCCATGGTAGACTCGTTGCTTCGTTTTTCAACCGAAGGTACATAATCAACAGATGAAAAAGAAAAATTGGGGCATTTAATCAAACAATTTGATTTTTACATCTCCCTTAGAAATATCAAATGATCAATTAGTTGCTACGTTTTCTACATAACACGCTTGATTTCCAAGACAATCTATCAAAATCACACTGTCGTCACAATCGTGCGAAACAACAAGCCTTATTCACGGAGAATAACAAGTAGCGGAAGCGAAGCTCGTCGTATGATAAAGCGGCAAAGAAAGTCTTCTAAGCACAATTACGTCATTTAATCAAACAAGAAATGAGCAACACGTGTTGAAACAAAAAAATGTAGAGTGTGGATTTATCTGCAGAGATTACATATCTTAAGTTCGAATCGAGTAGAAAATATTTTCGTGACTAGCAGTCCAAATTCCCAAAGAGTAATATCAGAAATATCTGAAGACGAACAAAAAAAATTCTAACCTCGAAAATCTAACTCTTGCCAATCCTGCCGGTGGGATGATTGGCCGCATAATCCTACTAGCTTCCATGATAGCGACAATGAGATCATCATGAGAGCGAGATCGAACAATCACATTTTTCTCTGCAAGGCAAATGCACATTCATATCTATGGTGGTGAGAGGAGGATGAGAAACGGAGAGAGAGAGGAAGGTATCCCATTGTTAATGTCGTCGGCTTTGCTTTGAGATCCGAAGCGATGGATGATGATGATGGAGAGAAAGGGGCAAAAGCGTAATTCACTTGATGGTTTTCGCGGTATCAGAGATGGAGAGAGAATGACAATAGCGTCAGTATTGTTGCGATTTTCAGATATACTCGTTTTTTATAAATTTAATTTATAAAAAATTATTTATTATTGTAAATATAGAAAAAAATGAAAATTAATTAAAAGTAGATTGAATCTAAATTGTAAAGAAAATAGACATTAAAAAGATTAAATAATATGATGAACATTAATTTTTTTTTCATTCTATTTTTTCAATAGTATATCTGATTTTAAATATTTATAATTATAGTTTTTTAAAATTTCAATTTATTAAAATTTGTTAAATTAATTTTTTTCAAGATAATTAATTTTAAATAATATATATAACAATAAATAATTTTTGTTTAATAATTATTTTGTCTAATTTTAATATTTTTAAAATATAAAAAATTATTTATTTATTTAAATTGTAGAAAAAATGAATAATAATTAAGAGTTAGATTGATTATGAAAAATATAAAATTAATTAAAAAAGGTAAATGATATGATTAGTATTAATTTTTTTCAATCCAAATTTTTTTTTCAATAAAATATATAATTTTAATAACTTTTAATTGTAGTTTTTTTAAATTTAAATTTATTAAAATAAGTTAAAATCAAATTTTGTTTTTTAAATTAAAACAAAAAAATTTAACAAACTTGAGAAAAATAAGGAATGAAAACCTTCATTTATCCAACTTTTAATATATATATTTCTTTTTGAAACAATTAGTTTTCAGAAAATGGAAACATTTTAAGTTTTAGCAAAAAGGAAAAAATAAGAAAGAAAGAAAAGGAAACAATGATAAAATTTTGAAAAAAAAGGAAACATGCTCAGATACTTTCCATTTTCAAGCAGGCCCAACGGCCGCATTGACCGCCAAAATAACGATCTAAGACATCCTCGTGCTTACTCTATATATACACGTATATTTCTCAGACACCTGATCCATTTTCCTCTGTCTCTCTCTATTCATTCCAGAATATTGTCTCATTTTTCTCTAATTCGGTTTCACTTCAAGGCTTCATCCTCCTGGTTTTTTCTCTTCTTACTGCTCGTCATGGAAACTAAACAAAGAATCGCCGTTGATCTCTTCACTAGAGAGCTTCATCTTCCTCCTATCGTACCTATGAAAAGCATAGTCTTCCTGGAGATAAATAATCTCTTGGAGGATATCATCGTCTCTCCAAATGATCCCCAACCCATTGTTGAGATTTTTCATTCGCCCCCCCAATATTTCCGTTTCGACATATGTTGCTCTAATTTCAACCACATCAACCGTCGCCTCTGTGATCTTCTTCCCAATCCCCCGGTGTGTGAACACTTAGCCACGATGATCTCCACGGTGGCCATACGGATGGGAATCGGCTTTCGAAGTATTTCCATATCTCTTCACGCTACTTTGACCCAAGAGAGAATCTTCCTCTTAGCGCCTCCTCCTCCGGAAGGAGGAGCATCTGAAGATCTGTTGCAGAGGCTATCACAAGAATCCACCATCGACTTCGACGCCTTGAAGGAGTTGGGTTCGGAATCAGAGACTTGTTCCATCTGTATGGACGATTTCTCGGGTTCGGACCAGAAACTCACGCAATTGCCCTGTTCACATGTTTTTCATAGAGATTGTGTCTTCGAATGGCTTCGTAGGAACGATTCTTGCCCGTTGTGCCGACAAGTGATCTCTGATGATTGAAAAAATAATGGGTTCTGGGTTTTAGGGTTTTACAGGGCTTATCATTTTTGTGTCTCTGTTGTCTACAGGGTATCGATTTTTCCGTAGTCTCAATTTTTCTGTGGTATGAGATGATCAACAAGGCCAAGCGAAATAATGGGCTTAGGGTTTTAGGGAGTCACGTTTTGTTCTTGTAAGGGTTTCTGGGGTTTATCATTTTGTTCTTGTAATGGGTTTCTGGGGTTTATCATTTTGTTCTTGTAATGGGTTTCTGGGGTTTATCATTTTGTTCTTGTAATGGGTTTCTGGGGTTTATCATTTTGTTCTTGTAATGGGTTTCTGGGGTTTATCATTTTGTTCTTGTAATGGGTTTCTGGGGTTTATCATTTTGTTCTTGTAATGGGTTTCTGGGGTTTATCATTTTGTTCTTGTAATGGGTTTCTGGGGTTTATCATTTTGTTCTTGTAATGGGTTTCTGGGGTTTATCATTTTGTTCTCGTTGTCTAAAAATAATCAATCTGACGTAAATTTTAGTAGTTTCTTGAAAGCATTCATCAATGCATTAATAGTTTCCTTACGCAATCACCAAAATTTGATTTTCAATCTGCGATTCTTCGTGGGAGGATATGGAAAAAGTCCTCCCGCCCATTTTATCAGCAAGTGTATTAATTTATTTGCAATGATTAAACAAAGGGAATGTAGTTGGGATTCTTGTGCATTCTTCTTTTCTTCAGACAAGGATTTTAAGATTGTATTTTTTTCCCTAATCTGAAAGTTTGTTTAGCTTTATTATCAGACAAGGGTATTTCATTTTATGGTCTATCTTCATGTTTTTTGGGAATCTCTAAGAGGGTAAACCATTTTAATTGTAAGTTTGGATTCCCTGTGTTTTGCTTCTCTTTATCTTCAAGTCAAATTTAAAGACTTCTCAGTAACAACATTGTGTATATTTACTCAAACTCCAAGTTGTACATACAAACATGGCAATAAGTTAACACAATACATAGTTTCGATATGTTCTACGAAAAAGTGCAACATTATTAACTATCACAAATAGATACTAATCCGACTATGTTCCTGGATAAAACTTTCTACGGCTTATTAACCAAAAATCGAGGGGCAATGGAATGCTCCGACAATGCAGTTTTGTTTCTCATAATCTCCCCTTCTTCATCCTTGCATCTCTCTGGTTGTTGAAGTGACTCAGAAGCTGTTGTGCCTGCAAGAACCACATCTCTGAATCAAGCATATCAAGCCAAGCAAATTACAGACATGTTCTCAAACAGGCATTTGGTCCATCTGACCTATTACAATCATGCTGAACTATCAAGCAGAAGGACATAGAAATACAAAAACAAAGTTGAGCTAGTGGACATGCTTATCAGAAAATTTAAATGTTAAACCGAAACTGTTTCGGGGGAACTCATGATTTTCAAGCTCACCATAAACCAAAGCTAGCAAGTAGAAGTTTAATTTTATCTACCATAAATCGTTGCATTAGTTTCTATTATTGGCATGATCAAAGGAAAACAAGCTTTATCTCTTTAGAAGAGAGGTATGCAATGGGGTCATAAAGTCCTGCAGATCTGTCGGTCAACTGGGTTTACACATATTTTGGAAGAATCCTTGAAGCACTAACAAGATATGACTTTGACCCATTGTCTTAAAAACTAATACCCACTTCTTGTGGAAACTAGAGAAAGCAACAACACGAAAATTCTACTGATTCTTACACCTCCCGTAGCCATATTAAATGGTCAACTAGCTGCTACGCTTCCTACATAACACGTTTGTTTTCCAAGACAATCTATCAAAACCACACTTTCGTTACAATCGTGCGAAACCACAAGCTTCATTCATGGAGAATAACAAGTAGCAGACGCGAAGCTCATTGTATGACAAAACGGCAAAGGAAGTTTCCTAAGCAAAATTATGGCATTCAATCAAACAAGGAGTGAGCAAAACTGAAACCTGAAATGTAGAGTGTGGATTTATGTGCAGAGACCTCAAGTTCGAATTGAGTAAACAAATATAGGGTTTTATTCTCTAGAAAGAGAAAGAGAAAAACTTGTCTTCTCTGAATAATAAAAAATATCACATACATTGTGTGTATATATATCATATACATAAACACGTCAATATTGACCAAAATAAAAGTATATATCATTTAATTCCATGGAGAATAGAAAATTAAATTGTACAGATGACAATAATTTTCTGTACGGGTGAATCGAAAAATCCAAACAATTCAAAAAATTGATAAAAAGTAAAAACCCTAAAAAAATTTATCTAACCTAAACCTATTCGTTTTTTCATCCTCACATCATTTTCACGAGCAACGCCTTCTATCCTGTCTAAAACCCTAATCGATATTGGACCTCCTCGTGTCTGTTCCTCCCGTTCTTCGCCGTTGGTGCATGTTCGTCAGCCATACCTCTTTGTCGCCTCCTCGTGCCTGTTCCTTTCGTGCCTTTACGTGTCTGTTCCTCCCGTGCGTTTGCATGCCTCTTCCTCCTATGCGTTTGTGTGTCTGTTCGTTATCTCTGTGACAGTCCGTCGTCTCAGGTCGTCCATCGTCTCTGTGGCAGTCCGTCGTCTCTGTGGCAGTCCGTCGTCTATTTTGCTTGCCTTGTCCATCGTCCGTTGTGCTTGTCCGTCGTCCATCGTCCGTTGTGCTTGTCCGTCGTCCATCGTCCGTGCGTTTGTCTGCTCCTCCTATGGTTGTCCATCCTTCCCCATTTATCAGTAAACAAAGTTGACAACCAAACTAACTCACATATTGCATTTGTTATTGTAAGATATTTTGTTTCTACACTATTTCGAGAGACAACGATCTGCTTTTTAGATTTCCACGAAATTAGAGATTCACAAAAGAAAACAGAGTATATAGTTTCTGAACGTCGATAATCCATACCCTAAGCCTGATCGGCTTCCATAATGCCTTTAGCTTCAAATCAAAAGCTGTTGAGTAAAACAAGCTTTATCCAGACTTGGTTTTAAAATATTCAACACCCTTTCACTATAAAAAAAGAAGAAAGATTATTATTATTATTATTATTATTATTGTTGTTGTTGTTGTTGTTTCTGTTATTGTTACTATGATTTAATTTAATATTATTAAATAGTGTCAATGAAAGAAAGTTAAGCATAGAAGAGGAAAATTAATCCACATGGGATCAATCTGAACACTAAGAAAATTTGCCTCTAAAAAAGAAAAACCAATAGAGCAATGCTATCTAATCCTAGCCGCATTCATTTTGGCTGACTTCTTATAGGTATTAAGATACAATCAATATTGATCGAAATAAAAGAAAAAAAATAACACTATAAATGAAAAGGATAAAGGTCTATTCCCCCAAACTACTCTTCTTTAGTCTTACTAGTAAATAAATTTGTTTCATGTATAGACTTTTATTGTTTTGGTATTATAGAAATCTAATTATATGTTACGAAAAATAAAGAGTTGAGTATGATCAATCTTGAAATTTTTCGAGCCATTTTAACAACAATTTTAAAATGATAAACAATTTCTTGAATCGAAATCAAATTAAAAATTGAGTTACATGACAAAATGTAATTTAAATATCAATTTTTATATTAACAAATGATAATTGTTACACAATTTGTATTAAAGATCGAATATAATATATAATTGATTTTAAATTAAAAATTTGATATTTTGTTGTGTTATCACAATCAAAATAATTTGAATCGAATTTATTATAACATTAAAATAGAATTTGATTCGAGTTTATTGTTAAAATCATCTTAAAATTGTATTAATAATTTTATATTAGAAACAATAAAAAAACTTTGATATATCTAAAATACATAAAAAATAATATATATTTTAAAATTTATAAAAATAGTATTAGTTAAATTCAAAGATGATAAATATAATATCCAATTATATAGTTGTTATCAATGTTACATAATGATCTACAACATTAATTTGTATATAAATATTAATTTTTTCTGAGGTGGTGAATCATTCATTAAAAATTAATATAATAATATGAAAACACAGATTAGATTTTAAAAATTTAAACTTTTAATATCAAAATACTTTCATATTTTGTATGAATATTATTTTTATAGATGTTAGAGAATGCTTTTAGTTTATTTTCAAAATTATGATCCAATAATTTCAGAAATAAACAAATGATAATAATAATTATTTACTCATTCAAAAGATTAGTCATGTAATGTATATGTATACAAAGAAATACACATGTATATATATTCTTAAATATCTATCCTTACAAGTTGATGATGAACCCATCTTGAGAACAAGAAACCATCCTCAAACTACAGAGGTCCACTGCAGTTTCGTTCCACCCTTGATTGATAATAAAACTCATTTTCGAGAACCCGTCAGCTTCTCTATTGGTATGCTTCGCTTATTAAGACAACTTAATTCTGTCAAATTTATCAATGGAAGTTAAATGCATGATTCAAGGAAATATGTTATAAAAAAATTTAGGGATTCTCGCAAGCCAATTAACCCAAATAAGAAGTGAGTTTCTAGTTAATCATCCCACATATCGCATGAGGTAACAAACTCCTCTTGCGCTTCGTAAAGGTAACATGCCTTGTGAATCTGTTATGCATTTGCTCCATCTCAAATTTTCTCCTATCCATTTTTGTTCCTAAATCATAAAGTGTGTGCAAAAACTTTATTTAAAATAGGATTGAATTTCAACTTGGAGCATTTCTCATCATTTTTTTTAAAAAAGATAGAATAATAAAAGAGACAAAAGGGAGACCACGTCACACTTTGAACTACCTTATATCAAATTGCAAGCCTCTAACCTATAAAGATGTAAGGGGTCGAGGGAAGTTTTAAAAATTATAGAGAATTTTATACTAACCAAAATCTCACCAGGTTGTTTCCTCGCTTTCCTTGCTCAAATCCACAATCTAATATGTTAAACCTAGACCTCGACCACTAGAAACCCGACATCCACCAAATGAACAGATAAAACAAAACATGGAAACACATAATTACGGAAAAATCTAGGGTTGAAATTCCCACAAAAAATAGAGAATCAAATTGTAAATGAAAAATGTTAAACCTTAGATGTTGAAAGAGAATCGAAAAAAGGTGATGAAAATCACACATACCAGAAAACCTAGAAACATATACAACGAATCGACCGCTTAGTCTTCTTCTTCCACCTTTCCTTTTTCCTAGCACCTTTGCATTTCTCCCCAAGTCAATTTTGACTAAGCATATCAATATATATGCAAACATATATATCAAGCCATCTACCTCAAAATCAAAGGTCTAAAGAACAAACTAGAAAACACCTTAAACATGGCTTAGACCTATCTATAAATCAACACTGTCAAAATGATCCACCAACCACAAAGAAAGAATAGGCGTCACTAAAAAATAACAGATATGAATTGAACAACTTCAGCATGCGAAAAACGGGAAATGAAAGACCCAAAACACACTGACCCATAAAATAATTCCTTATATTTCCCGTAAAATGGCATATATATAACTTCAGTGTGATCAAACCTTAGATATCTGAATGAAAAACCCACATGAGGGAAACCAAAGATGGTAATCACAGAAGAACAAGAAGAAGGAACTGAGAAGCAAAAGTGAGCAAATATGTAGATGGCCTGATTTCAGCCGCTTTCAAAACATTAAATAGAAATAAGAAACTAAACCCAAATTCAAATCGCCGAACTAAACTGTTAATACGAGAAGATCAACGGACACAAGGAAACAAAAGGTTCAAACATGAAAGGGAACCGATATAACAAATATATAGGAAACTAAGTACAAGCAAATTGCTAACATGTATTGGAAATCGAGATCACATTCTAATAAATGAAGTCGCTTGTTGTTTCTTCTCTTCCCAACAAACTAAGTAATATGCTAATCCACATAAAAATCTCCAAAGTTAAGGGCTTTCACCTCCTATTACATCGAAGAAAAAAATGATTACAGAGAGATGAAATCTGCTTCAGCGACGAAGACGGAAAAAGGCAGTCGAAATTAAGTGACTGATTGGGATTCCCAAAAATTATAAAAGAGGAGAATTGATCATCTCATTTTTGTACACGTTTCTCGCATGATTTTAGAGATATTTGTGATTATAATTGTGATTATAATTGTGATCCTACCGGCGGGATGATTGGCTGCATACTCCTACTGGGTGGCATGAGAGCAATCATTCCGCTGATTATCATCATCATTAACAAGAGTCGCAGAGTTGAAGGAATCAAGGATTCTTGAGATCGAATTTCAGTAAGAATCGACGAAGAGATATGGAAGAGTAACGATGAAAACAGAGAAGAAAAGGATATAGGGTTTTATTCTCTAGAAAGAGAAAGAGAAAAACTTATCTTCTCTGAATAATAAAAAATATCTCATACATTGTGTGTATATATATGATATACATAAACACGTCAATATTGACCAAAATAAAAGTATATATCATTTAATTGGCGGAATATCAGAAATACCCTTATAGGGTTAAACCACTTCAAAAATACCTTCCCTAAAATAATTATTAAATCCGAAAAAAAAACTGAAGAAAAGACAAACTTGCCCTTAATGTTCGAATGTGGAAAAACCCACGTTCTGCAGTTTTTCGACGTGAAAAACTACCAAAAACGAGAAAGCCGAACAGTTTTTCACCGTGAAACCTGTTTAAAAGTTTATAGCAAGAAAGAAATAAGTGATATCGAACTTGAGAGGGATCGATTTGAAGTTGGCGAGAAGGAAAATGGCTAGAATCAGCAGCAAACACTAGCGAAGAGAGCACAAGTCAATCTTCAATGGTGTAAATAAGTGTAAGTAGTTCGCTTTTTAGGGTTTTGCAAGCTTTCGAGTCATAAAATAGTTTATTGATTTGAAATGGGTGAGTGTCAGTGTCAGTGAGTCGGTTAGGTCGCAAGGGTCGCAGGAGTTCCATGAACATCTTCGACTCCGTGAGTCGGTTGAGTAGCAAGGGTCGCAATAGTTGCATGACCATCTTCGACTCAGTTTATTGATTTGAAATGGGTGAGTGTCAGTGTCAGTGAGTCGGTTAGGTCGCAAGGGTCGTAGAAGTTTCATGAACATCTTCGACTCAGTGAGTCGGTTGAGTAGCAAGGGTCGCAGGAGTTGCATGACCATATTCGATTCAGTGAGTCGGTTGTCTCAGTGAGTGGGATGGGTCGCAATGGTCGTTTGAGGGGCGTGGGTCGGTTGAGTCTCAGTGAGTCGGTTGAGTGTCGCAGAGTGTCTGAGGGTCGTTTCAGTCGTGGGTCACACGGGTCGTTGAGTCGCATGGGTCGCACGGGTCGGTTGAGTCGCATGGGTCGCACGGGTCGGTTGAGTCACATGGACAGAATGCCAAAGATCACCACCAAGTGTTATCCTCACGAGACAATAAGGACGCTGAGAGGAATCCTAAATGAACACGAGTTGTATTACTTCGAGAAGGAGTCACAATTTAGGCATTTATTCCACTTACAATGTGACTCCACAGATCTCATTGACATGGTTGATGACTTGGAATTTTGTGAAGGCTTTCCATGGGGTTGTTACACATTCGAGAAGATTGTGAATACTTGCCGCAAGAACATTAGCGGGGAATCACCGAAACCAAAATGGTATTGTGACGGGTTCATGATCCCACTAATGGTAAGTTGTATATATTATTCGAATAACTTGAATGTTTTCGTACTTTTTGCATTCTTATCATTTTATTTTAATGTTTCAGTTACTTCCATTTGAAACCATCCTTAGTTTGGACGAAAAGGGATGGTATGTTGAGGTTGTGGATGTGCATCGATCATGCCCAAGAATGTGCAAGAAGATGGTTAAATCCAATTTTAACCCGAAGTATGTAGAGGTGATAAGGCACATTGGAGATTCTAAGGTAACAATTACACAAGGTTCACAAGGGAAACAACGGTCACAGAGGATAATAATGGTTATGTTTTGTTTTTCAGGATGTTCTAAGTATTCTTCGTGCTGAACACGAAGAGGAAGCTTTACTTTCTGGTCTGGAGGATTGCGAGGGATGCGACGATCCCGATGTTCAGATATGGATGAAACATCTTCATAGAAATCCGAAGGGTATTTGTTGGGAGGATATCCGTAAGCAAGAAATGCTAACACGAAAATCAGCTCTTGGTGATCAAAAAAAGGAGAAGGAAAAATGGACTAAGAGGAAGGAGTGCGTGAGTGATGCTGATGCTGATGCTGTAGTCCCTCTGACACTGGAGAAGAAATTAATAGAGAAATAAGGAAGTCAGAGAAGAGAATCATCAACGCCGTTAGAGACCTTCTAAGAGATGTCGGGATTCATGTGCCTAATCCAAAATCAAAGGCTGCCGAGAAAGTTGCGATCACCGAAACCCAATCTCCCGACACTGTTGGTGATTTTGCTTTTGAATTTCTTCGTTCCGACAATCCAGTGTCAAGAAAAGAGCAAAGCGGAGATGGCTCAGAAAAGGTGTCAAGAAACATTGCTCCTGATGGAGTTCCACCAAGTAAGTAATATTTAGTGAAAAGGTCATTTAAGTGTCAATTTCCATCGAGACATATAAGTCGTATGGTCGCATAAGCTGTAGGGTCGTTAGAGTCATAGGGTCGCATAAGCTGCAGGGTCGTTATATGTCGCATGTGTCACTGGGTCGCTAAAGCCGAATGGGTCGCATGGGTCGCATGTGTTACATAATCAATGTAACGAACCATCATCAAATACAACGGAATTCAATCTATGAAGATTATAGGGGCAAGCAGTAGACAAGGTACATCATCGAGAAATTCGTCCAGTTCGACTTTGAAGGTACAACCCACGTTAAAGCCGTTATCGTGACAAAACTTTTTCCAACCCTTGGTGATGCTAGCGCCATCGCGTTTCACGGGCCTTAGATCTGCCTCCCAAATGACCGTGTAATTGGTTATCAGCTCAACCTTACATCGTCTACCGCAAAGACCATTCAACCTCGCAAACTGTATAGGAAGTGTCTGCGATAACCGAATAAATTTACAACAACGCCAAACTAATGCATATATGGCTTGATTTCATTAATCGAATAAATCGGTTTGAGTTCACTTACCACTGCATCTACGGCCAGATTTGAACGCGTGACTGGTACCGTGAAAATCCTCTCACCAGAAGAAGATGACCCTGACATCGAATCGCCGTCACTAGTCGTTTGCATTTTCGGAAATATGATGATGATGATGAGAGTTAGAGAGAGTGTGTCGTTATTAGAAAAAAGGAAACGACTGGAATACGAAAAGACATGACCCTGACATCGAATCGCCGTCAGATGGAATTCGAAAAGTTTTTTCAAATTTTGGTGAAAAGTTCGGCGTGAATTCTGGTGAAAATTAATTAATTCCAAATGAGGGTCGCATGGGTCGCATGATCACATGAATAGATGCGAACTCGATGAATTTACGGGTTTAGGATGATAAATTGAAAAAAACCAATCAAACAATACATTTACAACGTCAAACTAATTAATTCCAAATGAGGATCGCATGGGTTGCATGGTCGCATATATTGATGAATAGATGCGAACTCGGCGAATATACGGGTTTAAGATGATAAAATGACAAAAAACAAACACAAAAATACATTTACAACGTCAAACTAATTAATTACAAAATAGGGTCGCAGGGGCCGCACGGTCGCAATTATTGATGAATAGATGCGAACTCGGCGAATTTACGGTTTTAAGATGATAAAATGACAAAAACCAATCAAACAATACATTAACAACGGCAAACTAAAACAGATTGTGACCCATGTGTACCTAGTTGAGTTGTGTATAACCAATGCCTGTGTTTCAAAAGTGATAGTAGTGTTTTAAGAACTCGGCGGATGATTAAACAATACATTTAACATTTTCTTCAAATGTTGATATTATTTATATTATTATCTATATTGATTCTAAATTAGACATAGAGAACTCATATATATTGATAATGGCATGGGTCGTTTGGTCGTATATATGCGAATTGAGGGTCGGATGGGTCGCATGATCGTATATATTGATGAATAGATACGAACTCAACGAATTTACGGGTTTAGGATGAAAAAATGACAAAAACCAATCAAAACTATACATTTACAACGTCAAAGTAATTAATTCCAAATTAGGGTCGCATGGGTCGCATGATCGCATATATTGATGAATAGATGTGAACTCGACGAATTTACGGGTTTAGGATGATAAAATGACAAAAACCAATCAAAACAATACATTTACAACATTAATCAATGGTTGAAACAGATTGTGACCCATGTGTACCTAGTTGAGTTGTGTATAACCAATGGCTGTGTTTCAAAAGTGATAGTAGTGTTTTAAGAACTCGGCGGATGATTAAACAATACATTTAA
>CM071861.1:13227283-13247411 GCA_036759665.1 Gynandropsis gynandra
CATATTTTGATTTGAGCTGTATTTTCAAAAATTTAATCATATTATTTGTAAATAATTTGTAAATAATAAATTAGTATTGCAGGGGTCCAAGGGTCGCAGAGGAACAAGGGTCGCAGGGGTCTAAGGGTAGCAGAGGAACAAGGGTCGCAGGGGTCCAAGGGTCGCAGAGGAACAAGGGTCGCAGAGGGACAAGGGTCGCAAGGTCGAACTGGGTCGCTGGGTCGTAAGGTCGCAGGGGTATTTTGGGAATATCAACATTTATAAGGGTATTTTTGAAGTTAATTTTTTTTTCTTTTTCGGGAAGGGTATTTTGAAGTGTTTTAGCCCTACGAGGGTATTTTTGAAGTTATCCCCATTTAATTCCATGGAGAATAGAAAATTAAATTGTACGGATGACAATAATTTTATGTACGGGTGAATCGAAAAATCCAAACAATTCAAAAAAATTGATAAGAAGTAAAAACCCTAAAAAGATTTATCTAACCTAAACCTATTCGTTTTTTCATCCTCACATCATCTTCACGAGCAACGCCTTCTATCTTGTCTGAAACCCTAATCGATATTGGACCTCCTCGTGTCTGTTCCTCCCGTTCTTCGCCGTTGGTGAATGTTCGTCAGCCATACCTCTTTGTGCCTCCTCGTGCCTTTGCGTGTCTATTCCTCCCGTGCGTTTGCATGCCTCTTCCTCCTATGCGTTTGTGTGTCTGTCCGTTATCTCTATGACAGTCCGTCGTCTCTGGTCGTGCATCGTCTCTATGGCAGTTCGTCGTCTCTGTGGCAGTCCGTCGTCTACTTTGCTTGCCTTGTCCATCGTCCGTTGTGCTTGTCCGTCGTCCATCGTCCGTTGTGCTTGTCCGCCGTCCATCGTCCGTGCGTTTGTCTGCTCCTCCTATGGTTGTCCATCCTTCCCCACTTATCTTACCGAATACTAAAAAAGATCTTAGTCTATATATACATATATATACGTCATTATTAACCAAAATAAAAGTATATATCAGGCAAAAGTTTTTTCCGAACAACGTATTAGTCAATTTTGATGTATTTTGTGTTCTGATGATATACGAGATTATTTGCATTATGCAAGTGTAGTATTATCGCAAAACAAAACAAAAGGAAAACATGGAACAAATTTTAGTTCAGTAATCAAAGTTGACAACCAAACTAACTCACATATTGCATTTGTTATTGTAAGATATTTCGTTTCTACACTATTTCGAGAGACAACGATCTGCTTTTTTAGATTTCCACGAAATTAGAGATTCACAAAAGAAAACAGAGTATATAGTTTCTGAACGTCGATAATCCATACACTAAGCCTGATCGGCTTCCACAATGCCTTTAGCTTCAAATCAAAAGCTGTTGAGTACAACAAGCTTTATCAAGACTTGGTTTTAAAATATTCAACACCATTTCACTATAAAAAAAGGAAGAAAGATTATTATTATTATTATTATTATTATTATTATTATTATTATTATTATTATTGTTGTTGTTGTTGTTGTTGTTGTTGTTGTTGCTGCTGTTGTTGTTACTTAATATTATTAAATAGTGTCAATGAAGGAAAGTTAAGCTAGAAGAGGAAAGTTAATCCACATGGGATTAATCTGAACACTAAGAAAATTTGCCTCTAAAAAAGAAAAACCAATAGAGCAATGCTATCTAATCCTAGTCTCGTTCATTTTGGCTGACTTCTTATAGGTATTAAGATACAATCAATATTGATCGAAATAAAAGAAAAAAATAACACTATAAATGAAAAGGATAAAGGTCTATTCCCCTGAACTACTCTTCTTTAGTCTTACTAGTAAATAAATTTGTTTCATGTATAGACTTTTATTGTTTTGGTATTATAGAAATCTAATTATATGTTACGAAAAATAAAGAGTTGAGTATGATCAATCTTGAAATTTTTCGAGCCATTTTAACAACAATTTTAAAATGATAAACAATTTCTTGAATCGAAATCAAATTATTTTACATTAGAAACAATAAAAAAACTTTGATATATCTAAAATACATAAAAAATAATATATATTTTAAAACTTATAAAAATAATATTAGTTAAATTCAAAGATGATAAATATAATATCCAATTATATAGTTGTTATCAATGTTACACAATGATCTACAACATTAATTTGTATATAAATATTAATTTTTTCTAAGGTGGTGAATAATTCATTAAAATTTAATATAATAATATGAAAACACAGATTAGAATTTAAAAATTTAAACTTTTAATATCCAAATACCTTCATATTTTGTATGAATATTATTTTTATAGATGTTAGAGAATGTTTTTAGTTTATTTTCAAAATTATGATCCAATAATTTCAGAAATAAACAAATGATAATGATAATTATTTACTCATTCAAAAGATTTGTCATGTAATGTATATGTATACAAAGAAATACACATGTATATATATTCTTAAATATCTATATTTACAAGTTGATGATGAACCCATCTTGAGAGCAAGAAACCATGCTCAAACTACAGAGGTCCACTGCAGTTTCGTTCCACCCTTGATTGATAATAAAACTCATTTTCGAGAACCCGTCAGTTTCTCCATTGGCATGCTTCACTTATTAAGACAACATAATTCTGTCAAATTTATCAATGGAAGTTAAATGCATGATTCAAGGAAATATGTTATAAAAAAATTTAGGGATTCTCGCAAGCCAATTAAGCCAAATAAGAAATGAGTTTCTAGTTAAGCATCCCACATATCGCATGAGGTAACAAACTCGTCTTGCGCTTCGTAGAGATAACATGCCTTGTGAATTTGTTATGAATTTGCTCCATCTCAAATTTTCTCCTATCCATTTTTGTTCCTAAATCATAAAGTGTGTGCGAAAACTTTATTTAAAATAGGATTGAAATTTCAACTTGGAGCACTTCTCATCATTTAAAAAAAAAAGATAGAATAATAAAAGAGACAAAAGGGAAACCACGTCACACTTTGAACTACCTTATATCAAATTGCAAGCCTCTAACCTATAAAGATGTAAGGGGTAAAGGGAAGTATTAAAAATTATAGAGAATTTTATAGTAACCAAAATCTCACCAGGTTGTTTCCTCGCTTTCCTTGCTCAAATGCACAATCTAATATGTTAAACCTAGACCTCGGCCACTAGAAACCCGACATCCACGGAATGAACAGATAAAAAAAACATGGAAACACATAATTACGGAAAAATCTAGGGTTCAAATTCCCACAAAAAATAGAGAATCGAATTGTAAATGAAAAATGTTAAACCTTAGATGCTGAAAGAGAATCGAAAAAAAGGTGATGAAAATCACACATACCAGAAAACCTAGAAACATAGACAATGAATCGACCGCTTAGTCTTCTTCTTCCACCTTTCCTTATTCCTAGAACTTTTGCATTTCCCCAAGTCAATTTTGACTAAGCATATCAATATATATGCAAACATGTATATCAAGCCATCTACCTCAAAATCAAAGGTCTAAAGAACATACTAGAAAACACCTTAAACATGGGTTAGACCTATCTATACATCAACACTGTCAAAATGATCCACCAACCACAGAGAAAGAATAGGCGTCACTAAAAAATAACAGATATGAATTGAACAACTTCAGCATGCAAAAAAGGGAAATGAAAGACCCAAAACACACCGACCCATCAAATAATTCCTCATATTTCCCGTAAAATGGCATATATATAACTTCAGTGTGATCAAACCTTAGATAGAAGCAAAAGTGAGCAAATATGTAGATGGCCTGATTTCAGCCGCTTTCAAAAACTTAAATAGAAATAAGGAACACAACCTAAATTCAAATCGCCGAAGTAAACGGTTAATATGAGAAGATCAACGGACACAAGGAAACAAAAGGTTCAAACATGAAAGGGAACCGATATAACAAATATATAGGAAAATAAGTACAAGCAAATTGCTAACATGTATTGGAAATCGAGATCACATTCTAATAAATGAAGTCTCTTGTTGTTTCTTCTCTTTCCAACAAACTAAGTAATATGCTAATCCACATAAAAATCTCCAAAGTTAAGGGCTTTCACCTCCTATTACATCGAAGAAAAAAAGGATTACAGAGAGATGAAATCTGCTTCAGCGACGAAGAGGGAAAAAGGCAGTCGAAATTAAGTGACTGATTGGGATTCCCAAAAATTATAAAAGAGGAGAATTGATCATCTCATTTTTTTACACGTTTTTCGCGTGATTTTAGAGATATTTGTGATTATAATTGTGATGTTTACGTGTGATTTTGTATATGTTTTACTTGTTTTCGTGTTCACATATTCTTGCAAGTTTTGAGGCGTATTTGGTTCATTTTGGAGCTAAAGAACATACACGGGATAGAGTAATAGTGTCGAAGATCTCAATGGAGCAAACGAGACGAGAAACAGACAAGAAATGAGCAAGATATGGTGTTAACTTGCTTTGCAAGAAACTGTCGAGACAGGGAACAATACACGGTCGAGCTCTTGCCTCTGTGATCGACTAAACATGATGAAGCCATGGAGCACGATCAGGCAAAGGGGAGCACGACCGGGAGCTTAAATGGGATGATTTTCCCAAAGAAGAAGTTCGGCTCGGGCGCATGCAACGCACGACCTGACATAAACTTTGCAAATTTTTGACGAGAACGAAGCACGTCTTGAGCTTACAAGTTTTTATTTTTTTATGTTGTGCCCGGTTGGGCATATGAGCGAGAACACGTGAAAGGAAAGGAAGCCCGGGCGATCACCCTTTTGAAGAAGTGCCCGACCGAGCTGCTTGTTGTGCCCGGTCGGGCGTATAAACCTAAAACGAAAAAAGGAAAAGAAGGCTTAAGCGGCATGCCGCTGGAACACAAAAGGAAATAAAATGTTGTTTGCACAAAAAGAAAGAAGAGGCAGACCGGACAACTACAAGAAATTTAAGAATTCGGGACTAACAAATTCGTCCGCAAACGCGCGTCGCAAAAACAAAACCGTCCGTAATTCGTCCGTAATTACGAACGGAAAACAGAGTTCGAAAACCGTCCACAATTTCGAACTACAATGCCGTCCAGAAATCAACGGGAAATCCGTCCCGAGTACGGACGGGAAAACAACTTGAGATTTGGGGACGAGTTGCAACTCGTCCTTAAAGTTTACAGACGGAAATAGTACCGTCTTTAAATTTTAAGAACGGGTCGCGACCCGTCCCAAAAAATCGACAATTTCTCAAATCCGAGGTTTCTTTCCAAAAAATCATACAGCAGTCTTAGCAAACATCAATCTTTTGATATGGCAATAAACCTAATGATCTCATCATCTTCTTTGTTTCATAATATGACTCAACTGCATTATTATCTTCAGGTGACGTGGACAAACCAACTTACCGGTTTCTCTATAAACTTGTTGATTTTTCGCCATTGTCACAAATTTGTAACGCCTTCTATAAATTCCTTCGATACACCTTGAGTTTCCGGATCAGTTCTTCTATACATCCACTGTCTAGAAACGAAAATATTCGACCTTGACGACGATGCCATTATAATCAGAAACGATAACAAGATATGTAGAGAGATATATATGAATTGTGTGTGAGAAATGGATGAAAGGAGGAGAGGTTAAATAGATATTTTTTGGACCAATTAAGGACGGATTACGCACCAAGAAAAATATTTCCCGATGAACCGTCCCGAATACGTCCCAAAATTTCCAGACGAATGGTATTGCCATCCGAAAATTGCGGAAGGATGCTACTGCCATCCGCAAATTTGTGGACGGACGCTGTTGTCATCTGCAAATTACAGACGTTTTTGAAAGCGGTCCCAAATCCTTCCGCAATCACGGACGACTTAGAGACTACACTCTGGGCTGCAAATTTGCGGATAGATTATGGATGGATTTATTTTCCCGTCCTTAAGTCGTCCCTAATCCATCCCTAAATTTAGGGACGACTCTTTCAATCCCCAAATTCCGTCAGGAAATGATCATTTTCTTGTAGTGGACGGGCATTTTGTTAAGGTCGTCTGGCACAATTTTGCAACCTGTATCCGTATCTAGTTGAACTCAATTTCCACGGGGTGAGAAGTCCGCAAACTTGGTTTGAGAACAAGAGTTCGTATTCTCACAGATTTTTCGTCATCTTAGGAGAAATATTAACAAGTAAACATTCAAAGAGCATTAGAAAATCGATCTAGACCTCATTTTTTATTTCAATACTCTCTAGACTATCTATTTTCTTTCATGATGCTTTATTTCGAATTCATGTCTGAGTAGTAACATTGTTCTAGGAGAAGGGATTAGTCCTAGGCAATCCCAAGACCTCTTTTGATTGATTTGAAATTGGATGAATCACAAACCTAATGGGTTTAGATTAAGGGATCAGCTACAAAATAGGGGGTAACTTGACTAAATCACATTTTTATGCCTCGAAATACGATAGAAATGATATTAGGATCGTCCGTCTTAGATTTCTCGATTGGAAATTAATGATTCGATTGATTGATTGTTGGTTCCGGAGAGCCTTGTGGTGAAATCGTGTCCTAAAGTGTTTGTTTGATTGTTGAGAACTCGTTAGATTATTGCCTTTACTTATTTGATCTCAAAACCATATTCATTTGTATCAAGTTTGATTTGTTTGTTTGAGTTTAGTTTGTGTTGCGTAGTCCTTGTGGGATCGATACATAGAGTACTACACACATGTCGTGCACTTGCGGACAGTTTAGGTTAATTTATTTAACTTCGAACGCATCAAGAATCAATTAAGAAATCATTCAAGCATAGAATTGTAGAGAGAACAAAAGTTTGAATATTTTGGGTTTCACTATTTTTAGGAGGATGGAAGGGTTGAATAGTTTTAGATTTGTTTCTAACAAATTGGGGTTTCCTCTCTCCTGGTGATGTGGCAGCACGAGAACTTCCATTTTAATATATTGATTTTTTGAACTATTCGTCTCATCCTATCTTCTTCAAATTATAGTTTTCAGTGTATTCTCCTAAAATATCAATAATCAACCAATGTTTCCCTCTCTTAAAAACCCGTTAGATTTTTCTGTCAAATCTTTTTGATACAATATATTATTCCCCGAAAATTTGACTTTCAGCCTATTCCCTCTAAGATTATACATTAAACTTATTTCTCTCCAAGTGTATTTATTCATTAAACTTAAACTTATTTCTCTCTAATTTTTTTAAATGTCACATATGTTCTCCTTAATATAAAATATCTTGATCATAATCTACAACACCTACATCCTCACCTTCTTTAGAAATGCTTCCAAAACCAGGAATTAGAGGCTAAATTTTCCTCTCAATTTTGATTTCACACTTCAGACTTGCTGATTCTATCTCCACATACATCAGTAGTCGAATTCCTCTTATACGATCGAACAAATAACAAATAAGATGCTTGTCATTCATTATATATGTCGACTTCCTATTTTCACAAATATTGGGAAAATAGATTAATTTCAACTTTGTTGTATTATTTCCCACCATCATCTCTACGTATGACTCATCAATCAGTTGTTGGTATGTCAGACTAACTGGAGGACAATAGAAAAATACTCTCTCATTTTCTTGAATTTTACCAACCCATTCAGATTCTCCATTTGGGGGGGATTTTCCCATTTACCATCATACAAAAAATAAATCAATGTGATTTTCTCATCCACCGAATCCATTACACCTATAACAAAAACATAAAAGAGGGTAAATTCTGTGACTCACTGCGACCGTGCGACTTGATGAGACTATGTGACCCAGTGCGACCGTGCGACCCTTGTCCCCCTACGACCATTTGACCCATCTGCGGCCTTTATACCCCTGCGACCCCTGTACCCCTCTATGACCCTTGTATCCCTTTGCAACCCTTGGACCTCTGCGACCCTTGTGCCTCTGCGACCTTGTACTTCTGCGACCCTTGTACCCGTGCGACCCTTTTACCCCTGCGACCCTTTGACCCCTGTGCGACCCTTGTACCCGTGCGACCCTTTTACCCCTTCGACCCTTTCACCCCTTTGCGACCCCTTTACTTTTGCGACCTTTGTACCCCTGCCACCCTTAGACCCGTGCGACCCTTTTACCTTTGATCCCTTTGACCTCTCATTGAGACTCTGTGACCCAGTGCGGCCGTTTGACTCTGTGACCCAGTGCAATAGTGCGACCGTGGACTCTGTAACCCAGTCACTCATTGCGATCATTTGACATTTCAATAAATATGACTCGTATAGACTCGTTTTCAATAATCAAGTCTTATAATGACCAAGTCCAACCGTGCGACTACATCAATAATAAAAAACTCATTTTCATAACTCACAAAAGAAACAAGAAAAACACAAGATAAACACGAAAAACTCACTATACGTACCTGGTTTTTCTGCGGAACGTGTTTAATTACAAGTTGCTTTGTTGACAACAAACAATTTCATCCTATTTGGCAGCAAATCTGATGCCGATTTCAAGCTACTCTAGCCGAATCTGTTGTGGTGTGGGAAAACAGTAATTTTCGCGCCATAGGAGAGAGCGAAATCGAGGTGCTCCATATGAGAGAGAAAAATTGTCGACTGATTAAAGAAAATGGGTAATACAGGTTATCAATATTTTAAAGGTGGATTTGAAGTTGATTTTTTTCAGGAAAGGATATTTTTTGAAGTGTTTTAGCTTACGAGGATATTTTTGAAGTTTCCCCTTTTCAATACGGATGTGGATTGGTCAAGCATAGTACATATATGATAAACCATATTCAATTGTAAGTTTTTTGTTCTTTGTGTCTTGTTCATCTTNGACTACATCAATAATAAAAAACTCATTTTCATAACTCACAAAAGAAACAAGAAAAACACAAGATAAACACGAAAAACTCACTATACGTACCTGGTTTTTCTGCGGAACGTGTTTAATTACAAGTTGCTTTGTTGACAACAAACAATTTCATCCTATTTGGCAGCAAATCTGATGCCGATTTCAAGCTACTCTAGCCGAATCTGTTGTGGTGTGGGAAAACAGTAATTTTCGCGCCATAGGAGAGAGCGAAATCGAGGTGCTCCATATGAGAGAGAAAAATTGTCGACTGATTAAAGAAAATGGGTAATACAGGTTATCAATATTTTAAAGGTGGATTTGAAGTTGATTTTTTTCAGGAAAGGATATTTTTTGAAGTGTTTTAGCTTACGAGGATATTTTTGAAGTTTCCCCTTTTCAATACGGATGTGGATTGGTCAAGCATAGTACATATATGATAAACCATATTCAATTGTAAGTTTTTTGTTCTTTGTGTCTTGTTCATCTTTATGTTCAAATCTATTTATACAAACGTGAGAATACAACACTACATAGTTTTCAAAAATGTTTTACCAAAAGAGCAAAATGAAGTATCACAAGTACACTAAATCAGAGCAACATTATTAACTATCACAAATAGATACTAAATCCGGCTATGTTCTTGGATAAAACTTTCTACGCCTTATTAATCGAAAATCGAGGGGCAATGGAATGCTGTTGTGCCTGCAAGAACCACATCATAATTTAGTAACGACCAAGTGGATGTCTGAATTAAATACAGCCAATCATAAAGTCAAGCAAAGCAATCACAGAGAGTTACCAGTGTCTTGGCTTGAGCAATGTGCTTGTACATTACACAGTAGACATCAACGTAAGTAATTTCAGCCTAAGACAACTCCTTACATAACCCAACAATTGTTTCATCGAGTCTGGAGTTGAAGCACTGAGCAACCTAATTGTAAGGAACGACACAACAATGATTATACATTTGAGCCGCTGGTACGAGAAATCGAGCTGAAGTGAACGGTAAGCATCCTACAGGATCTGTGATTTGTATCCAGAATGTTCCGTTGAGTGAAAGATTTAGAAGTCATAACAGCATCTTCTTAGGTTATTCAAATACAGCAGAGAAGGCAAGCAGAACAATAGCACTAGAACAACCAATCATGGTGTGATTCTCTCTGGTTGTTTGGGTGAGACGGCGTACTTCAGCGCCTACTGCAGTTATAGGTAGAATATAAAATCAAGCTCTTCAATATACACAACCAATTTCATGACATCAGAAGTTGTGATTGTGCCTAAACCAATCAAAATTTGTTTCAGAAGACACGAAAGTTTTGCAGCATCATCAAGATCATATGGTTGTGTTAACTTTCTAGTTATGTCTCCATGTGTTCCATGGTAGACTCGTTGCTTCGTTTTTCAACCGAAGGTACATCATCAACAGATGAAAAAGCACTAAAAATGGAAAAGATTGTGATACCTGAATAAGCATTGAACAGGTTTTTAGAGAACAGTTTTGGATACGCTCCAACAAATTGCATCGAAAAACCTGTTAAACACGCAAAAAGAAACATTGTAACCCTCATAAGACATCGTGTGCCATTTTCTTTTTCATGGTATGTCGATGAGATAAATTGACATAGGTAGTAGAATATTTTTACAAGTTACTCTGACATGGAAGTAATGATTATACAAGTCAGAACCTGCACGTACAGTTTATTAAAAAACAAAATCAAGCAGAAGAACACACAACGAAATGCATCCATACAAGAATATTCTTTTACCCGAGCCATCTCAGATTTGTACACATTTCCATCTTTCCAAAGGTTAATATTGGGGTAGTGCCATGAACATTTGAAGGAATTCTTCTTTAGAGATAAATTCTCCATGAGTTTGCCAGCCTCTTTAACCGCAAGATACAGTTCTTTGCACTCCTTGGTTAGGCACTCAACAGAGAGTGGTTTGCAATCAACAAATTCATCCAACAAAGGTCTCAAAGGCAAGCATGAGAACTATATTTCCAGCACAACTTTGGATGGGAATAAAATTTATAGTTAGGCATAAAACAGATGTATGTAATTAGATATCATGTTAAGAAGACATCCAACATGCATTTGGGCCATCTAACTTGTTACAATCATGCTGAACAATCAAGCAGAACGGCATGGAAACACAAAACATAGTTGAGCTATTGCACATGCTTATCAACATTTAAAATGTTAAATCGAAACTGTTCTAGGGGAACTCATGATTGTCAAGCTCGCCGTAAACCAAAGCTAGCAAGTAGAAATTTATTTTATCTACCATAGTTAAATCATTGCATTAGTTTGTATTGTTGGCATGATGAAAATAAGGAACAAGCTTTATCTCTTTAGAAGAGAGTTAGGCAATGGGATCATAAGGTCCTGCAAATCTGTCGCTCAACTTGGTTTACACATATTTTAGAAGGATCCTCGAAGCACTAACAAGATTAGAGTTTGACCCATTGTCTTAAAATGTCATATCCACTTAGATTCACTCAACTCTAGTGGAATCTAGAGAAAGCAACGCCACGGAAATTCTACTGATTCGTACACCTCACGTAGCCGGCATATCAAATGATCAACTACGTGCGAAACAACAAGCCTCATTCACGAAGAATAACAAGTAGCAGAAGCGAAGCTCCTCGTATGATAAAGCGGCAAATAAAGTCTTCTAAGCACAATTACGTCATTTAATCAAACAAGAAGTGAGAAACACGTATTGAAACAAAAAATGTAGAGCGTGGATTTATCTGCAGAGACTACATATCTTAAGTTCGAATCGAGTAGAAAATATTTTCGTGACTAGCAGTCCAAATTTTCAAAGAGTAATATCAGAAATATCTAAAGACGAACAAAAAAAATTCTAACCACGAAAATCTAACTCTTGCCGATCCTGCCGGTGGGATGATTGGCCGCATAATCCTACTAGCTTCCATGATAGCGACAATTAGATCATCATGAGAGCGAGATCGAACAACCACATTTTTCTCTACAAGGCAAATGTATCTATGGTGGTGAGAGGAGGATGAGAAACGGAGAGACGGAGGAAGGTATCCCATTATTAATGCGTCGGTTTTGCTTTGAGATCCGAAGCGATGGATGATGATGATGGAGAGAAAGGGGCAAAAGCGTAATTCACTTGATGGTTTTTGTGGTATCAGAGATGGAGAGAGAGTGACAGTAGCGTCAGTATTGTTGCGATTTTCAGATATACTCGTTTTTTATAAATTTAATTTATAAAAAATTATTTATTATTGTAAATATAGAAAAAAATGAAAATTAATTAAAAGTAGATTGAATCTAAATTGTAAAGAAAATAGACATTAAAAAGATTAAATAATATGATGAACATTAATTTTTTTTTCATTCTATTTTTTCAATAGTATATCTGATTTTAAATATTTATAATTATAGTTTTTTAAAATTTCAATTTATTAAAATTTGTTAAATTAATTTTTTTCAAGATAATTAATTTTAAATAATATATATAACAATAAATAATTTTTGTTTAATAATTATTTTGTCTAATTTTAATATTTTTAAAATATAAAAAATTATTTATTTATTTAAATTGTAGAAAAAATGAATAATAATTAAGAGTTAGATTGATTATGAAAAATATAAAATTAATTAAAAAAGGTAAATGATATGATTAGTATTAATTTTTTTCAATCCAAATTTTTTTTTCAATAAAATATATAATTTTAATAACTTTTAATTGTAGTTTTTTTAAATTTAAATTTATTAAAATAAGTTAAAATCAAATTTTGTTTTTTAAATTAAAACAAAAAAATTTAACAAACTTGAGAAAAATAAGGAATGAAAACCTTCATTTATCCAACTTTTAATATATATATTTCTTTTTGAAACAATTAGTTTTCAGAAAATGGAAACATTTTAAGTTTTAGCAAAAAGGAAAAAATAAGAAAGAAAGAAAAGGAAACAATGATAAAATTTTGAAAAAAAAGGAAACATGCTCAGATACTTTCCATTTTCAAGCAGGCCCAACGGCCGCATTGACCGCCAAAATAACGATCTAAGACATCCTCGTGCTTACTCTATATATACACGTATATTTCTCAGACACCTGATCCATTTTCCTCTGTCTCTCTCTATTCATTCCAGAATATTGTCTCATTTTTCTCTAATTCGGTTTCACTTCAAGGCTTCATCCTCCTGGTTTTTTCTCTTCTTACTGCTCGTCATGGAAACTAAACAAAGAATCGCCGTTGATCTCTTCACTAGAGAGCTTCATCTTCCTCCTATCGTACCTATGAAAAGCATAGTCTTCCTGGAGATAAATAATCTCTTGGAGGATATCATCGTCTCTCCAAATGATCCCCAACCCATTGTTGAGATTTTTCATTCGCCCCCCCAATATTTCCGTTTCGACATATGTTGCTCTAATTTCAACCACATCAACCGTCGCCTCTGTGATCTTCTTCCCAATCCCCCGGTGTGTGAACACTTAGCCACGATGATCTCCACGGTGGCCATACGGATGGGAATCGGCTTTCGAAGTATTTCCATATCTCTTCACGCTACTTTGACCCAAGAGAGAATCTTCCTCTTAGCGCCTCCTCCTCCGGAAGGAGGAGCATCTGAAGATCTGTTGCAGAGGCTATCACAAGAATCCACCATCGACTTCGACGCCTTGAAGGAGTTGGGTTCGGAATCAGAGACTTGTTCCATCTGTATGGACGATTTCTCGGGTTCGGACCAGAAACTCACGCAATTGCCCTGTTCACATGTTTTTCATAGAGATTGTGTCTTCGAATGGCTTCGTAGGAACGATTCTTGCCCGTTGTGCCGACAAGTGATCTCTGATGATTGAAAAAATAATGGGTTCTGGGTTTTAGGGTTTTACAGGGCTTATCATTTTTGTGTCTCTGTTGTCTACAGGGTATCGATTTTTCCGTAGTCTCAATTTTTCTGTGGTATGAGATGATCAACAAGGCCAAGCGAAATAATGGGCTTAGGGTTTTAGGGAGTCACGTTTTGTTCTTGTAAGGGTTTCTGGGGTTTATCATTTTGTTCTTGTAATGGGTTTCTGGGGTTTATCATTTTGTTCTTGTAATGGGTTTCTGGGGTTTATCATTTTGTTCTTGTAATGGGTTTCTGGGGTTTATCATTTTGTTCTTGTAATGGGTTTCTGGGGTTTATCATTTTGTTCTTGTAATGGGTTTCTGGGGTTTATCATTTTGTTCTTGTAATGGGTTTCTGGGGTTTATCATTTTGTTCTTGTAATGGGTTTCTGGGGTTTATCATTTTGTTCTTGTAATGGGTTTCTGGGGTTTATCATTTTGTTCTCGTTGTCTAAAAATAATCAATCTGACGTAAATTTTAGTAGTTTCTTGAAAGCATTCATCAATGCATTAATAGTTTCCTTACGCAATCACCAAAATTTGATTTTCAATCTGCGATTCTTCGTGGGAGGATATGGAAAAAGTCCTCCCGCCCATTTTATCAGCAAGTGTATTAATTTATTTGCAATGATTAAACAAAGGGAATGTAGTTGGGATTCTTGTGCATTCTTCTTTTCTTCAGACAAGGATTTTAAGATTGTATTTTTTTCCCTAATCTGAAAGTTTGTTTAGCTTTATTATCAGACAAGGGTATTTCATTTTATGGTCTATCTTCATGTTTTTTGGGAATCTCTAAGAGGGTAAACCATTTTAATTGTAAGTTTGGATTCCCTGTGTTTTGCTTCTCTTTATCTTCAAGTCAAATTTAAAGACTTCTCAGTAACAACATTGTGTATATTTACTCAAACTCCAAGTTGTACATACAAACATGGCAATAAGTTAACACAATACATAGTTTCGATATGTTCTACGAAAAAGTGCAACATTATTAACTATCACAAATAGATACTAATCCGACTATGTTCCTGGATAAAACTTTCTACGGCTTATTAACCAAAAATCGAGGGGCAATGGAATGCTCCGACAATGCAGTTTTGTTTCTCATAATCTCCCCTTCTTCATCCTTGCATCTCTCTGGTTGTTGAAGTGACTCAGAAGCTGTTGTGCCTGCAAGAACCACATCTCTGAATCAAGCATATCAAGCCAAGCAAATTACATTCACGGAGAATAACAAGTAGCAGACGCGAAGCTCATTGTATGACAAAACGGCAAAGGAAGTTTCCTAAGCAAAATTATGGCATTCAATCAAACAAGGAGTGAGCAAAACTGAAACCTGAAATGTAGAGTGTGGATTTATGTGCAGAGACCTCAAGTTCGAATCGAGTAAACTAATATTTTCATGACTAGTAAATTCGAATTCCCAAACAATATCTGAAATTTCTGAAAAAAATGCGGACCTTGAAAACCAAACCCTTGCCGATCCTACCGGCGCGATGATTGGCCGCATACTCCTACTGGGTGCCATGAGAGCAATCATTCCGCTGATTATCATCATCATTAACAAGAGTCGCAGAGTTGAAGGAATCAAGGGTTCTTGAGATCGAATTTCAGTAAGAATCGACGAAGAGATATGGAAGAGTAACGACGAAAACAGAGAAGAAAAGGATATAGGGTTTTATTCTCTAGAAAGAGAACGAGAACGTATTAATCAATTTTGATGTATTTTGTGTTCTGATGATATGCGAGATTATTTGCATTATGCAAGTGTAGTACTATCGCAAAACAAAACAAAAGGAAAACATGGAACAAATTTTAGTTCAGTAATCAAAGTTGACAACCAAACTAACTCACATATTGCATTTGTTATTGTAAGATATTTCGTTTTTACACTATTTCGAGAGACAATGATCTGCTTTTTAGGTTTCCACGAAATTAGAGATTCATAAAAGAAAACAGAGTATATAGTTTCTGAACGTCGATAATCCATACACTAAGCCTGATCGGCTTCCACAATGCCTTTAGCTACAAATCAAAAGCTGTTGAGTAAAAAAAAAGCTTTATCGAAAAAAGGAAAAGAAGGCTTAAGCGGCACGCCGCTGGAACACAAAAAGAAACCAAATGTTGTTTGCACAAAAAGGAAAGAAGAGGCAGCCCGGACCACTACAAGAAATTTAAGAATTCGGGACTAACAAATTCGTCCACAAATGCACGTCGCAAAACAAAAAACCGCCCGTAATTCGTCCGTAATTACGAACGGAAAAAAGAGTTCGAAAACCGTCCACAATTTCGAACTACAATGCCGTCCAGAAATCAACGGGAAACCCATCCCGAGTACGGACGGAAAAACAACTTGAGATTTGGGGACGAGTTGCAACTCGTCCTTAGAGTTTACAGACGGAAATAGTACCGTCTTTAAATTTTAAGAACGGGTCGCGACCCGTCCCAAAAAATCGACAATTCCTCAAATCCGAGGTTTCTTTCCAAAAAATCATACAATTGTCTTAGCAAACATCAATCTTTTGATACGACAATAAACCTAATGATCTCATCATCTTCTTTGTTTCATAATATGACTCAACTGCATTATTATCTTCAGGCAAATAATCTCTTACTAATTGCGATACAGAATCCATGCAATTCTCATAAGAATTATTTTCAGTCTTCAAATTCATCAACCGTACAAATAGAGACAACTGTGAAAGACCACTTCTACAACCAACATAAAGTGGATGCCTAGCACTTTCTAACATTTCAAAAAACTTTTCGCTTCTTCATTCGGTTCTTCTTCAATATTTTCATCTGTGTTTCTTTCAAAGAATACATTTTGCACCATTTCTACATAATGATTCTTTTCTACATCTTGAGAGGTCTCAGACACTTCATGATGTACAACACCCTTAAAATTTTCCATAACATTACTAGGTCGTGGTGTAAAATTCTCTCCATAACATAACCAAATAAAATAATTTGAGTAAAGATTCTTAAATAAAGATGATTCAAAACGGTTCTCTCATTAACGAACTTTTCATTTTTTTCATTTGACATGGACAAACCAACTTACCGGTTTCTCTATAAACTTGTTGATTTTTCGCCATTGTCACAAATTTTGTAACGCCTTCTATAAATTCCTTCGATACACCTTGAGTTTCCGGATCAGTTCTTTTATACATCCACTGTCTAGAAACGAAAATATTCGACCTTGACGACGATGCCATTATAATCAGAAACGATAACAAGATATGTAGAGAGATATATATTAATTGTGTGTGAGAAATGGATGAAAGGAGGAGAGGTTAAATAGATATTTTTTGGACCAATTAAGGACGGATTACGCACCAAGACAAATATTTCCCGACGAACCGTCCCGAATACGTCCCAAAATTTCCAGACGAATGGTATTGCCATCCGACAATTTCGGAAGGATTGTACTGCCATCCGCAAATTTGTGGACGGACGCTGTTGTCATCTGCAAATTACAGACGTTCTTGAAAGCGGTCCCAAATCCTTCCGCAATCACGGACGACTTAGAGACTACACTCCGGGCTGCAAATTTGCGGATAGATTATGGATGGATTTATTTTCCCGTCCTTAAGTCGTCCCTAATCCATCCCTAAATTTAGGGACGACTCTTTCAATCCCCAAATCGTCAGGAAATGATCATTTTCTTGTAGTGGACGGGCATTTTGTTAAGGTCGTCTGGCACAATTTTGCAACCTGTATCCGTATCTAGTTGAACTCAATTTCCAAGGGGTGGGAAGTCCGCAAACTTGGTTTGAGAACAAGAGTTCGTATTCTCTCAGATTTTTCGTCATCTTAGGAGAAATATCAACAAGTAAACATTCAGAGAGCATTGGAAAATCGATCTAGACCTCATTTTTTATTTCAATACTCTCTAGACTATCTATTTTCTTTCATGATGCTTTATTTCGAATTCATGTCTGAGTAGTAACATTGTTCTAGGAGAAGTGATTAGTCCTAGGCAATCCCAAGACCTCTTTTGATTGATTTGAAATTGGATGAATCACAAACCTAATGGGTTTAGATTAAGAGATCAGCTACAAAATAGGGGGTAACTTGACTAAATCACATTTTTATGCCTCGAAACACGATAGAAATGATATTAGGATCTTCCGTCTTAGATTTCTCGATTGGAAATTAATGATTCGATTGATTGATTGTTGGTTCCAGAGAGCCTTGTGGTGAAATCGTGTCCTAAAGTGTTTGTTTGATTGTTGAGAACTCGTTAGATTATTGCATTTACATATTTGATCTCAAAACCATATTCATTTGTATCAAGTTTGATTTGTTTGTTTGAGTTTAGTTTGTATTGCGTAGTCCTTGTGGGATCGATACATAGAGTACTACACACATGTCGTGCACTTGCGGACAGTTTAGGTTAATTTATTTAACTTCGAACGCATCAAGAATCAATTAAGAAATCATTCAAGCATAGAATTGTAGAGAGAACAAAAGTTTGAATATTTTGGGTTTCACTATTTTTAGGAGGATGGAAGGGTTGAATAGTTTTAGATTTGTTTCTAACAAATTGGGGTTTTCTCTCTCCTGATGATGTGGCAGCACGAGAACTTCCATTTTAATATATTGATTTTTTGAACTATTCGTCTCATCCTATCTTCTTCAAATTATAGTTTTCAGTGTATTCTCCTAAAATATCAATAATCAACCAATGTTTCCCTCTCTTAAAAACCCGTTAGATTTTTCTGTCAAATCTTTTTTATACAATATATTATTCCCCGAAAATTTGACTTTCAGCCTATTCCCTCTAAGATTATACATTAAACTTATTTCTCTCCAAGTGTGTTGATTCATTAAACTTAAACATATTTCTCTCTAATTTTTTTTTTAAATGTAACATATGTTCTCCTTAATATAAAATATCTTGATCATAATCTACAACACCTACATCCTCACCTTCTTTAGAAATGCTTCAAAAACCAGGAATTAGAGGCTAAATTTTCCTTTCAATTTTGATTTCACACTTCAGACTTGCTGATTCTATCTCCACATACAGCAATAGTCGAATTCCTCTTATGCGATCGAACAGATAACAAATAAGATGCTTGTCATTCATTATATATGTCGACTTCCTATTTTCACAAATATTGGGAAAATAGATTAATTTCAAATTTGTTGTATTATTTCCCACCATCATCTATACGTATGACTCATCAATCAGTTGTTGGTATGTCAGACTAACTGGAGGACAATAGAAAAATACTCTATGATTTTCTTGAATTCTACCAACCCATTCAGATTCTCCATTTGGGGGGGTTTTTCCCATTTGGGGGGTTTCCCAATTACCATCATACAAAAAATAAATCAATGTGATTTTCTCATCCACCGAATCCATTACACCTATAACAAAAACATAAAAGAGGGTAAATTTTGTGACTCACTGCGACCGTGTGACTTGATGAGACTATGTGACCCAGTGCGACCGTGCGACCCTTGTCCCCCTACGACCATTTGACCCATCTACGGCCCTTATACCCCTACGACCCTTGTACCCCTTTATGACCCTTGTATCCCTTTGCGACCCTTAAAGCTCTGCGACCCTTGTGCCTTTGCGACCTTGTACTTCTGCGACCCCTGTACCCGTGCGACCCTTTTACCCCTGCGACCCTTTGACCGCTATGCGACCCTTGTACCTGTGCGACCCTTTTACCCCTTCGACCCTTTGACCCCTTTGCGACCCCTTTACTTCTGTGACCCTTGTACCCCTGCCACCCTTAGAACCGTGCGACCCTTTGACCTTTGATCCCTTTGACCTCTCAATGAGACTCTGTGACCCAGTGCGGCCGTTTGACTCTGTGACCCCGTGCAATAGTGTGACCGTGCGGCTCTGTAATCCAGTCACTCATTGCGATCATTTGACATTTCAATAAATATGACTCGTGTAGACTCGTTTTCAATAAACAAGTCTTATAATGACCAAGTGCAACCGTTCGACTACATCAATAATAAAAAACTCATTTTCATAACTCACAAAAGAAACATGAAAAACACAAGAGAAATACGAAAAACTCACTATACGTACCTGGTTTTTCTGCGGAACGTATTTAATTACAAGTTGCTTTGTTGACTAACACGAGTTATATTTTTCCTAGACCACTTCACCGCAAGTATACGGATCGTGTAGTACCAGGGTCGATCTCTAGGGACTAAAGCAGCTAAACTAAGAACAAAACTAAACTAAGATAGGAAAAGATAGCAGGGGATGTGATGCTAAAACTAATCCTAATGGTGACAACGAAACTAGGTTGGGGATAAAACTAGATATGGTAAGCACTACGGGTGTACGGGATACCGGGAATTGCATAGATGAACGACTAAGGATCATAGATCTATAACCTATTCTTGACAACGGGAAAATGTTACCGGTGTACGGATTGATGCTTCTCTTCTTCTTCGATGCCTCTTGAGCCTTTCCAGATCTTTTTCCAGCCTTTCCTTGCCCTGTTCGTCGCCCCCT
>CM071861.1:13274496-13294969 GCA_036759665.1 Gynandropsis gynandra
ATCTATACAGTTCTTTGCACTCCTTGGTTAGGCACTCAACAGAGAGTGGTTTGCAATCAACAAATTCATCCAACAAAGGTCTCAAAGGCAAGCATGAGAACTATATTTCCAGCACAACTTTGGATGGGAATAAAATTTATAGTTAGGCATAAAACAGATGTATGTAACTAGATATCATGTTAAGAAGACATCCAACAGGCATTTGGTCCATCTAACTTGTTACAATCATTATGAACAATCAAGCAGAACGACATGGAAACAGAAAAACATAGTTGAGATATTGCACATGCTTATCAACATTTAAAATGTTAAATCGAAACTGTTCTAGGGGAACTCATGATTGTCAAGCTCGCCGTAAACCAAAGTTAGCAAGTAGAAGTTTATGTTATCTCCCACAGTTAAATCATTGCATTGCATTAGTTTGTAGGCATGATGAAAATAAGGAACAAGCTTTATCTCTTTAGAAGAGAGTTAGGCAATGGGATTATAAGGTCCTGCAAATCTATCGCTCAACATGGTTTACACATATTTTAGAAGAATCCTTGAAGCACTAACAAGATTAGAGTTTGACCCATTGTCTTAAAATGTCATACCCACTTAGATTCACTCAACTCTAGTGGAATCTAGAGAAAGCAATGCCACGAAAATTCTACTGATTCGTACACCTCACGTAGCCCGCATATCAAATGATCAACTAGCTTCTATTCTTTCTACATAGCACACTTGATTTCCAAGACAATCCATCAAAATCACATTGTCTTCACAATCGTGCGAAACAACAAGCCTCATTCACGGAGAATAACAAGTAGCGAAAGGGAGTTCATTGTATGATAAAGGGCTAAAGAAAGTCTTCTAAGCAAAATTAGGGCATTTAATCAAACAATTTGATTCTTACATCTCCCTTAGAAATATCAAACGATCAATTAGTTGCTACGTTGTCTACATAACACGCTTGATTTCCAAGACAATCTATCAAAATCACACTGTCGTCACAATCGTGCGAAACAACAAGCCTCATTCACGGAGAATAACAAGTAGCAGAAGCGAAGCTCCTCGTATGATAAAGCGGCAAAGAAAGTCTTCTAAGCACAATTACGTCATTTAATCAAACAAGAAGTGAGCAACACGTATTGAAACAAAAAATGTAGAGCGTGGATTTATCTGCAGAGACTATATATCTTAAGTTCGAATCGAGTAGAAAATATTTTCGTGACTAGCAGTCCAAATTCCCAAAGAGTAATATCAGAAATATCTGAAGACGAATAGAAAAAATTCTAACCTCGAAAATCTAACTCTTGCCGATCCTGCCGGTGGGATGATTGGCCGCATAATCCTACTAGCTTCCATGAGAGCGACAATGAGATCATCATGAGAGCGAGATCAAACAATCACATTTTTCTCTGCAAGGCAAATGCACATTCATATCTATGGTGGTGAGAGGAGGATGAGAAACGTAGAGACTGAGGAGGAAGGTATCCCATTGTTAATTCGTCGGCTTTGCTTTGAGATCCGAAACGATGAATGATGATGATGGAGAGAAAGGGGCAAAAGCGTAATTTACTTTATGATTTTCGCGGTATCAGAGATGGAGAGAGAGTGACGGTAGTGTCAGTATTGTTGCGATTTTCAGATATACTCATTTTTTATAAATTTAATATATAGAAAATTATTTATTTATTGTAAGTATAGAAAAAATGAAAATTAATTAAAGGGTAGATTGAATCTAAATTATATAGAAAATAGACATTCAAGAGATTAAATAATATGATGAGCATTAATTTTTTTCATTCTATTTTCTCAATAATATATCTGATTTTATATAATTATAATTATAGTTTTTTAAAATTTTAATTTATTAAAATTTGTTAAATTATTTTTTTTTTCAAGATAGTTAATTTTAAATAATATATATAACAATAAATAATATTTTTTAATAAGTATTATTTATTTTTTAATAAAATGGAAAAGATTGTGATACCTGAATAAGTATTCAACAGGTTTTTAGAGAACAATTTTGGATACTCTCCAACAAATTGCGCATCGAAAAACCTGTTAAACACGCAAAAAGAAACATTGTAACCCTCATAAGACATCGTGTGCCCTTTTCTTTGTCATGGTATGTCGATGAGATAAATTGAAATAGGTAGTAGAATATTTTTACAAGTTACTCTGACATGGAAGTAATAATTATACAAGTCAGAACTTGCACGTACAGTTTATTAAAAAACAAAATCAAACACAAAAACACACAACGAAATGCATCCATACAAGAAGATTCTTTTACCCGAGCCATCTCAGATTTGTACACATTTCCATCTTTCCAAAGGTTAATATTGGGGTAGTGCCATGAACATTTGAATGAATTGTTCTTTAGAGACAAATTCTCAATGAGTTTGCCAACCTCGCTAACCGCAAGATACAGTTTTTTGCACTCCTTGGTTAGGCACTCAGCAGAGAGTGGGTTGCAATCAACAAATTCATCCAGCAAAGGTCTCAAAGGTAAGCATGAGAACTATATTTCCAACACAACTTTGGATAGGAATAAAATTTATAGTTAGGCATAAAACATATGTATGTAACTAGATATCATGTTAAGAAGACATCCAACATGCATTTGGTCCATCTGACTTGTTACAATCATGCTGAACAATCAAGCAGAACGACATGGAAACACAAAAACATAGTTGAGCTCTTGCACATGCTTATCAAAACATTTAAAATGTTAAATCGAAACTGTTCTAGGGGAACTCATGATTCTTACACATATTTTGTAAGAATCCTTGAAACACTAACAAGATTAGAGTTTGACCCATTGTCTTAAAAATTCATACCCACTTAGATTCACTCAACTCTACTGGAATCTAGACGAAAATTCAACTGATTCGTAAACCTCACATAACCGGCATATCAAATGATCAACCAACTGTTATGCTTTCTACATAGCACGATTGATTTCTAAGACAATCCATCAAAATCACATTGTCGTCACAATCGAGCGAAACAACAACCCTCATTCACGGAGAATAACAAGTAGCAGAAGCGGAGTTCATTGTATGATAAAGGGCCAAAGAAAGTCTTCTAAGCAAAATTAGGGCATGTAATCAAACAATTTGATTCTTACATATCCCTTAGAAATATCAAATGATCAATTAGTTGCTACATTTTCTACATAACATGCTTGATTTCCAAGACAATCTATCAAAATCACACTGTCGTCACAATCGTGCGAAACAACAAGCCTCATTCACGGAGAATAACAAGTAGCGGAAGCGAAGCTCGTCGTATGATAAAGCGGCAAAGAAAGTCTTCTAAGCACAATTACGTCATTTAATCAAACAAGAAATGAGCAACACGTGTTGAAACAAAAAAATGTAGAGTGTGGATTTATCTGCAGAGATTACATATCTTAAGTTCGAATCGAGTAGAAAATATTTTCGTGACTAGCAGTCCAAATTCCCAAAGAGTAATATCAGAAATATCTGAAGACGAACAGAAAAAATTCTAACCTCGAAAATCTAACTCTTGTCGATCCTGCTGGTGGGATGATTGGTCGCATAATCCCACTAGCTTCCATGAGAGCGACAATGAGATCATCATGAGAGCGAGATCGAACAATCACATTTTTCTCTGCAAGGCAAATGCACATTCATATCTATGGTGGTGAGAGGAGGATGAGAAACGGAGAGACAGTAGCGTCAGTATTGTTGCGATTTTCAGATATACTCGTTTTTTATAAATTTAATATATAAAAAATTATTTATTTATTGTATGTATAGAAAAAATGAAAATTAATTAAGAGGTAGATTGAATCTAAATTATATAGAAAATAGACATTAAAGAGATTAAATAATATGATGATCATTAATTTTTTTCATTCTATTTTTTCAATAATATATCTGATTTTAAATATTTATAATTATAGTTTTTAAAAATTTTAATTTATTAAAATTTGTTAAATTAAATTTTTTTCAAGATATTTAATTTTAAATAATATATATAACAATAAATAATATTTTTTAATAAATACGGAATCATACGTAAAGCAACGCATATATATCAAAAACGTCTCTTAAATCGTGCAAGAAATACGTATGAAAACGAGATGATCAAAACCCTTGGCAAATGAATTCGAACTTGGCTGTAACATAAGGTAAGAGTTATATTGATTAAGAAAAATATAAAATTAATTAAAAAAAAGGGAAATGATATGATGAGTATTAATTTTTTTCAATCCAAATTTTGTTTTCAATAAAATATATAATTTTAATAACTTTTAATTGTAGTTTTTTTTTAAATTTAAATTTATTAAAATAAGTTAAAATCAAATTTTGTTTTTCAAATTAAAACAAAAAAATTTAACAAATTTGAGAAAAATAAGGAATGAAAACCTTCATTTATTCAACTTTTAATATATATATGTCTTTTTGAAACAATTAGTTTTCAGAAAGAAACATTTTAAGTTTTAGCAAAAAGGAAAAAATAAGAAAGAAAGAAAAGGAAACAATGATAAAATTTTGAAAAAAAAGGAAACATGCTCAGATACTTTCCATTTTCAAGCAGGCCCAACGGCCGCATTGACCGCCAAAATAACGATCTAAGACATCCTCGTGCTTACTCTATATATACACGTATATTTCTCAGACACCTGATCCATTTTCCTCTGTCTCTCTCTATTCATTCCAGAATATTGTCTCATTTTTCTCTAATTCGGTTTCACTTCAAGGCTTCATCCTCCTGGTTTTTTCTCTTCTTACTGCTCGTCATGGAAACTAAACAAAGAATCGCCGTTGATCTCTTCACTAGAGAGCTTCATCTTCCTCCTATCGTACCTATGAAAAGCATAGTCTTCCTGGAGATAAATAATCTCTTGGAGGATATCATCGTCTCTCCAAATGATCCCCAACCCATTGTTGAGATTTTTCATTCGCCCCCCCAATATTTCCGTTTCGACATATGTTGCTCTAATTTCAACCACATCAACCGTCGCCTCTGTGATCTTCTTCCCAATCCCCCGGTGTGTGAACACTTAGCCACGATGATCTCCACGGTGGCCATACGGATGGGAATCGGCTTTCGAAGTATTTCCATATCTCTTCACGCTACTTTGACCCAAGAGAGAATCTTCCTCTTAGCGCCTCCTCCTCCGGAAGGAGGAGCATCTGAAGATCTGTTGCAGAGGCTATCACAAGAATCCACCATCGACTTCGACGCCTTGAAGGAGTTGGGTTCGGAATCAGAGACTTGTTCCATCTGTATGGACGATTTCTCGGGTTCGGACCAGAAACTCACGCAATTGCCCTGTTCACATGTTTTTCATAGAGATTGTGTCTTCGAATGGCTTCGTAGGAACGATTCTTGCCCGTTGTGCCGACAAGTGATCTCTGATGATTGAAAAAATAATGGGTTCTGGGTTTTAGGGTTTTACAGGGCTTATCATTTTTGTGTCTCTGTTGTCTACAGGGTATCGATTTTTCCGTAGTCTCAATTTTTCTGTGGTATGAGATGATCAACAAGGCCAAGCGAAATAATGGGCTTAGGGTTTTAGGGAGTCACGTTTTGTTCTTGTAAGGGTTTCTGGGGTTTATCATTTTGTTCTTGTAATGGGTTTCTGGGGTTTATCATTTTGTTCTTGTAATGGGTTTCTGGGGTTTATCATTTTGTTCTTGTAATGGGTTTCTGGGGTTTATCATTTTGTTCTTGTAATGGGTTTCTGGGGTTTATCATTTTGTTCTTGTAATGGGTTTCTGGGGTTTATCATTTTGTTCTTGTAATGGGTTTCTGGGGTTTATCATTTTGTTCTTGTAATGGGTTTCTGGGGTTTATCATTTTGTTCTTGTAATGGGTTTCTGGGGTTTATCATTTTGTTCTCGTTGTCTAAAAATAATCAATCTGACGTAAATTTTAGTAGTTTCTTGAAAGCATTCATCAATGCATTAATAGTTTCCTTACGCAATCACCAAAATTTGATTTTCAATCTGCGATTCTTCGTGGGAGGATATGGAAAAAGTCCTCCCGCCCATTTTATCAGCAAGTGTATTAATTTATTTGCAATGATTAAACAAAGGGAATGTAGTTGGGATTCTTGTGCATTCTTCTTTTCTTCAGACAAGGATTTTAAGATTGTATTTTTTTCCCTAATCTGAAAGTTTGTTTAGCTTTATTATCAGACAAGTGTATTTCATTTTATGGTCTATCTTCATGTTTTTTGGGAATCTCTAAGAGGGTAAACCATTTTAATTGTAAGTTTGGATTCCCTGTGTTTTGCTTCTCTTTATCTTCAAGTCAAATTTAAAGACTTCTCAGTAACAACATTGTGTATATTTACACAAACTCCAAGTTGTACATACAAACATGGCAATAAGTTAACACAATACATAGTTTCGATATGTTCTACGAAAAAGTGCAACATTATTAACTATCACAAGTAGATACTAATCCGGCTATGTTCCTGGATAAAACTTTCTACGGCTTATTAACCAAAAATCGAGGGGCAATGGAATGCTCCGACAATGCAGTTTTGTTTCTCATAATCTCCCCTTCTTCATCCTTGCATCTCTCTGGTTGTTGAAGTGACTCAGAAGCTGTTGTGCCTGCAAGAACCACATCTCTGAATCAAGCATATCAAGCCAAGCAAATTACAGACATGTTCTCAAACAGGCATTTGGTCCATCTGACCTATTACAATCATGCTGAACTATCAAGCAGAAGGACATAGAAATACAAAAACAAAGTTGAGCTAGTGGACATGCTTATCAGAAAATTTAAATGTTAAACCGAAACTGTTGCGGGGGAACTCATGATTGTCAAGCTCACCATAAACCAAAGCTAGCAAGTAGAAGTTTAATTTTATCTACCATAAATCGTTGCATTAGTTTCTATTATTGGCATGATCAAAGGAAAACAAGCTTTATCTCTTTAGAAGAGAGGTATGCAATGGGGTCATAAAGTCTTGCAGATCTGTCGGTCAACTGGGTTTACACATATTTTGGAAGAATCCTTGAAGCACTAACAAGATATGACTTTGACCCATTGTCTTAAAAACTAATACCCACTTCCTGTGGAAACTAGAGAAAGCAACAACACGAAAATTCTACTGATTCTTACACCTCCCGTAGCCATATTAAATGGTCAACTAGCTGCTATGCTTCCTACATAACACGTTTGTTTTCCAAGACAATCTATCAAAACCACACTTTCGTTACAATCGTGCGAAACCACAAGCTTCATTCATGGAGAATAACAAGTAGCAGACGCGAAGCTCATTGTATGACAAAACGGCAAAGGAAGTTTCCTAAGCAAAATTATGGCATTCAATCAAACAAGGAGTGAGCAAAACTGAAACCTGAAATGTAGAGTGTGGATTTATGTGCAGAGACCTCAAGTTCGAATCGAGTAAACTAATATTTTCATGACTAGTAAATCCGAATTCCCAAACAATATCTGAAATTTCTGAAAAAAATGCGGACCCTGAAAATCAAACTCTTGCCGATCCTACCGGCGGGATGATTGGCCGCATACTCCTACTGGGTGCCATGAGAGCAATCATTCCGCTGATTATCATCATCATTAACAAGAGTCGCAGAGTTGAAGGAATCAAGGATTCTTGAGATCGAATTTCAGTAAGAATCGACGTTGAGATATGGAAGAGTAACGACGAAAACAGAGAAAAAAAGGATATAGGGTTTTATTCTCTAGAAAGATAAAGAGAAAAACTTATTTCTCTGAATAATAAAAATATATCCCATACATTGTGTGGCCGGAATATCAGATATACTCTCGTAGGACTAAAACGTTTTAAAAATATCCTTCCCTAAAATAATTATTTAATCGAAAAAAAAACTGGAGAAAAGACAAATTTATCCTAAATTTTCGAACGTGAAAAAACCTGCATTATGGGAGAGTAAAAGCCAAACCCTCATTCTGGGAGAGTAAAAGCCAAGAAAGAACCAGTGATTTCGAATTTGAGAGGGATCGATACGAAGTTGGCAAGAAGGAAATGGCTAGAATCAGCAGCGGTGGAGAAGAGAGGACGAGTCAATCTTCAATGACGTCAATAAGTGTAAGTAGATCGATTTCTAGGGTTTTGGAGGATGTCGAGTCCCAAAATGGTTTATTGATTTGAAATGGGTGTGAGTGTCAATGAGTCGGTTGAGTCTCAGTGAGTCGGTTGAGTCGCAAGAGTCGGTTGTCTCAGTGAGTCGGTTTGGGTCGCGATGGTCGGTTGAGCGTCGATTTCTAGGGTTTGCAGGCTGTCGAGTCCCAGAATGGTTTATTGATTTGAAATGGGTGTGAGTGTCAGTGAGTCTGTTGAGTCTGAGTGAGTCGATTTGGGTCGCAATGGTCGCTTGAGCGTCGCAGGGAGTCTAAGGGTCGTTTGAGTCGGTTGTCTTAGTGAGTCGGTTTGGGTCACATGGGTCAGTTGAGTCGCATGGGTCGGTTGAGTCAAAGGGTCGGTTGAGTCGAATGGGTCGGTTGAGTCGCATGGGTCGCATAAGTCGCATGGGTCGCATGAGTCGCTTGAGTCGGTAGAAGTATAATGTATTCTTTAATTAATTGGTCATTTTGCAGGTGGCCCCAAAGCCGATGTTTGTGTATCAATTCAAACACATGGACAGAATGCCAAATATCACCACCAAGTGTTATCCTCACGAGACAATAACGAAGCTGAGAGGAATCTTAGATGAATACGACTTGCTTTTTAGATTTCCACGAAATTAGAGATTAACAAAAGAAAACAGAGTATATAGTTTTTGAACGTCGATAATCCATACACTAAGCCTGATTGGCTTCTACAATGCCTTTAGCTTCAAATCAAAAGCTGTTGAGTAAAAAAGCGTTATCGAAAAAAGGAAAAGAAGGCTTAAGCAGCACGCCGCTGGAACACAAAAGGAAACCAAATGTTGTTTGCACAAAAAGGAAAGAAGAGGCAGCCCAGAGCACTACAAGAAATTTAAGAATTCGGGACTAACAAATTCGTTCGAAAATGCGCGTCGCAAAAACAAAACCGTCCGTAATTCGTCCGTAATTACGAACGGAAAACAGAGTTCGAAAACCGTCCACAATTTCGAACTACAATGCCGTCCAGAAATCAACGGGAAACTCGTCCCGAGTACGGACGAGAAAACAACTTGAAATTTGGGGACGAGTTGCAACTCGTCCTTAAAGTTTACAGACGGAAATAGTACCGTTTGTAAATTTTAAGAACGGGTCACGACCCGTCCCAAAAAATCGACAATTGCTCAAATTCGAGGTTTCTTTCCAAAAAATCATACAGTTGTCTTAGCAAACATCAATCTTTTGATATGGCAATAAACCTAATGATCTCATCATCTTCTTTGTTTCATAATATGACTCAACTGCATTATTATCTTCAGGCAAATAATCTCTTACTAATTGCGATATAGAATCCATTAAATTCTCATAAGAATTATTTCAGTCTTCAAATTTATCAACCGTACAAATAGAGACAACCGTGAAAGACCACTTCTACAACCAACATAAAGTGGATGCCTAGCACTTTCTAACATTTCAAAAAAAAAACTTTTCGCTTCTTCATTCGGATCTTCTTCAATATTTTCATATGTGTTTCGTTCAACGAATACATTTTCCACCATTTCTACATAAGGGTTCTTTTCTACATCTTGAGAGGTCTCAGACACTTCATGATGTACAACACCCTTACTAAAATTTTCCATAATATTACTAGGTTTATTTTCCATAACCAAATAAAATAATTTGAGTAAACATTCTTAAATAAAGATGATTCAAAACGGTTCTCTCGTTAACGAACTTTTCATTTTTTTTTCATTTGACGTGGACAAACCAACTTACCGGTTTCTCTATAAACTTGTTGATTTTTCGCCATTGTCACAAATTTTGTAACGCCTTCTATAAATTCTTTCGATACACCTTGAGTTTCCAGATCAGTTCTTCTATACATCCACTATCTAGAAACGAAAATATTCGACCTTGACGACGATGCCATTATAATCAGAAACGATAACAAGATATGTAGAGAGATATATATGAATTGTGTGTGAGAAATGGATGAAAGGAGGAGAGGTTAAATAAATAGTTTTTGGACCAATTAAGGACGGATTACGCACCAAGACAAATATTTCCCGACGAATCGTCCCGAATACGTCCCAAAATTTCCAGACGAATAGTATTACCATCCGAAAATTGCGGAAGGATGCTACTGCCATCCGCAAATTTGCGGACGAACGCTGTTTTCATCTGCAAATTACAGACGTTCTTGAAAGCGGTCCCAAATCTGTCCGCAATCACGGACGATTTAGAGACTACACTCTGGGCTGCAAATTTGCGGATAGATTATGGACGGATTTATTTTCGCGTCCTTAAGTCGTCCCTAATCCATCCCTAAATTTAGGAACGACACTTTCAATCCCTAAATCCCGTCAGGAAATGATCGTTTTCTTGTAGTGGACGTACATTTTGTTAAGGTCGTTTGGCACGATTTTGCAACCTGTATCCGTATCTAGTTGAACTCAATTTCCAGGGGTGGGAAGTCCGCAAACTTGGTTTGAGAACAAGAATTCGTATTCTCTCAGATTTTTTGTCATCTTAGGAGAAATATTAACAAGTAAACATTCACAGAGCATTGGAAAATCGATCTAGATCTCATTTTTTTATTTCAGTGCTCTCTAGACTATCTATTTTCTTTCATGATGCTTTATTTCGAATTCATGTCTGAGTAGTAACCTTGTTCTAGGAGAAGGGATTAGTCTTAGGCAATCCCAAAACCTCTTTTGATTGATTTGAAATTGGATGAATCACAAACCTAATGGGTTTAGATTAAGGGATCAGCTACAAAATAGGGGGTAACTTGACTAAATCACATTTTTATGCCCCGAAACACGATAGAAATGATATTAGGATCGCGCGTCTTAGATTTTTCGATTGGAAATTAATGATTCGATTGATTGATTGTTGGTTCCAGAGAGCCTTGTGGTGAAATCGTGTCCTAAAGTGTTTGTTTGATTGTTGAGAACTCGTTAGATTATTGCCTTTACTTATTTGATCTCAAAACCATATTCATTTGTATCAAGTTTGATTCGTTTGTTTGAGTTTAGTTTGTATTGCGTAGTCCTTGTGGGATCGACACATAGAGTACTACACACATGTCGTGCACTTGCGGATAGTTTAGGTTAATTTATTTAACTTCGGACGCATCAAGAATCAATTAAGAAATCATTCAAGGCATAGAATTGTAGAGAGAAGAAAAGTTTGAATATTTAGGGTTTCACTATTTTTAGGAGGATGGAGGGTTGAATAGTTTTAGATTTGTTTCTAACAAATTGGGGTTTCCTCTATCCTGGTGATGTGGCAGCACGAGAACTTCCATTTTAATATATTGATTTTTTGAACTATTCGTCTCATCCTATCTTCTTCAAATTTATAGTTTTCAGTGTATTCTCCTAAAATATCAATAATCAACCAAAATTTCCCTATCTTAAAAACCCGTTAGATTTTTCTGTCAAATCTTTTTGATACAATATATTATTCCCCGAAAATTTGACTTTCAGCCTATTCCCTCAAAGATTATACATTAAACTTATTTCTCTCCAAGTGTATTGATTCATTAAACTTAAACTTATTTCTCTCTATTTTTTTAAAAATATCTTGATCATCCACCGTTGATTATCTTTTTTTACTTTTTTTTAAAATATTTAGTTAAATTACGATGCATGTTTGTTTTTATAATTTCAGAGAGAATTTATAGATTTTACGTGCTAAAATCGTAAATAACATGAGTATTCGAGAATATTGGACATGCATATAATCATAAAAGATCTTATTAAACCGTTAAATTCATGAGTTAAATTCATTTATATTAATGCAATATATGAAAAATTTTATATATACAAATTTCTAGAAAAAGCCCCCGCATTTTATATTTATAAATAAAAATATTATGAAGAAATTGTTCATCAAACCCATAAAAAAGTCAAAATGTTTCTTGAAAAATCAAAGAATCTTCAGAGATTCATCTTGATGTATGCAAAAAAATCTTGATAAAAAAAGTCGAAAAAGACAATAAAAGGTGGATGATTAAAATCTTTTAATAATACAAGTTGTGTGTGTTTTTTTTAAATTATGATGAAAATCTTATGCTCGGGTTGTGCGTTTCATTTTTTTCCTTATGATGCTCGATTTCATGCCAAACGTCGCCATATTTCTCCGTAATGTGCTTTTGAGCCCCTATTGTTTGCAAGATCACAAAATAATAAAAAATCATCGAGAAAAGTACAAAAATAATCTAAAATAAAAAAAACAAAAATATACGACAAATTATGGAGGAAAATTGTGTGATAAACAACCTCAGATATGGCTTTTGCTCGTTCCTGAGAAAACATCATAAACGAATAAATCTAGAAAGGGAGCACAAGGCACACCAAAATCTGCAAGAAATTCAAGAATATTCATGCTCGCCTAGACTACGTTAATCATGAACAAAATCAAACGAGCTTTATTTAGAGTCTTCTAACTATGGAAAGATTCTAAGGAGTGGGATTTACACTAACAATAGAAATCTTTAGAGAATGAAGTAAAAATTCTACCAAGCATATTTATCATATCTATTTATCAGTAACGAATTGAGTAAGTTGGTCCAAATGGTTATGGTAAGTCCGGTGAAAACGAGGAAATGTTTTTTCGATTTGTTTTTCTCTTGGCCGAGTCAACTTTTTTACAATCCATCGTTTCTGCTGGCATCCTTTTGATGTTGCATTCACTCATATGAGAATCTAAAATTAAAATAAAAATGAAGAATCTTGAGTACACTACTTCGAGTAAGACATTAAATAACTTCTTACAGATTATTACAAAAAGGGAAAAGTAAAGTTAAAACGAAAAATGGAGTGGTTGAAGGCATGTCACTGCTGGAAATGCAAATGTTTCAGGGCTCAAATTGTCACATTGTGTTGTTGAAGTATCTCTAGGGCTCAAAATGCCACTTTCTATAGTTAAGAATGCTGGGTATAGACATCTCTGCAGTGTCTTGTGTCCTAAGTTTGTTGTCCCCTCGAGAAGAACTATTACGAAGGATGTTCTTCAAATGTATGCTTCTGAAAATTTTACTTTGAAAAGTATGGTTAATAGGGGAAGGGTGTCTTTGACGACCGATGTATGGACTTCTATCACATCTTTGAGTTATATGGTCGTCACTGCTCATTTTATTTATAGTAATTGGCAATTACATCGTAAGATTATTAGTTTTAGTCTAGTGTCCAATTATAAAGGGGAAACAATTGCAAAGCAACTTGAGAAATGTTTGTTTGATTGGGATATAAAAAAAGTGTTCACAATAACTGTTGACAATGCTAGTTCGAATGATCGTGGGCTTAAGATGTTGAGAAGTAAATTGAAGACTTGGGGAGATGATGCACTAGTACTTGATGGTGAATTTATGCATGTACGATGTTATGCTCATATTTTGAATTTGATTGTAAATGAAAGCTTAAGGGAGATTGGTGATAGTGTGATTAGTATAAGTAATGCAGTGAAATATGTTTGATCATCTCATTCTAGGTTTCAAGCATTTCAAGTTCGAGTGTTACGGAAAAAAATTGGTCGAGAGAGTTTGCTTTTGGATTGTAGCACAAGATGGAATTCAGCTTACCTTATGTTGAGTGCAGCGCTAAAATTTAGAACGACATTTGATAGAATGGCAGATGAGGACAAGCATTATGATGCTTATTTTCATGAGGAAGATACAATAAGTGGAAGGAGGAGGGTTGGACCGCCATCAAGTAGTGATTGGGAAAATGCTCGTCGAATGGTAAGATTCTTGAAAATCTTTTATGATTCAACATTGGCATTTTTTGCTTCTACAAAATTGATATCTAGTGGATGTTTTAACGAAATATGCAAGATGCCATAGTACTCATCACGGGATCATCACTACTAGCCATCGACCTCAAATAACTTGCACTTTCCCCCCTTAAATTTACATCTTGCCCACTTAACGTGATCAAGTTTCTCTTTCTCCAAATACTTTTCAATATTACGCGCAAAGGTGAGAAAGTTTGAAAATGACCACAAAGGTCACAACAGTCACAAGGGTGGCAGAGGTACAAGGGTCACAAAGGTAAAGGGGTCGAAGAGGGGTAAACGGGTCGCATGGGTAAGGGGGTCGCAGAGGGGTACAGGGGTCGCACAGGTACAGAGGGTCAAAGGGTCGCACAGGCACAAGGGTCACAAAGGGGTACAAGGCTCGCAGAGGCACAAGGGTCGTAGAGGTACAAGGGTCGCAACAGTACAAGGGTCGTAGAGGGGTACAAGGCTCACAGAGGTACAATGGTCGCAGAGGTACAAGGGTCGCAGAGGAACAAGGGTCGCAGTGGTACAAGGTCGCAGAGGTACACGGATCGTAGAGGGGTACAAGGCTCGCAGAGGCACAAGGGTCGCAGAGGTACAAAAGTCACAAAAGTCATTTTTGCACCTGGCCTTCAAATCATTCAAAAGCGCTTCAAATTTGCTTCCAAATTCGTCCGATGTGCTTGCCTTGTCCGTCGTCTACTTTTCTTGTCCGTCGTCCGATGTGTTTGTCGTCCGTTGTGCTTGTCCGTTGTCCATCGTTCGCTATGCTTGTCAGTCGTCCATCGTCCGTGCGTTTGCCTGCTCCCCCTGTGGTTGTCCATCCTTCCCCGCTTGTCTTAACCGAATACTAAAAAAATCTTAGTTTATATACATATATATATATATATACGTCATTATTAACCAAAATAAAAGATAAACAATTTTTTAAATCGAAATCAAATTAAAAACTGAGTTTTATGACAAAATTTAATTTAAATATCAATTTTTATATTAATAAACGCTAATTGTTACACCAATTAATATTAAAGATCAAATATAGTATATAAATGAAATTGATTTTAAAATAAAAACTTGATATTTTTGTTATGTTATCACAATCAAAATAATTTGAATCGAATTTATTATAATATTAAAATAGAATTTGATTTTAGTTTATTGATAAAAATCATCCTAAAATTGTATTAATAATTTAACATTAGAAATAATAAAAAAACTTTGATAAAGGACATAAAAAATAATATATATTTTAAAAAATTATAAAAATAATATTAATTAATTTTAAATTCAAATATGATAAATATAATATCCAATTATATAGTTGTTATCAATGTTATGTAATGTTCTACCACATTAATCTGTATATAAATATTATTTTTTTGAGGTGGTGAATAATTCATTAAAATTAATATAATAATATGAAAACACAGATTAGAATTTAAAAATTTAAACTTTTAATATCCAAATACCTTCATATTTTCCATGAATATTATTTTTATAGATGTTAGAGAATGTTTTTAGTTTATTTTCAAAATTATGATCCAATAATTTCAGAAATTAACAAATGATAATAATGATTATTCACACATTGAAAAGATTTGTCATATAATATATATGTATAGAAATAAATAAATATATATATATATATTCTTTAAATCTATACTTACAAGTTGATGATGAACCCATTTTGAGAGCAAGAAACCATGCTCAAACTATAGAGGTCCACTGCAGTTTCGTTCCACCCTTGATTGATAATAAAACTCATTTTCGAGAACCCTTCAGCTTCTCTACTAATACTAACACGCTTCACTTATTAAGACAACTTAATTCTGTCAAATTTATCAATGGAAGTTAAATGCATGATTCAAGGAAATATGTTACCACAAAATTTAGGGATTCTCGCAAGCCAATTAACCCAAATGAGAATTGAGTTTCTAGTTAATCATCCCACATATCACATGAGGTAACAAACTCGTCTTGCACTTCGTAAAGATAACATGCCTTGTGAATATATTCTGCACTTGCTCCATCTCAATTTTTCTCCTATCCATTTTTTGTTCCTAAATCATAAAGTGTATGCAAAAACTTGATGTAAAATAGGATTGAGTTTTCAACTTGGAGCACTTCTCATCATTTTTTTTAAAAAGATAGAATAACAAAAGAGACAAAAGGGAGACCACATCACACTTTGAACTACCTTATATCAAGTTGCAAGCCTCTAACCTATGAAGATATAAGGGGGCGAGGGAAGTTTTAAAAATTGTAGAGAATTTTATATCAACCAAAATCTCACCAGCTTCTTACCTCGCTTTCCTTGCTCAAATCCACAATCTAATATGGTAAACCTGGACCTCTGCCACTAGAAACCCGACATCCACCAAATGAACAGATAAAACAAAACAAGGAAGCACATAATTACGGAAAAATTTGGGGTTCAAATTCCCACAAAAATAGAGAATCAAATTGTAAATGAAAAATGTTAAACCTTAGACGCTGAAAGAGAATCGACAAAAAGGTGATGAAAATCACACATAACAGAAAACCTAGAAACATATACAACGAATCGACCGTTTAATCTTCTTCTTCCACCTTTTCTTATTCCTAGCACCTCTGCATTTTCTCCCCAAGTCAATTTTGACTAAACATATCAATATATATGCAAACATGTATATCAAGCCATCTACCTCAAAATCAAAGGTCTAAAGAACAACTAGAAAACACATTAAACATGGCTTAGACCTATCTTTACATCAACACCGTCAAAATGATCCACCAACCGCAAAGAAAGAATAGGCGTCATAAAAAGAACAAATATGAATTGAACAACTTCAGCATGCGAAAAATGGGAAATGAAAGACCCAAAACACACCGACCCATCAAATAATTCCTCATATTTTCCGTAAAATGGCATATATATAACTTCAATGTGATCAAACCTTAGATATTTGAATGAAAAACTCACATGAGGAAAACCAAAGATGGTAATCAAAGAAGAACAAGAATAAGGAGCTAAGAAGCAAAAGTGAGCAAATATGTAGATGGCCTGATTTCAGCCACTTTCAAAAAATTAAATAGAATGAGGGAACACAACCCAAATTCAAATTGTCGAAATAAACAGTTAATATGAGAAGATCAACTGACACAAGGAAACAAAAGATTCAAACATGAAAGGGAACCAATATAACAAATATATAGGAAAATAAGTACAAGCAAATTGCCAACATGTATTGGAAATCGAGATCACATTCTAATAAATCAAGTCCCTTGTTGTTTCTTCTATTCCCAACAAACCGAGTAATATGATAAGCCCCACAAAAATCTCCAAAGTTAAGGGCTTTCACCTCCTATTACATCGAAGAAAAAAAAGGATTACAGAGAGATGAAGTCTGCTTCAGTGACGAAGAGGGAAAAAGGCAATCGAAATTAAGTGACTGATTGGGATTTCCAAAAAATTATAAAAAGAGGAGAATTGATCATATCCTTTTTGTACGCGTTTCTCGCGTAATTTTAGAGATGTTTGTGATTATAATTGCAATGTTTACGTGTGATTTTGTATCCGTTTTTCTTTTTGTGTTCACATATTTTTATAGGTTTTGAGGCGTATTTGATTCGTTTTGGAGCTAAAGAACATACTCGGTAACAGAACGGGTGTCGAGGATCTCAATGGAGCAAATGAGACGAGAAACAAACAAAAAATGAGCAAGATATGGTGTTAACTTGCTTTGCAAGAAACTTTCGAGACAGGGAACAATACACGGCCGAGCTCCTACCTCTGTAAACGACCAAACATGATGAAGCCATGGAGCACGATCAGGCAGAGGGGCAGCATGACCGGACGCTTAAATGAGACGATTTTCCCTAATAAGAAGCCCGGCTCGAGCGCATGCAACGCACGACCGGGCATAAACTTTGCAGATTTTTGCCGAGAACGAAGCACGTCTCAGGCTTATAAGTTTTTGTTTCTTTATGTTGTGCTCGGTTGGGCATATGAGCCAAAACACGTGAAAGGAAAGGAAGCCCAGGTTATTGCCCTTTTGAAGAAGTGCCCGACCGAGCTGCTTGTTGTGCCCGGTCGGGCGTATAAACCTAAAACGAAAAAAGGAAAAGAAGGCTTAAGCGGCACACCGCTGGAAGACAAAAGAAAACCAAATGCTGTTTGCACAAAAAGGAAAGGAGAGGCAGCCCAGACCACTACAAGAAATTTAAAAATTCAGGATTGAAAAATCCCTCCGCAAACGCGCGTCACAAAAACAAAACTGTCCCAATTCGTCCGTAAATACAAACGGAAAACAGAGTCCGAAAACCGTCCGTAATTTCGAACTACAATTCGTCCAGAAATCGACGGGAAACCCGACCCGGGTACGAACGGAAAAACAACTTGAAATTTGGGGACGGGTCACGAACAGTCCCTAAAAATCGACAATTGCTCAAATTCGAAGTTTTTTTCCAAAAAATCATACAGTTGTCTTGACAAATATCAATCTTTTGATATGGCAATAAACCTCATGATCTCATCATCTTCTTTGTTTCATAATATGATTCAACTGTATTATTATCTTTTGGCAAATAATCTCTAACTAATTGCGATTTAGAATCCATGCAATTCTCAGAAGGATTATTTTCAATCTTCAAATTTATCAACCGTACAAATAGAGACAACCGTGAAAGACCACTTCTATAACCATAATACAGTGGACGCCTAGCACTTTCTAACATTTCAAAAAAAAACTTTTCGCTTCTTCATTCGGATCTTCTTCAATATTTTCATCTACGTTTCTTTCAATGAATACATTTTGCACTATTTCTACATAAGTGTTCATTTCTACATCTTGAGAAGTCTCAGACACTTCATGATGTGCAATACCCCTACTAAAATTATCGATAACATTACTAAGTCGTGGTGCAAAATTCTCTCCATGAGATAACCAAATAAAATAATTTGGAGTAAACCCTCTTAAATAAAGATGATTCCAAACGGTTCTCTCATTAACGAACTTTTCATTTTTGCATTTGACAATGGACAAACCAACTTATTGGTTTCTCTATAAACTTATTGAATTGTTGCTATCGTCACAAATTGTGTAACGCCTTCTATAAACTCCTTCGATACACCTTGAGTTTCCAAATCAATTTTTTTATACATCCACTGTTTAAAAACAAAAATCTTCGATCTCGACGATTATAACATTATAATCAGAAACGATAACAAGATATATAGAGAAATATAGAAAAATTGAGTGTGAGAAACAGATGAAAGGAGGAGAGGTTAAATAGATAATATTTGACCGATTAAGGACGGATTATGGACTAAGACAAATATTTCCCGACGAACCGTCCAAAATACGTCCCAAAATTTCTAGACGGATGGTGTTGCCATCCACAAATTGCGGAAGGAGGCTAATGCAGTCCGCAAATTTACGGACGGACGCTGTTGTCGTCCGCAAATTGTGGACGTTCTTGAAAGCGGTCCCAAATCCGTCCGCAATCACGGACGACTTAGAGACTACACTCCGGTCTGAAAATTTGCTGACGGATTATGGACAAATTTATTTTCCCGTCCTTAAGATGTTCTTAATCCGTCCCTAAATTTAGGGACGGCTTTTTTAGTCCCCAAATTCCATCCGGAAATGATCATTTTCTTGTAGTGGACGAGCATTTTGTTAAGGTCGGTCTGGCACAATTTTGAAACTCGTATCTGTATCTAGTTTGAACTCAATTTCCATGGGGTGGGAAGTCCCCAAACTTGGTTTGAGAACAAGAGTTTGTATTCTCTCAGATTTTTCGTCTTCTTAGGAGAAATCTTAACAAGTAAACATTCAGAGAGCATTGGAAAATCGATCCAAACCTCATTTTTTTTATTTCAATGCTCTCTAGACTATCTATTTTCTTTCATGATGCTTTATTTCAAATTCATGTCTGAGTAGTAACCTTGTTCTAGGAGAAGGGATTAGTCCTAGGCAATCCCGAAACCTCTTTTGATTGATTTGAAATCAGAAGAATCATAGAATTTGATGGGTTTAGATTAAGGGATCAGCCACGAAAATAGGGGATAACATGACTAAATCATATTTTTATGCCTCGAAAGAGAATAGAAATGATATTAGGATCGTTCGTCTTAGATGTCTCGATTGAGAATGAATGATTAGATTGATTGATTGATTGTTGGTTCCGGAGAGCCTTGTGGTGAAATTGTGTCCTAAAGTGTTTGTTTGATTCCTGAAAACTCGTTAGATTATTGCCTTTACTTATTTGATCTCAAAACCATATTCATTTGTATCAAGTTTGATTCGTTTGTTTGAGTTTAGTTTGTGTTGCGTAGTCCCTGTGGGATCGACACCTAGAGTACTACACACGTGTCGTGCACTTGCGGGTAGTTTAGGTTAATCATGAACAAAATCAAACTAGCTTTCTTTAGAGTCTTCTAACTATAGAAAGATTCTAAGTCGTGGGATTTACATAACAATAGAAATCTTTAGAGAATGAAGTAAAAATGCTACCAAGCATATTTATCAAATATATTTATCAGTATCGAAATGAGTAAGTTTGTCCATATGGTTATGGTAAGTCTCAGTGAAAACGAGGGAACATTTTTTCGCAGATTTTTCTTCTTTCTAAGACTTGACTATTTCATTCT
>CM071861.1:13302262-13383722 GCA_036759665.1 Gynandropsis gynandra
GAGGGATCATAAGCTCTGATGATAAAGAAGATCCGTTGCAACCCGATCATCCGCAGTCGATTCATTTAATTGATACAGATCGCGAGGAGATTCTTGCGTGAAATGACATAGACGGAGAACTCATACGCTATTATGAAGACGTTGAACCGGAAGATGCTGAAGATGAAAACGCGATGAATTCAATGAACAAGCGAAGGACCACTCGCCCATCGATGAATCTACTGAAGAAGAAATGTAAATACAATAATGTTTACTATGTGTAATAAACGTAGATGATGTGTAATGTAAATGACGTATAATGTCCATGAACGATGTTTGATGTTTGATATATGATGTCTAATCGAACAATCGAACAATCGCCCCCGACACTTAGAAAAAATGTCTAAGTTTTCCACATTTCTAACAGGCATCCGTTGGAAACGTAACAGAAACCCGTTACAAATATTCCAACGGGCATCCGTTCGGAATTACCAACGGATGCCCGTTAGAAATTGTAATGATGACTGCAGGTTTTGCAGCTTTCCCAACCGTTTTTGCAGACCTTCCAACGGGCATCCGTTGGAAATTCCAACGGATGACAGTTGGAAATTCCAACGGATGACCGTTGCAACGGCAGACGAGCCGCATTTAGCCGTCCGTTGCCTCGGAAACACGCATTTCCAATGGCCATCCGTTAGAATTTCCAACGGATGACCGTTGGGAATGCAGAACGTCGCGTCAATTTATTCCTTCTGTTGCGATGACGTGTATTCCAACGGGCATCCGTTGGAATTCCCAACGGATGCCCGTTGGAAAATTCGATATATATAAACCGCCAACCTGTTCTTATTTCAACACAAATCCAAACAAAAAACTTCTGTAAAATTCACATTTCACACACAAACAATTCGAATCTATAGAAACAATGAGACCGAGACGTTTCATAGGATCAGGTGGTTTACTGGCTGGTTCCGCAGGAGCTCCTCCCCCGCCGCCACCACCACCATATCATCCTCCATCTCCAGTATCGGCACCGCCAATATTTGTTGACGAGGACGATATGATAGATATCGTTTCATTGATCGATGATTTCGATGGGCGTCCAACCCTTCCGATCATCGATCCAGAACGTTCTCCTGGGACGTTATGGTAAAAAAATGACTATTTTGACTTTGTATTATTATATTTTATAAATATTATCTAAATTTTTATTTTTGATATGCAGGTTTGATGAGGATGATGTACTAAAACACACCAACAACCTCATTATCCAAGGGTCCTTACAGGACGAACTATACTATTCCTGGCAAGTTACGCCAGAAGTTGTGCGCCAGCGATGGTGGTGCACTTTTATTGTAAGTTTTTTTAATTATATTTCAACTTTTAATTATATATATATATTAGACAACTAAAACTTTTATAACTTTGTTTGCAGCGCTCATACAGATGGCGGAGAATTCATACAACGCGCATCTACACAGCATGGATGCGCGACATGCAGGTTCAGATGCGCCTGATGATGAACGGTGCAAAACGCAACTTCTATGCCAGCAATAGCAAACCGAGATGGGAAACAGAAGCGATCTTCAATAAAATGATTGAGCATTGGGAGTCTGCGAAATTCAAGGCCAAGAGCGAGAAGGCCAAAAATGTCGCTACGGTGAGAAGGTTCCCGGAGATGGTCCGCATCGCCATACTTCGGGATCAAAATCCTTCACGAAAAGAAAAAAAGAATTAATAAAATTTTAATTATTTAAATTTTTTGTTTATTTAAATATTTATCTAACAACATTTATTTTATATTATAGATGCAACGGATGGAAAGAGAACCGATTCTTCTTGAGCTGGTATTAGAAACCCATGCAAAGAAGAAGTCGGTTGTCGGGGAAGAGGCCGACGAACCCGAACTCGTCGATCCTCGAGCGGAGCAAACCGTGAGAGATGTGACGGAGAATATCACACATCAATCTCAAGCTTGCGGTTCAATCCCCGACGACCTCTGTCCTTTACAAAAGGACAAAATTTATTTAGAGGTAAAAGATTATTATTTTATTTCTCAATTATTAATAAAATAATTTGTGAAAATCCAACGTTACTTTTGTTTGTTTTGTAGTCGGTGAGACCGTATAAGGGACGTCTATACGGTCTCGGGGCGCTTCAAAAGGATATCGTCGAGGACGCCACGATGGTACCTTCCGTGGTGCAAGAGAGTTTTACGCAACAACGGCGGGTCGAAGATCTAGAGCCAAAGTGCAGCACTTGGAGAGCGTCATCGAGTTGATTTCGGGGCAAGGGAGGGGATCAACATCGCAGCAAGAACCGGGTCCCGATTTAGATGCAACGCCATCTAGAGGTGATGGAGATCACGGAGACGATATCGACCCCGCCGATTTAAACGAAATGTAATAGGGTAGAATAACGTAGTTTAGTTTTAGTTTTTTGTTAACAATTTAATATTTTAATTAAAAACTTTTTATTTATTTTAAAAAATATTTTTAATTTTTAAGAATTTTATTTTTTTTATTTTTTTTTCAAGATTTCCAACGGGCATCCGTTGGAAAATCTAACGGGCATCCGCTGGACTCTATTTCCCGCCAAATGTTAACGGTCATCCTTTCCCACCACTTTGCAACGGCCGTCTGTTGCTATTTCTCGCCAAATGGAAACGAATGCCCGTTGGAAACCTGAATTTTTTCCCCGCGTAATTGGCAACGGACGCTAGTTGCTTTTTTTCAACGGTCGTCCGTTGCACTGTTGCAACGGCCATCCGTTACAAATATTTCCAACGGGCGTCCGTTACCACTTTTCCAACGGAGATATCCATTCCAATGTCCGTTGAATCTTTGCAACGGATATTATCCGTTGGATGATCGTTGCGAATTGCAACGGATCCGCATTTCCAACGAACTATTCGCAACGGACGGGGATCCGTTGGCATCCGTTGGAAAGAGCGATTTCCAACGGATATGTCCGTTGGAAAATGCATGTTTTTTTGTAGTGCATTTACACATCTCCATTCTTTAACTCGGTCTTCATCTTTGTTTGAAAACGCCGTTGCAACAGCTCGAAGGTTCTTTCCTAAAGAAGGAAAATCAATATTCGTACAGGGCATTCTTCCCGCGTGGAAACCTCACAGGTACTTTGATGATTCGAGGCATTTGCAGATTGTCAGAAAAATAGGTTTATTCTGAAACAACAATGCAATCACACACCATCCAAGAATCTTGCATCTGTATTTCACTTTCCACATCATGAATTGTATACAATCAGATCTTGAACCTTTTTCTGGAAATATTAGAGAATTTTTAATTATGAAAACATCGGAGTGTCTTGAATCTGTATTCGATTATGAAGTGCATTGTTGAAAACCATCAGAATCTTAAATCTATTTTTCAATAACATATGAGAATCTTTAATTTGTTCCTACTTCTCTTCTTTGACAATTTCAGATTATTCAAGCTGAGTAAAAATCCTTCCCAGCTTAGGTTTCGTTATTAGGAATTTAGTACATCCAAAAAATGATCGATGAAAAACACGCTGCAACAAGTCCTTTTGTAATTGGAAGAAGAAATACTGGAGAAGCGGTCTTCAGAAGTTGCTAATGAGGGCGTTGCAGCGAAACCTACGAAAACATTGGCAAGATGAAGGTGCAAGGTAAGTAGTATGTTACATCTTCTTGGCTTGATTGCTCTTACCCATTTATTATGCTAGAAACCTATTTGATTTTGGAGTACGACGTGTTAAAACAGTATTGGATGCACCTACTGGCTCAATGGTTTAATTCAAGTACTAGGACAATAAGCAGTTTTTATATGATGTGGTTGTAACCAAAGTGAATTCATTTGAATCAAAGATAATTCTGGAGCTCACTATCTGAAGTTTGAATAATCTGAAAATGGATTTTATATTTATGTATCAGCAAAGATATTGGTATTTATTACACGTTAAGGTTGCTGATCCGAGCAAATACTTTGGTTTCAAAGATCAAGAGAGGAACAAAACCTTGCAACCAAAATAGAATGATAGTTGTAGAAATGTTCCAACAAAGGTTTGAGTTTGATTCGTCATTTCTCCAACAATCCACTTTCATCTGTTGGTAAGTGCATCTCCACCCAACATCCATCTTTGCTCTTTTTCTTTTGGATGCGGCCGATAAACTAACATGTGCGGCCGCGGCCGATAAAATAACATGTTTCTTTGGTTTTTTCCTTAATATGTGGTTTCCTGTATCGTGGTAAAACCGGCTGCAAAAGCAGAAGCAGAAGCAGCAACGCCGGAGAAGAAGCCTAAATTGGCTGCAAAAGCAGTGGTAAAACCGTTGCCATAAATGATGGAGGCAGACGTGATTCCACCGTTAAAATCCATTCTTGAAACCCAAGATGATATCACTGGTATCGGGCTATGTTCCCAGGAATATAAGGACTGCTAAAACATGATTATCAATGCTTATTTACTTTGATATTCACACATCTCCATTCTAACTTGGTATCATCTTTGTTCGAAAAAGTTGTTGAAACAGTTCGAAGGTTCTTTTAAGGACAATCAATATTTGTTCTGGGCATTCTTCCTGGGTGGAAACCTCACATGTACTTTGATGATTCAAGGCATTTGCACATTGTGAGAAAAATTGGTTTCTTCTGAAATAACAATGCAGTCACACAACATCTAATAATCTTGAATCTGTATTTCACTTTTCACATCATGAATTGTATACAGAATCTTGAACTGTTTTCTGGAGATACCTTGGTTACAGGAAGCAGTCTTGCTGAAGGAAGCTTCTGTGACGACAGAATCACATAACAGGAAGCTATGAGTTTCCTCTGCCGTCATTTCGTGTACATACATGATTTTTAGTTCAACAATAACTCTACGAAGCCATCATTGAAGACTCTTCCAAGATCATGGTAATCTTTCCTATGTCATGAGAAATTTAGTCTTCTAGATTTGATTATATCAGCTTTGGTGATTTTTCAATTGAAATTCTAGACGTATAGAAGCTCATATTGGTAAATGGTTTGTTTTCATTTTATATTGGATTTGTAGCTTCCTCTTACGATTTGCATTCTTGCATACCTTTTCTAGCTTGCGTACTAAAAAGTTACAATATTTAGAGATAATATTTTAGCCAACCTGGTTCGATTCATTTAATGTCTTGAATGTGATTTCATTCTGAAAGTTATTGTCTTTTAGAGTTCATTTGTATGCCCATCTGGTTTCCTGTCAGTTGGATTAGCTCTGATTGTTGGATTTTGAATTTGCAAGTCCACTTGGTTTCCTGTCAGACTCTATTCGCTAGAAATGGTAGTCTGTGATTTCATTCTGAAAGTTATTGAATGGAGTTCATTTTCAATCTTATCTGCTTTTCATATTATGTTGGATTGTTATTATATGTTTCATTTTAAAGCTCAGCTGGTTATACTATCACGCTTGATTCATTTAATATGTTTGATTGTGGACTGTTTAACTGCCATTTGGTTTTCCAATTACGACAAATGTGTTTAATATGTTCAATTAATATCCATAGTGCATTGTATTGTGGAATGGTATTGGGTCAACTGATGTCTCTGTTTTGTTCGAGAATGGCAGCAAAACTTCCCTTTTGCATCTTGCACCTTTGGAAGTCGTTCTATATGATGTCGATGGACCACTATGTGATACAGATCCCATCCACCTCATTGCCTTGAAGGAATATCTTCAAGAGGTTTGTTTTGTTCTTGCTTATGGCTTTATATCTCCAAGAAGCAAATTTCTTATACCATCTTGATAATTTCTTGGTCTGTTTATTCGAATGGAAGATTCAAATAGTGAATTAAGTGTTGGAACGTGGCTTATTACTTGTATTAATATTGTTGTGATTGACCTTTGTCAAATTGGTTTTAACAGCAGTCAAAATTGGTTTGAAGTAAGTACCAAACATATCAAACTGTTTTACTTCACTTCACGCACAAACACAAAAATATAGAATTTATAAAATGTTAATGGTTGCATCAAAAGAAAATATCCCAATTATTCTTTCTTTCTTTTATTTTTTCTCAATTGCTCAATCCTATAGAATTGTTAAGGTCATTGTGATTGAGTACGAATACATGCATTGGTTTTTTTTTCAAAAAATTGTACCCAGATCACAGAACAAAAAGGACCGACATTTTCAAAAGAAAATTGTTAAGTATCTAGAAACAATATAAATGCGTGATGGTTCCTGATACCATATTAATTCTTATGTGTATTGGATTTTTGTTTATTTTATTTTGTGCAGGGAGTATTGGGAATTTGACAGTCTGGGGCATATGGAGTTTCTCAATCCCGCAACGAGCATTCACTTGGGCAGTTGCCCCAGACTGTAACTCGGGTATTTTAGGGTTCGTATAAACATGTAAAACCCATATTGAGATAGAGATTGAAATGTACTCCAGTTTGGTATATAGACAAAACTTCAGCTTGGTATTTTAGGGTTTGTATAAGCAGACAAAAATTCACTAGATGGCCATGGAGGGAAGCAAAGAAGAAGCGGAGACGGGAGAAAAGCGAAGAGACTGAGGAGCAGACTCGAAGATGGATATGGTGGTACCCTCGTGATTAAGGTAGTCTTTCAACAGAGAATCAAGGGTTTGAGAAAAAAATAATTCAATAGATTGCTTACAATTTATGACTAAATCTATATCCTTATATAAGAAAATAGGGATATGATTACCGTTTAGTTCCTGCATATAAGTATTATAACAACTCAACATGCTTGAAGTGAAGATGGTGATGGAGAAAAGCGAAGAGACTGAGAAGCATTGCTGCGATGGAGATGGAGAAGATGGTACCCGCGCGATTAAAGTAGTCTTTCCACAGAGGATCAATGGTTTGAGACAAAAAAAAAATCCATAGATTGCTTACAATTTATTACTGAACCTACATCCTTTGATGATAACCGTTTAGTTCATGCAAATAAGTATTATAACAGCTCAACATGTTTGAAGTGAAGATGATGATGGAGAAAAGCGAAGAGACTGAGAACTAGATGCTGCGATAGAGATGGAGATGGTGGTACCCGCGCGATTAAGGTAGTCTTTCCACAGAGGATCAACGGTTTGAGACAATAAAAGTTCAATAGATTTCTTACAATTTATGAATGAATCTACATCCTTTGATGATTACCGTTTAGTTCCTGCAGATATGTATTATCAAAGCTCAACATGATTGAAATGAAGATGGAGATCGAGAAAAACGAAGAGACTGAGAAGCAGACGCCGCGATGGATATGTAGGTGGTGGTACCCGCGGGATTAAGGTAGTCTTTCAATAGAGAAACAAGGGTTTGAGAGAAAAAAATTCAATAGATTGCTTACAATTCAATAGTTCATACAAATATAATTATTATCGAAGCTCAACATGCTTGAAGTGAAATTCATCGATCGTTGAATATCTTAAACCATCGCTTTCCAAAGAATGAATTACTTTCCTGTCATGTAACTCAGGTATTTTAGGGTTCGTATAAACATGTAAGAGATTGAAACGTACTCTAGATTGGTTTGTAGACAAAACTCTAGCTTGGTAGTTTAGGGGTTGTATAAGCAGGCAAAAGTTCAATAGATTGGTATTTTGTACATGTCTCTTCCCATCACGATTTGAGTGTTTATCATACTAAATGCCTGGGAAGTTGAGGAACCTTAGTGAGAATAAGAGAAACAAATTTTTGAAAAGGGCTTTTGTGGTGCTTTCAAGTATTGGGAGCTGCTAGAGGAGATGCAGGAGAGTTCCCAAAGCGTGTGGGACAGCCAGTGTGTCAGAGCGAAGAGAATGAGAAGCACAGAGGCAGCGATGGAGATGGAGGTGTAGGGAGACAGAAAGAGGAGGAGGACCAAAGGGGGAAAGATATGATTTTGGGAAAGAAATTGAGCGAAAATGAGAAGAACAAAATCAATTTGTTATGTTCTTTTAAAATCTAGGTTTTGATTTGTTTGAAGCTTGCATTTGATGTCTTTGATCACTTGGGTTGATCACTTGGGTTGAGTTGGATTCAGCAATGCACTTTGTTTTCTTTCCACTGAGACTATAACCATATTTTCTGTGTACGAGGTTGATGATTACGTTTCACTTATTTGCTTTTATTTTTGGGTTCTAGCAACCATGAAATATGAGATACTTCTGTGGTACTTGAAACAAAACTCCCTTGGAGCTGTTCCAATTTTTGTACCAGATGGCATGAAAGCAGTTTATATGGGTCTATATTGCCTTTTACATCTGTGGCTCGCTTCATGATCAGATATATTGGAAACTCCCTCGTCTGTGCTTACAGTTATTAGCAGGAAAAGGATTCTTGAATGATAACTCAACCAAGAAATACGAGTGCTACGGGAAAAGAATATATGTCCACTAAGCATCACGTGTCAATATGCTTCTCATGCTCTTATTACTTTTTCCATATATTCATATGTATAAAGTAAATAGATTTTAACTTTTCTAATGTAGTGTATTAAATTCTATGAACATATATCTTTTATCCACTCACCCCTTTGCGTTACTCCTACAGAGGTTGATACTGCAATCCATTTGTTTGTATTCTCATTGTTGGACACACTCATTCTTTCTTTGAATTTATGTGTTTTCCCTTCTCTATGGTTGGATGATAGTACACATTTTATCATGGAAGTTTATGACTAAACGAAAATGAAATTGTTTCGAGATGATTTTTTATTCAGTAAGAGTATCCTAGTTGTTGCAAACTTGGATATACTATTGTCGCACCATGTTGGTATTAGGAAATCCGGGGTTTACTTGTAGGAACTATTTACCAACAATGAGCTTGGGGTAAGTGCGATTGAATCCTCTGAAGACGATATTCTTTTATTTCATCATTTCTCTGAAAGTTGACATACCAGGCTATATCTGTTTCGAATTGATATAGAGATCATTGAAGAGCCGAACTCAATCGTCCACTCTTTAATTTAAAATAGTTTAAATTTTAGAAGAGACACCAAACGAGAAGCGTCGCTATACTCGATATTTTTGCAGTTTGTCGCTATACTCGATACTCGATATTTTTTTAAGGTCTGGAACAGGCGGGTATGTAGTCATATCTCTTCCCATCATGATTTGAATGTTTATTGTACCAAAGCTTGGGTAAGTTAGCGATCTACTGGACTATAGCAAGGACTCATTTACTACATATAAGATATTGTACAATTTTATCTCTACATATGTACAATATTTAAAAGAAATACAATTTAATTATCACAATACCGCGCAACGCACGGGTATCATCTAGTTTAGTATAAAATATAAATATTTCCAAACCCTATCATCATACTCTTCTTTCACACAACCTTCAAATTGGCAACCTCAATCCGAACTCATTATACGAAATCTCCGTTGCGAGCTTCTTTACCTTTGTTGTAGCTTCTTCTCATTCGCTCATGGCGGTTAATATTATGTTAAAGTTAATATCGTGTTATCAAAATAATTGTATTTTTTTTATCATAATACTAAATTTAATAGAATTTTAAAGATATTAAGGTAATCAAATAATATAAAAAATAAAATTTATACATTTATTAGTATAATGATATTAGATTTGTGAATTAAAAAATAATAATATAAAAGTATATGATTCGAAAGGATTAGTCTTTCTATTAAATGCTTAAAATTTAAAATTTGAATTTACATACATAAACTTAAAATATTTATATAAAATTATAATTTTATATGAATATAAAAGAAGAGATAGAAAAAATTCATCTTGGTCAATGATAAAGAAGAACACAACACAATCCAAGAAAAGGTGTTGATTTCATCCAATTGATTATAGTATTAAATCAATACAATTAAAATATAAATTTGTACAAAAAAACTTATTCTTATGATTTTCTAGATTCGAAAAGTGTAAAAATTAAACCGAACATATTTTATAAAAAGGTTATGTTGTTATTATCGAATGACATCATACAAGTAACGTATGATAGGAATTTTTATAAGGATATAAAAATAACAATCAATTTCATTAGAATTTGTTGATCGCTAGCATAGTTGTATTTATCAACGACGTTGTTATTATAATATTTTTACTTATACTACATTTAAATTGAATACTAATTATTTAATATATGATATGTTACATTGAGCAATTATGGAAAGAAATATTTTTAGAAAAAATATTTATCTTAAAATAATTATACACTGAAATTGTTCACGAAAATCATAAATGATTTATAATTAACTAAAAATATTCTATTTAAAAATATTTGAATTAATTGTAAAATTTTATTTAAGTATAAATTATAAAAATATTTAATCTATTATATAAAAATAGAAATATTAAATAATATAATACATAATTGGTTCATAAATTCACGTGAAATATAATTGTAGTTTTATCATTATAATCCAACATTAATTGTAAAATTTTATTTAAATATAAATTATAAAAATATTTAATCTATTATATAAAAATAGAAATATTAAATAATATAATACATAATTGGTTCATAAATTCACGTGAAATATAATTGTAGTTTTATCATTATAATCCAACATATAATATCCAATACTCAAAATGATAAGAAACTATTTGAATATGTCATGAAATGGGTTGAGAGAAACAGTTAGGGAACATAGAAGTACTCATTCAAAGAGAAATAATCATTTAAAGAGTTATTTAACGATATTTATAATGTTTAGATAAAGTTTTGGTCAGTAATATAAAGGATTAACCAAAATAGTTGAAAATATCTTCAATATTATCATGTTGAGTTTCATGTCTTAATATATATATATATATATATATGTTTGTTGTTTAGACGAAGAATATTTATCGCAATTTCACGTTAGTATTTGTTAAATACCTTAAAACTTTCTTTTGATAAAGATATATATCGAGATAAAAATACAAAATTTAAGTATTTAATTGTATAACAATTATATATTTGTATATATTAAACTTCTAGAAATTATTTGGAATAATTCTATTTTTTTTGACTGTTTATATCATATAATTTATATAATAAAATATAAATTTAAAATTAAAATATTTTAATATATAGTAGAATATATCTTAAATCTATGCATCGTGCGGGTAATATTCCTAGTAAAAAGAACAATCAATGGATTATATGGGACGGTCTGATCGTCTCCAACAAAAAAAATATTATTATTTTTTATATATTCAAAAGAAAATTTCATAGATTTTACTATCTATTTTTTTTTACCAATACCTTATTTATTTTAATGCCCTCAAGATGAGAACTCGATGCTGAAAATAAAATATATGTTATGCTCTTCACTAACCAATTTCCTATCAGATGAATTAATTTATATAGATACTAGTATTATTAGATCCATAATTATAAAATCGAGATTAAAAAGTAAACATACACAATAATGTCTTAATTTAGTCGTAAAAGATTTTAAATATGATTTAAAAGGTTAAACTTTACAAGACCATAATATAATAGTTTTTTTTCTTCGAAATATTGAAGTTAGGGAAATCATATCTGAGTGGTTGTGTTGCAGAAGGGAAATAAGACGAGAAGATCAGATAGATGGATATACATAAACAGTATTGTAGTAAATTCTCCATATTATTCCAATAAAATCATATCTATATTTACCAAACATGTCATACATTTTGAAAGGGTTTGATAAGGGAATTTCAAATAAATATATGGAAAACAAGATATTTAAAGTTAATTATTCTGAATCTGAGTACCAAATGAATCTCCATTTCTATAGCAGGGAAAGTAGTGTCTCCGCATCAGCTAAATCCGTGGTTTTCTGCAATGACAAAGTGAGTGATTTCTCAGGTGAAATATTCGAAAAACACAGGTAAAATCTGAGCCATTTTTAATGGAGATGAAGAATTTATTCTGATTTTCAGTTTCAGTTTACTCGAAAAACTCGTACCTTCAGCGGATAGCTGCTCCAAACGAGTAACAATATGTTTTCCATAAGTGTATTTCTTCAGAGACAACGCATGCATTCTAACATGGTTGAGCAATGTTTCGCGCTGATCATCGCTACATGTTTCGAATATTTTCTGCACCACGTAGTTTCCATACTGATCCTTCATCATAGTCTGCGTAAATACAACAAAATTCGACGCTTCTTACTGTTTCATAATTGAACAAAATCACTTGTGTCATATACAGTCATACAGTTTATGTCTATGCTCACCAATATATTACTGTATCCCTCGTTATGTCCTGAGATTTCTTTGAAGATGAGATCCCACTCAGTTTGACCGCCGTACTCCAAACATTTCTCGATCACGTTTGATGCAAATTTGTGTTGGCTAAGCTGTAAGATATGCCCTGACAGTTTTTTCACGATCCTCTCTCGTTCTCGAGGAGTTCCCCTCTCCAAAACATGCTGCATAAAAGTAAAAAATTTGATCAGAAATCAATATTTTACGCCCCCTTACACGTTGGTAATTCTCGGTATTTGGATTAATTATCTGTTTCAACCTCAGAGGCAATGTTTTGGGTTTTAGTAAAACCCTGTTAGTGATATATCTTTCCCTTGAAGGCTACATAAATCTTTTACTTTCTCACATACCTGTGTAACATAATTGCCATACTGGTCCTTGGAAAGGACACAGACCGATTCCAGTATCTCCTCGATAATGAACCGCCATTGATGGTCATCTGTGCAGCGCTCTAGAACCCTCTATATGAGATAGACCAAAAATGTCAACATCAATGATAAAACAACAAAAGAAAAAGGGCGTAAGAAGCGGCTATCATTACCTGTATGACACGGCAGCCATAAGGATGCATTGCGAGTGACGAAACATGACCACGGAAAGCAGAAATTATGAAACCGATTTCGTCTGTATGGATGTTCTCAATGCATTTCTGGATCACGTGGTTTCCGTTTTGATCGTGTACACATCTCAGGACCTGCCCGTCAAGTTCACGCACCAAACGAGCTTTCTGCTCAGGCTCAATGACATCGAGAGCCTAAAACAACGATAATATTCACTAATGAGCCGATTCATTAAAGATAAAAAAAAATACAAGAGATTTAAAATGAATGAGGAACCATAATTGATCGCCTCAGACAAAGGCTAGCGACTTCTTGTACCTTTTGTATCACACGACAACCATACATCTGCAGACTTAACGGTAATATCTGACCCGATAATTGATCTGCAAGCTCTTTTCTCTGTGCTACATTCCCATATTCGAAAAACTGACACATAATTACCGAAGTGTTAATTCAAGAAATAATCTTATGTACCGAGGGACCTATGGAGACAGTGGACTTGGAACAAACCTTTTGAATGACATAATTCCCGAAAACATCTGTCATTAGTTTGCAAGCGTGAGGAAGAACTTCCTTGAAAACAGCTGCTTTTTCCTCTGGACTGCAATTTTCAAGCTTTTGCTGAATGAATCGGCTCCCATATTGATCGGCACTGGAAGGATCAAGATTTAGTCACTTGTTCATACGATGAGGCATAGCAAAATGACCCGCAAAAAGAAAAAAAAAACTTGCCTGAACTCCACAATGTGTCCAGCAATATCACATAACATAAACCTCCTGCCTTTACCAGATTTCAGTTCTTCAAGAAAATTAGACAATCGTGGGCCCCTCTGTGGCTTCCATCCAGCAGAAGCCGGTGAAACAGGAGAGCCAAGCTGAGCAGTCGGATAATGCACCGCAATACCCATATTTGGCTGAATTCCATAACCACTAGAACCCATCAATCCCGTTCTACTGACGTACTGGTTACTTGGCCCACTTATAGGCTGAACAACCCTTTGCTCATCCTTCTGTGGATCAGGAACATTCCCCTGGCTCCCTGGGACAATGCCTCCAGGAGGGAGCGGATTCCTCTGACCACACATGCTGTAGGTTTGTCCGAGTGGCTGTTGGTATTTCTGCATGTAAAAAGGATCCAAGAATGAAGATTGTCCTGCTGGGCCATACAGCTTATCAGAATACTGCATTCCAGCTCCATGCATAACATTTCCCATGCCATGCACGCCACTAAATTGGGGAATGAAACCTGAACTGACAACAAATGGGCCTAAACCATGAGTGTATCCGTGGATAAACTGTGAGACCATATTTGGAGTCAAAGTATAGGCACCAAAACCATGCTGAGGGGCGTAGACGCCAGGTGAGTGCATGTTGTAGACAGGATATGGTGTAATATAAGCTGGTGGGTTAGTAGCATAGAGCGGGGGTGTAAAACCCGAGGACTGCAGCAGAGGCTGACCATCACTTGAGAACTTAGAGGGGGTTCCGTAAACAAAGTGACCACTTCCAGGAATCACATCATTTACACCATGGGAACTCATTTTAACACCTTGTAAGCCTACATTGTTTCGCTGTTGATGCAGCTGCTTTTGTTCTCGGAAACTTTTATTACGGATATCAACTGTGTTGGATATATTTGCATTCTTCATTTTGGATGCGAGCATAGAAACATCAAGATTCTTTTCGCTGACATTGGAAGCTCTCATCTTTGGATATTTGCTTGATGTAGAGCAATGTACTTCAGATAATGCAGCAACATTCTCTTCAACAGATGTGGACTTGATATCACTTGATGTCTCTGGGTCATTATCATTCTCGCCCTCTGCGCCCATTTCAAAATTTGAAGAGTTAGACCGAGTATGTTGAGGGGTTCGACCACCAGATGTATTATCCTGTGAATTTTTTTTTATAAAGAAAAACATTCAGTTGTAACGATCATATGTCTTGAAGTATCACAACTTTGAAGCCGTGGAACACACGGTGATATTAATAAAAACCCAACTAAAGAATAACATTTTACGACTATAATTAAAGGACGATGTATATACATAGAATTCAGTTCTGTTTTTACTAGAAATGACAAGTGAAACATAGCGAAACCGAACCTGCCTGGAATCAGCCAAACCATGGCTGTCACCTGGACAAGGATGCATGTCTGATCCAGAGATTAACCCATTTGTACTATCTGAAACACTATGAACAGATTGCTGTTGACAGCTTTCTTCTTCAGCCACTTCCTTGTGAGCAGCAGCTGTACCTTGAGCTGTATGAATGGAACTATCAGCATCATTTAATCTCAATTTACTTCTAAATCTACCTCCATGGTTCCCAAGCAAGTGATTTTCTGTCAAGTGAAGCCACGGAATAGATTCCTCAAATAAGTGATCTCGGAAAGAACCATGAAAACTAGGTTGCTTCATGTTATAATCCGAGTCATGTTGTGATAAGAGATTATCCATTGCAAGAAAAGAGCCCTCCATGCTCGGTGGTGCACTTCCACTTCGGTTGGGGACCGCACCCCTGCCAGAGTTTGGCCATTGACCTCTTGGCTGCCATGGCACCAGGAAATTGCGTTTGAGGTCCTGCTCTAATGCAAGGGACCAATTTTCACATAGTACCTGCACAAAATGGAGGCAAAATCTGGTCAAACACTCATCATCAAACACATCATTGTTATGATCCTCCATTGAGCTTAGATAAAAGAACACGCCTATATAAATGGAATGTAAACATTACAAATCTACATAGCAACTGATTTAATTAAAGTGAAAAAAGATTAAAAATGAAATGAACAATGTAAGTTAGTTTTCACACAATAACAATCAAAAGGTTAACGCCAAATTAGACAATAAAAGATTCCGAAACAGTTTTCTCCCGTTAAAACCATGACCTAAAGTAAAAGCATCCCAATATATTATAGCATTAGCATGCATATGCTTTGATTATTGGAAGATTCTAGAGAACTTTTATTTAAGAAACCCATTCCATGGCCAAGAACTCACAATGGGATATGCAGTCATAACTAAATCTTCTACAAAATAATGGATTTAAATGCTGAAACACGTAACGATCATCCCTTAAGCAATCATGGGCAAATGACGTATATTCATCAACCACACAGACAAATAAGCCCCGACAGATCACAAAAGGTAAATGAAACACATTTCATTTTCACCTAAATTTTCTCAAATGTTTGACCAAAACGATTCGAAATCAAACAAGAAGCACAGAATTTGAAAGCCAAAGAACCCAGAGCAATTCCAGAGCACTAAAACGCAATACACAAGATCATATGCTCCTCACATTAGAAAAGAATACCCAGATCCATTTTCTGCAATCAAATAACGAGTCAACAATTAGTTCGACGATACAGAAACGACAAAGACTAAAAAAACATGAAAGAGAAAGCGGAGACAGAGAAGGAGAAACAGAGGAAGAACGAAACTAACTCATTCTTTTCCCTGAAAAAGAAAAAACCCTATTCAGTTGAAGAGGAGGGGAGAGAGTTGAAAGATTCTGTCTTTTACCAGGAACCAGATTTTGTGGTGGAAGCAAAAGATTCACTGTTTCAAACCCTAGATTCTCTCGTGCTCCAGAGAGAGAGAGAGAGAGACAATGGAGTGACAAATGGGATTGGCTCCAAAAGTAACCATCGTTTTGCTTAGTCAGTGGATTTTTAGATTCTTAGATTTTTTTTCCTTCAATGGCAAAAAAACGGAGCTCTTTCCACCCCTATGCCTTTGTTCGTGGGATTTGACTTTTTCTTTGTTTTGGGTTTTTTTTCCAAGCGAAGAATTAATACGTGAGAAATAATATAACTATTTTTATATCACTTAAAAATTTATGGAGATTAATGTTTTATGATAAAAACATTTAATTTTCAATTTATAGTTTGGTGTTTAGATTTTAAAATTTAGGACTTATGTTCAAGTTTAGTTTCTTAAAATCTGTAATAATTTTAATTTTTGCAATAAATTTAATTATTCTTTAGAATTTTTGTTCTAATATAATTTTAAAACTTAACTTAATGTTTCGGTCAAATCGAAACAAAAGTTTTTGGGAAAAGGAAAAATAGAAACAAAAAGAAAACACAAATTGAATATTTATTATTTAATAGATTTGGTGTGATGAAGGCCCGACAAAACAGAAAACGGATAAGATTCTCTTTTACAAAAGTCGCTGTCGCAGGCGGCTGCCACTTCTTTCAGGATCGTATTTTTGAGTGTTCCAAAAGTTTTTTTCTAGTTCTTTCTAGATGTTTGGCACATCAATTAAAAGTTTTTAACTTTTTTTATAATTTTTTAAATTATATTATTTATAAAATAAAATAAATTAAAACAAATATTCAAATTAAAAAGTTATAAAAAATTAGTTCTATAATTTAAAAAAAAAATTAAACATTTGACTAATTTGTGTGTTAGACGTTCAACTATTATCTGACCAACATCTAATGTTTTTAAAATATTGATATTTTTTATTAAGTAAGTTCGGTTTGGAATAAACTTAATCCGAACCAATTTTTATTGGATTTATGATTTATATAAAGAATCAACGATATTTATATTTCATCCTCTTAATATCTTTTTAATGGAATTATATTTCATATTAAAAAATCAATTATTGCTGTTATTAGAAATTAAAATATATGATTGTCCTTTTATTTTCCAAATTTTATCGTATTATAATTATTATAATTGTCTTTCTTATGATTTGTAAAGCTATAAATAGGCATAAGATCTATCATTTGTAGTATAAATGATGTTTCTGTTAAGAATATGATTCGTAATATATTTGAGTGTTTAAAAAAAATTAGGAGTACTACAACGATATTCTAGACATGGGTGATAATTTGATCATAAGATGAAATGTCATTTCGAAACAATGTTTTGAACCAATTAGATACAAACACTTCAAAGGATAAACTAGTCATATAATGAGGAATATGGCTTTGTTTTTTATAGCATATAAAAACAAATTCAATTCTTTTGAAAATAACATTAACTTGGATCTTCGTATCAACTTGGTATTACAAGTTAACAAAGTCACTGTTTGGGAATTTTTGAAATAAGTTTTCTAATTTATATTTTAAGTTTAATATTTGTATTGTTTAATGTGAAATTATTATAATCATATGATTTCTATGAATTTGATGATATTTTTCACAAAGATGAAGAATATAAATCACTTTTGAATAAATACTTTGATGAAGAGAAATTGAGAATGTTGAATTATAATCAACATCAATACCGTGAGTTAGTCTACACGCCTTGTGATGTGTTAAATATTATGAATCATCTTTTAATATTGGTTCTCGGATTTTAAATAAATATCGAAATTGACTTCTTTTCGAAAATGTGCAAGTTTTACTTTGTTTTCGTTATTCAATGCATGACTTTAAAAATGACAAAGAATGTAAAATTGTGTTATGTTAATTTAATATATTATTTTTATTTATGTGTTTATTTTTTGTTGTTAATAGATACCGCTAAAGAAAAACATAATGACCAGAGACAAAACGTAATTATAAACTACCCATGAAGATCATCTTTTTGTTCCAAAGTTTAAAGTTTCAAAATAAATTTGATAATATTATTGTTTGAATTTTTAGATATTTATTTGGATTAGTTATATTTTTATGATTTATTTTAATCTTTTTATTTTTTTATTAGAAAAAGTACAAAATATATTAATATTATTATGTTACAACAGATTTCATAAGTTTATTATGTTACGATATATTAATATTATTATGGTATAAATATAAAACTTTAAATTTGTAGTTGACCCATATAACCGACTTAACACCCTTAAATTGTACACACATAAATATTCTTATGAATAAAAATAAAATTCTCCCTTTCATATATCATCTTTTTTTTTTTACCTACATCTCTTGTTCTTTAGTTTTTGCTATATTTATTTTACAACGCATTATCCCCCACAAAGTTCTATAATGTGAAAGTTTTTTTTAAATATATTAAATAATATATTATTCCTAATATTATTGATATGATTTAATATGCTTTAGACTCATCATTTTAATAGGTTTCATATATTAGAAAAAATATAGTTTGTTTAATTATATTATGTTTAAGTATGCTTAATTTTTTTATATTGAATATAGTTCTAGATTTTTTATATTACCCAAACAATTTTTATTTTCATTTATATATATTAGATCCCAAAGATCCATGATCATGTATATAATGGATCTTAAATTCTATTATCATATATAAATTGGATCCCAAAGATCATTTATATTTGAAGTCTCAAAGATCTTTTCTCATGTGTTAATTTGATCATGAATTTCCCTTGTCATGTATATATGATGAATATAATTTATCAAGTATATATTTTAGGCTTGAAGTTCTCTTTAAATATATTTGGCAAGTTCTTTTGGATATTAAATATCAAACAAAATTATTCAATCCAAATAATAAGCTTTTTTAATTATTCACTAACCAAATCTCTCTGAATAAATATATGAAATATACAAGATCAACAACAAAAATATTTTAATAGAAATATATTAACATTTTAAAATGAAAGTTTTAAGATATAACAATTCTTAAAAAATAAGATAATTTTAAATTTTATGTGGTTGTATTAATATTGTTATTTTTTATAATATTATTATGTGTTTTGTTTAATTTTTATTTTTTTTATTGTTTATTTGTTATTTGGGTAAAATATTTATGAATACAACATCCAAATCAAGAATTTATTCAGAAAGTAACATATCACACACAATCCCGTTTTAAAAATAAGGGTTATATTTCTATCTTTAATATTATTAGAATACAAATGACTACTCACAAAATTAAATAATTAAAAAGGTTTCATTTGTGCTAAAGTCTAAAATGTATTTGATTGTAGAAGTAATATAATATAATAGATTACATGTGTATATAATGTTAAATGTAAAGATATTTGAGTATTTGTGAGGACTCTTTAATACTTTATTTTGTTTGCTCCAGAATAGCATAATTTATAAATATTAGAGATTTGAAATTCCTATTAATTTTTTCGAGGAGAAAACGAAAAAGTGAGGTTAATATATATATGTTATAAAATTATATAAATTCATATAGTGATATTGTATAATAATGTATATAATGATATCATTGTAAACCAGAAATATACTAATTTTGTAACAAAAAATTTTACAAAAAATCTTTAAGATTTAGTTTGAATATCTCGATTTATTTGATATAAATTTTATCAGTGTTTATATCATAAACCATTAAAAATTTAAAAGATTTTTCGATTTAATTTAAAAAATACTAATTAATATCGTTCTTATGATAAAAGAAAAACCACAATATTTTTGGATAATTTGTGGTGCCATGTAACTTGAGTATGTATCATACGAATCATTATGATATAATAGATCCGTCAATTCAATGGTCATATGTGTATCTCTATTATTTACTCGCATTTGGCCAATACCAGATTACTTGCATAAATATTTAAAAACAAAAAATATATTATCTTATTTATGGTTTGAAAATGAGCTCTTCCTATACAAAAAGATTAATTGTCTTCCCTATATTTATGAATAAATTTTAATGGGGATAAAAGTGGAATATCAAGAAGTTTATATTCATATTAAAAAATCAATCTTATGGAGCATGCACATCATGTCCCTTTGATTGCATCACATATTGTATGTAATTCGCAAACCACAAATATGATATATAATCTCTCATCGTAATTGGTTTACGGTGAGAAAGCAAATATTATATATATATATATATATATATATATTTGTAACCATAACAATGAGTAAGATCTCAAATGAAGATGAATATTGTTGGGTTCGAATAAAATATCTCAAATGACGATGAATATTGCGTTAGAAATTTTATTCTAAAATTGATTCATATAAATATAAGTATTTTATAATTGTTATTGAGATACACATAGTGATGATTAGTGTTGTGTTGAGGAGACAATTATCGGTGAAAATCCCTCCGTGCCAATCTGCATAATTTGAAATCAAAAGACAATTTTGAGAATAATTACAAGTTTGATATTGCTTTGTAATTATTATAAGTTAAAGGACATGCCCAAAAGACATATTTTTAAACTAATGTCTTTTTTTATTTGTTTAAATGAATCTTTGTTTTTTGTTGCGGTGGATTATCACAATACAAAGATATGACAAAAATAAAACAAAGAAACAACAAACACATTATTCTCTTACATCATCAAAAAGAACATTGAGGAAGAATTGGTGGATTTGGCATTGGAGAAAAGAAAAGATCTACCGACAAAATATGGATTCGTCAAGTAAGTCATCAATAATTTTTCTTGTTTATAAATTTTTGTTTGGTTGATTTAATCTCCTATTAGATTATCGTTAATTGTTTCCTCATGTAAGAATATCGAATTTCTTACAAATTGTATCAGAGCCTACTCATAGAATTAAATCACAGGGTTGAAGTTTATTGTTTAAATCTAATTTAAACAAAATATAGAATTAAATTTTCTGGATTTTGTATGGTTTTATTAAGATATTTTCGCTTAATATTTTGTGTTTGATGAAAAAAAGGTTTATTTGAATAAAAAAAGAAAGGATTTCAGTGTTACGGTTGGGGAGGAAGGTTTGCTCCTTCTCTGAAACATCGTATCCGACCGAAACCACCGAGCTTCAAAGCCCTCTCGGTCCACCAAAAACCACCTATCCGCCGACGACCTCGCCGTCGGAAAGTTACGGGAATGAACCTCGGACGACCATGGTGACGAATGTGTCCGTTCGTCTCCTATGCGGTAAACGTGTGGTTCATTCTCGATGACGTGAGAAAGATATCAATATCGATTCGCCGTGTCGTTTCGCCGCTTTTCGGTGACAGAGATTGTCGTATCGTCGGTGGGTTGCTCCGTTGAATTTTTGGAATTTCGGAGGGATGGTTTCGTCGTCGGTCACCGTCTTGTGATGGTCGGATTCCAAAGCGACGGACTGTTAGTGGTTTCGTCGGTGAATCGACTTCGTATTCCGATGGATTTCAAAGGATTTCGGAAAAATGAATCGAAGAGGGAGCTTTAAAAAAGTTTTAAAAAATAATAGTTATGGGGGTGGACTCAGACCGACGTAGCATATATTCTGTTGTAAACCACTAGGCCACGTACCAAATTCAATACAGTGTTATTTTAGCTAATGGTCTGGGTATGGCCATTAGACCAACTAAATATTTCATTAAATAGATGAAATGGTCCTAAATATATAGACATACGAATTCTAGGTATGTCTATCACGTAATTTTGATTCATTAATATTTAATGAGTGCGTTAGTCATCAAAGTGACCCATTCGATTTTATTAATGATTTAAATTATTTATATAATTGTTTAACTTCATAGTGACATTTTAGAATGATGATAAACATTTATAGTTATTAACATATAGTTATATGGTTACCCAAAGGTAGATCTTACTCATGTCTAATAACAATCGAAGTAGATTATGAACTTTGTTTAATTAACATATGATGTACATCTAAAGATGACTTATATGTTAAAGTAACATTGTGAATAATCTTATATAAGTTGCTTGATGCATGTTGATTGTGTTTAGATTAGCCCAAAGGTGAATTTAAATACAATATTCAAGTATAAGTTATATAGTCTGCATTATTTTCTGAATTCAAAGCAAATTAAATGTGAGATGATCATTTTGCAATGGTCTCCACTATGTTAAGTATGACTTCAAATGGTATCAAGTTTAATGGGCATAACTACGACGACTGGATCGAATATGTAAAGCTAAATGCTGGCCTTTTGGGACTCGATTCAGGTCTCATTATGGATGAGCCTACTAAACCGATTGATACAAGTTCTGAAGCAGACAAGAAACTGTGGGAGAATTGGGACGTGTCGAATAGGCTTATGATGAGCTTTCTTAAGCTTAGCAAATCGCCTAATGTTAAGCTTTCCCAACCTAAGACTGAAAATGTGAAGGAATTCCTTGCTGAGATTAAAAAATATACTATGACAGACATTGTGGATAAGTCTGTTGTTGCTGCTCTTATTAATGACTTATCGACGAGAGAGTACAACATATCTCAGTCTATGGATGACCATATCACTCATATGGTGAATACCTACAACCGGCTTAAAAGTTTGGAGATTGATCTTGGTGAGTGTGTGTTAGTTGAGTTCATGCTGAAATCGTGTAAAGGTGATGATTTCAAGCAATTTCGGAGAACTTACAACCAACTCAAGGAAAAATGGTCTCTTTCGGATACCAAGGCCATGCTCATGCAAGAGGAGGAAAGGCAAAAGGAAGAACTTAAGGTCAGATATCCCAAGCCAATTTTGCTTATCGTGGCCATCCAAATGCCGGTTCAAGTGGCGGCAAAGCTCCAATTAAGAAAAGAAAGAAAAAAGGGAAAGCAGCCATATAAGGTGCAGCCTGGTGAAATGCAAGGAAATGTTGAAAAGAATCTGAAATGTTTCTTTTGCAACAAACCTAGGCACTAGAAGGCTGATTATCTGAAAAGGAGGGCATGGTTTAAAAAGAGAGGTATACATATTGTTTTTGTATGCTTTGAATCCAATCTGATTGAAGTTCCTTCTAATACTTGGTGTTTGATACTGGTGCAACCACTCATGTTTCAAATGTTATGCACGGTTAAGTAAATCTCTAATGAATGTCGAGAAGTGAAAACTTTCTATTCATGGGAAACATTATGAAAGCTAGAGTTTAAGGTGTCGAGACATATAGAATGATGTTGGATACGGGCTATTGCCTTGATCTAGAGAAGTGTCTATATGTTCCTAATTGTTCTAGGAATCTTGTTTCTGCTTCGAGGTTGGATGTTTTAGGATTTAATTTTAAGATTGGACATGGTAGTTTTTCATTGTATCATGGCACAAACCTTTGCGGTACTAGGTTATTGTCTAATACTTTGTATTGTTTCAATCTAAACTCTATTTTTGTTAATTCCCTGTATAATGTTGAATGTGATATTGGTATGAAGAGGAATGCACTTAACGAGTCATCCGTTGACTTGTGGCATAAAAGATTCGGTCATATATCCAAGGAGAGGATTATGAGACAAATTCAAAATGGAATTTTATCTCAATTGAATTTTACTGATTGGAATGATACTTGTGTGGATTGCATTAAGGGTAAGCAAACCAAACATGTGCCTAAACATACTGCCACAAGGAGTAGCGGATTACTCGATTTAATACATGATAATGTATATTTTTTCATAGTATTTTAGTTGATTTTCGTAGTTAGTTCACCAAGCATTAAGTATCATTTAGTCCTCTTTCATCATTTTCTCCTGTAATTGCAAGAAAGGAATACATCGAACACGAATACGAGCAAGTACGAGCAAACACGAGTAAACACGAGCACATACAGGCAATTGTCCTACACCACATTCCCTAGCATGATGAGGCACACAAAGGAGGTGAACTGCCTGATCGTGCGGCCACTCAAGCCCGCCCGTGCAACTGAAGATAACCAGCAGCCTGACCGTGCATTGTCCACAGCCCACCCGTGCTCTTGTCCCATAATGCGGCCCGATCGTGCATTGTCCACAGCCCGACCGTGCAGTGAACAGCCCGACCGTACATCCCTTTTAGCCCCACCAAGCTGATGAAACAGACAACAACGCCGAAGATGTTGCACAACCCGGGCATGCATGAAGCCCGACCGAGCTTGGACAAGCTAAAGCGCCCGAACGAGCTCACTCTTGTGCCCGGTCAGGCATATTAAACTTGCACGCCGCCATGAAGAAAAGGAAAGGTTCGGACGACAGGAAGTAACAGGAAAAAACTCACGGAAAAGAATGAAAAGACTCGACAAAAAAGGAAACAGAAGAAAAGGAAAGAAAGAAGAAGAGGAAAGAAGGAGATTCAATGGAGATTTAGACTAGAGAACGAAGAAGACGACACACAGACGCAAAGAGAGAGAGAGAGAGAGAGTAGAAAGAGAGAGCAAAACAAACACGAGGGTGAAGGATGGAGCGACGAAGCCGGACTGCAGAGGAGCTATTGAAGACGTCGATAATAGAATAGGGAGGAATCTCGTTCTTTATCCGTGTTGAATATTGTTATCCTTTGCGTTTCGTATTCTAAGTTCATGTCCTAGTAGGTCTATAGCCATAGGTTAGAGAGTTTTGCCGATATGTAACGAAGTCTTGTTCTTAATTCTTGGTGATTCTTAATGCTTTCGTTCTTGAATGCCACTTGAATGAATGATTTTTGTATTTGATCGCTTTTTCAGAATGATTGGTTGTTCTTAATGCTTTCGTTCTTGCATGCCACTCGAATGAATGATTATAGAAGTTTAAGAAATCTACGCTAGGGGATTAGACTTTGGAACTTAGCCATGATTTAGGATTTAATCGGTTTAAAATCTAGGCCATGTCAATCGATTGAATCTAGAGATTAGGATAGCAGTCTTAATGCGTCTAGTGGGTGAGATTACGCAATCGGGAGATTGGTAGTATGCATGCTAGGTAGTGAACAAGTCTAAGCCAGTCAGTTCCTATATTAGAGCTTGAATTCCCTAAACTCGTGATAATATCTAAGACCATGATCTTGTTAGAACTTCGTTGCATCATCGTGCATCTCTCGAAACCTGTGGTGTTTAGTTAATTGAATTTAATATGTTAGTTAGTTAGTTAGTTAGTTAGTTTAGTTTTATTCGTATTCCCATCATTCATTGATTTTACATGTCTTATTCATTACTTTACCAGCTTTAGAGTTGCATCAATTCATTGTGTTCGACCCTGGTACTATACGATCCGTATACTAGCGGAAGCGTTGTCTAGGTAAATTATTACTTGAGATTAACCACATCAAGTTTTTGGTGCTGTTTCCGGGGAATTGATTACAGCTATAGAGTTAGGATACTTTTGAATTAGGATATAGTCCTTTCCGGAGTCTTTATTCTTTATTTGTTTTTCATATTTTTTTCTTTCTTTTTGAGTCAAATTTTTTTTACCTCTCGGAGCTTAATCGAATTTTATGTTCTTTATTTTATGAGGTAACATGAATGAGGTACATCATTTGTATGCCGGTATAGCTGAATTAAAAGATCAAATTTTCGGAATTCATCATATGTTGTCGAACTCACACCGTCTGCATTACTCGGAGCAATCATGGGAACAAGAAGTTAGGGGGTATGAAGAAGTGAACTACGAGAGTTACAATTAGCCTTTCAGGAACATATACAATCATGGATGGAGCGATCACCCAAACTTCCCGTATAGAAACTCTGACGGTGTGTTGAATGCGTAACATCTATTAGGAAATTTTTAGCCACGTGCGCCCCCTCCTCCGCATCAAGAAGCTAACACCGATATTACATCTATGATAGCTCAACTCTTACAAGGACAAAAAGATCTATACAACGAGTCTAAAGGGATGAGAGCAGAACATGAAGATGTAAAGAAACAATTTGTGGAGATGAAGACGCACCTAAAGATCTTGGATACTCAAATTGCACAACTCGCAGCGAACTCCTCTCAACTGCTAGGAGTTCTACCGGGGAAACCGGAAGCAAATCCTCGTGAGCACATCAATGCCATATATTTACGGAGTGGTAAGACGGTGGATCAGACCACTTCTTTGATGTTTGAAAAGGGTGAAGCACCTCGTACAACAGTGGAGAAGGGTAGCAACGATGAAAAGCATAAGAAGAAAGCCGAGGAAGAAGAAGACCCAAAATACGTAAAACCCGAACCGAGACCATCTCCTTTGCGATTCCCACAACGTCAACGCAAGAGACTGATGGATCAGGCCACTCCCTCGACATTTGATAAAGGTTAAACGTCTAGTACATCAATGGAAAAGGGTAATAGCGTCGAAGAGCACAGAAAGAAACCCGAAGAGGAGGAAGAGCCGAAATACGTAAAAACCGATCCAAGACCACCTCATTTTGATGTTTCCCCAACGTCAAAGCAAAAAGAACGAGGATGCTCAATTTGGTAAGTTTGCTAAGATGTTAAAGAAGATGCATATTACCATTCCATTCCACGAGGCGTTGAACACGATGCCTTCATACGCTAAGTTCTTGAAGGAGGTGCTTGCGAACAAACGAGACATAGAGATGGAAACCGTCATGGTGAATAACTCGACGCTGCAGCCAAACCTACCCAAGAAGATGCCCGATCCAGGTATATTCGTGATTCCTTTATAGAGGCTTATAAAATTAACCATGCACTAATTGATGTCGGAGCAAGCGTGAGCGTGCTACCATTGTCGTTATACGAAAAACTTACCATTGTCGTTATACGAAAAACTGGATCTTAGGGATATGTTGGATCTTAAACCTACACAAATGGCGCTCACCATGGCTGATCGAAGTTTTAGGATACCGAGAGCATGCTAGAAGACGTGCCATTACAAGTTGGGAAGTTCGGCATGCTGGAAGACGTGCCATTACAAGTTGGGAAGTTCTTCGTCCCGGTCGATTTTGTCGTCTTGGATATGGAGGAGGACAAGAAAATCCCAATTATTCTCGGTAGGCCATTTCTCAATACGGAAAAGACGATCATACATTATGCTGAAGGTAGACTCACACTTAAATTCGGAGATAAAGAGGTGGAGTTCAATCTGAACAACACACTCAAGCAGCCTTGTATGGTGGATTCGGTATTCCACATCGACGTCCTAGAGAGACTAGCCGAAGAAGTCTTTGACGAGTTCGAGAATATAGGTTCCCTTGAGTTGGCTCTTTTAGCAGCTGAAAAAGAAGTGTATAAAGACCCGAACAATGCAACATACTATACTAAGCTGCTGGACATAGAAAAGATGAAGGAGATTCCAAACACCGAGCTAGACGCACTCCGAACAGGTTTCTGTGCGACCCGAGCACATCAGTTCGTAACCCAAGAAAAAGGTGAAATTTTAGACAATCCTTATCAATAGGAGTGCTCAACCCACAGACACATAAGCACAGCTTGAGTGGACATCAATTCAGGTCAAACAAACGTCTTAAATCAGTGTGCAAGCCTCCGCGCGTCCAAGACAGATTCCAGCGCGTATCAAGCAGCATGTAACGCAAATTCAACCACTCCCGAGATGCCTAACAGCAACGCCAAACGTCCAGCACCTAATTGGGACATCGATAAGGCACCCAATATGAAGATGAAGCCTTCACCATAAAGGCTCACGCACCAAAAAATTCCGGAAACGTTTAAGGAAACAAAAGACGAACGCCTAACCGGTTTCATGGAGTTCATAACCGGACTTATGGATAGCTCAACCAAATTCTTTGGACAGCACGATCTAGCCCCCAACATAGGTAACAACACGACTGAGCTTAGGGAGGATATGACTGATCGTGGAAGGAATCCAACTTATCCGCGTGCTACACCCTATCGAGTACACTATGCACGCAAAATGCTACGTACACGACGACGTCGAGGACGTCCACCTAATGAGTAGCACGTTTTGGTCAGACCTTAAATAAGTGCTTCTCGGGAGACAACCCGAGCCTATATCTTTTTAGTTATTTCGTTTTAGATTTTTTAGAATTCGACTCTTATTCTTTTGACAAGCATTCTCTTTACCAACAACCTCGATGTATCATACTGTCTCTTTCGGATTGTGTGACTTTTGTTACAGGTTTTCCACTTCGACATCATCCACAAGATAAGGATAGACGCGTACGTCCAGCTGCATCAACTCGGGATAGCAAGCACGCATCAGGTGCACACGTTCCCATCTATCTTATTTTTCCCCGAATTTTTGCATGTTAATCTTTCTATTAGGTTTTGAACACTGGGACGATGTTCCGTTCAAGTCTCGGGGGTATTCTTCAAATGTCATGACTGTGAGTAGGATTTAGATGTTGAGTTTTTTGTTTATTTTGATTTTATGTTAGTTTTGTTAGGATTAGACGGACAAATATCTAGTACGAAAAATCTCGAACTTTAGTCACCTCTGTGCAACTTTGTTGAATCGGGAACAAAAGTTTAGGTTTGTTGAAACATACCTTTAGATATCGATTAGTTAGTGGTCATGCATGAATCATAGCCTATAGTTGTATTCCTCCCCTTAGGCTTCAATCCCAAGGACTTATATCTCCGAGCATACCGTTCATCCTTTGTTTTATTTCGATCATTATATTTCCATACACTTACACTCCGCTGTCAATAGACTAAGTTCTTTAATTTTTTTCAGCCCTACATTGACATCAGTGCATCAATATTGATGGTTCGGGTCTAAGAGGTGGGTCAAGGCGGTTTTTCTATGTCCTAAGAGTTAGAGTCGATGCGTATTCACAATAGTTAATCAAAAGAAAAAAATCAACAATGACACAACCTCTTCACTCGGCTATGTTTACAAGACCTTATGAGTGTTCCAATTGGCAACCTGGGTCTAAGTAGAAGGCTGTCCTCTTCAACTCCGACGTCCTAGAATCCGAGTGAGAATTTTGAAAAAAAATGTGTGGAAACCGAAAAGAAGAAAAAGAGAACCGGAAAAGAAAAATAATTGTTTAAGGAATAGTATCAAACTGTTTGCGCATTGGAATAGGTATGGAGATCGCTTGGATGTTGTCTAGGGGTTAGTGAAACGAACTTAGGATATGTGTAGGATTGCACGGGTAGTGGTTTTCAGTAGATAGGGGTCTAAATTCGGTGCGCTTAGATCTATGTTCGTGTGACGCATTGTTGCGTAAGGTGGCTGACTTTTCGAGTTGATTGTGCTAGTTTCCGGTTGTTGTCTAACTCCTCTCTTGCTTAGATGTAGTCTTGCTCGAGGACGAGCAAAGGTTCAAGCCTAGGGGAGTTTGATAACGTCTATTTTGTCATAGTATTTTAGTTGATTTTTCGTAGTTAGTTCACCAAAAATTAAGCATCATTTAGTCCTCTTTCATCCTTTTCTCATGGAATTGCAGGAAACGAATACATCAAACACGAACACGAGCAAATACGAGCAAACACAAGCACACGTAGGCAATTGTCCTACACCACATTCCCTAGCACAACCGGGCACACAAAGGAGGTGAACTGCCCGACCGTGCAGCCATTCAAGCTCGCCCGTACAACTGAAGATAACGAGCCGCCGACCGTGCATTGTCCACAGCCCGCTCGTGCTCTTGTCCCATAATGCAGCCCGACCGTGCATTGTCCACAACCCGACTGTGCAGTGAACAGCCCGACCGTGCATCCCTCTTAGCCCGATCGGGCTGATGAAATAGACAAAAACACCGAAGATGTTGCACGGCCCGGGCATGCATGAAGCTCGATCGAGCTTGGACCAGCTGAAGCGCCTAACCGAGTTCGCTCTTGTGCCCAGTTGGGCATATTAAACCTGCGCGCCACCATGAAGAAAAGAGAAGGTTCGGTCGACGGGAAATAACAGGAAAACTCATGAGAAAGAATGGAAAGACTTGTCAAAAGATGAAAAAGAAGAAAAGGAAAGAAAGAAGAAGAGGAAAGAAGGAGATTCATTGGAGATTTAGACAGGAGGAACGAAGAAGATGACACACAGAAGCATGAGAGAGAGTAGAGAGAGAGAAGAACACACACGAGGGCGAAGGACGGAGCGACAAAGCTGGACTGCGGAGGAGATATTGAAGACATCAGTAATAGAATAGGGAGGAATCTCGTTCTTTATCCATGTTGAATATGGTTATCCTTTGTGTTTCTTTTTCTAAGTTCATGTCCGAGTAGGTCTATAACAATGGGTTAGAGAGCTTTGCCGATAATGATTGGTTATAACATTTGTTCGTTTCGGATCGATTGGTTGTTCGTAATGCTTTTATTCATGTTGGAAACTTGAATGAATGATTATAAAAATCAGATTGCATTGAGAGATGAATTGGATTTTGGAACGTAGCCATGATATGAAGTTTCAATTGATTTAGAACCTTGGCCAGTCAGTTAATTGAATTTAGGAATTAGGATAGCGATCTTAATGCATCTATTGGGTGAGATTACACAATTGGGAGATTGGTAATACGCATGCTAGATAGTGGGTTTAGGCATCGGGAGAGTCATTCCCTAGGAAAGAGCTTGAATTCCTCGAATACGTAATGATATCTATAACCATGATCTTGTTAGAACTTCGTTGCATCATCGTGCATCTCTCGAAACATGTGGTGTTTAGTCATTGATTTTAATCCGATAGTTAATTAGATAGTTTAGTTTCATTCACATTTCCATCACTTATTGATGTTACTCGTCTTATTCATTAGTTTACAAGATTTAGAGTTGCATCAATTCTTTGTGTTCGACCCTAGTACTATACGATCCGTATTGCGGAAGCGTTAGTCTAGGTAAATTATTACTTGAGATTAACCACATCAATACATACATATATTTGTGGTCCTTTTGATGTACCGTCTTGGGACGGTGAAAAGTATTTCATCACCTTCATTGATGATTACTCTAGGTACTGTTACCTTTATTTGCTGCATGAAAAGTTGCAATATGTTGATGTCCTTGAGACATTCATTACGAAGCTTGAGAGATATCTAAATAGAAAAGTTAAGGTAATACGTTCCGACAGAGGTGATGAATATTATGGAAAGACATTAGAATTTGGAAAAATTCCAGGTCCATTTAAGAAACTTCTTGAGTCCAAGGGCATTTGTGCGCAGTATACAATGCCCGACGCACCATAACAAAATGGCGATGTAGAAAGGCGTAATCGTACATTGGTGGAAATGGTTAGGAGTATGATGAGTAATAGTTCTGTACAAATTTCATTGTGGATGTATGCATTGAGGACAGAGGTATACATATTGAATAGGATACCTAGGAAAGCAGTTCCTAAGACACCTTACAAGCTATAGACATCTAAGAAACCTAGTTTAAGACATCTTCACGTATGGGGCTGTCAAGCCGAAGTGAGGATATGTAATCCATATGAAAATAAATTGGATTCCAGGACCATTAGTGGTTATTTTATTGGATATCCAGAGAGGTCAAAAGGTTTTAGATTCTATTGTCTAAACCATAGTATGAGAATTGTAGAGTCTGAGAATGCTCGTTTCATTGAAAATGGCGAAGGCAGTAGGAGTGTGGGAGTCCTTGATATTGATATAAGAGAGTCATTGATGGAACAAAATCCATATACTGATTCATCTTATGTTGATGTTCCTATTATTGTAGTACAACCAAAGGGCGTGAATATGTAACAACAACAAATGGATACTCCACACCTAGTTACTGATGCCATTGTTCAAGAAGAACAAGAAAATGTTCAAGCAAATGAATAAATGCAACCTCAAGAAGGAATAGCTTTGAGGAGGTCTACTAGAGATAGAACACCAGCTATTTCAAATGATTATATGTGTTATGCACTTGAACATGAAAATAAATTGAGCATGATTGATGACAAAGTCTCTTTTGACCAAGCCATGAGTAGTAGAAATTCTGACAAATGGTTGATGGCCATGAAGGAAGAGTTGAAATCTATGGATGACAACAATGTTTGGGAAATGCAGAATTGCCGAAGGATTCTAAAAGAGTTGTTTTTAAATGGGTCTTTAAGACCAAACGAGACTCTAAGGGCAATGTCGAGAAGTATAAAGCCAGGCTTGTTGCCAAAGGTTACACTCAAAAGAATGGTATTGACTACAAAGAGACTTTCTCTCCGGTTTCTAGAAAGGACTCTTTAAGGATTGTCATGGCTTTGGTGGCTCACTTTGATCTTGAGCTTCACCAAATGGATGTTAAAACAACCTTTCTCAATGGAGATTTAGAAGAAGAGGTATATATGGATCAACCTTAAAGTTTTGAGACCACAAGTAGAAGCAATCAGGTATGTAAGTTGAAGAAATCTCTCTATAGATTAAAACAAGCTTCTCGAAAATAGTACTTAAAGTTCAATGATACTGTAATGTCATATGGGTTTGTAGAAATGACCGTTGATCGGTGTATCTACATAAAGATTATAGGAAGCAAGTTTATAATCCTTGTATTATATGTAGATGATATTCTTCTTGTCGCCAATGATCGTGGGTTATTACATGATGTTAAGGATTATCTTTCTAGTAACTTTGAGATGAAAGATATGGGTAAGGCTTCCTATGTGATCAAAATAGAAATATTTCGAGACAGATCACAAGGAATTTTGGGATTGTCTCAAAACGCTTACATCGACAAAGTTTTAGAAAGATTTAAAATGGAATCATGTTCACCAAGTCCGGTTCCCATACAGAAAGGGGATCTTTTCAGTCTATCCCAATGTCCTATGAATGACTTAGAACTTAAGGAAATGGATGATATTCCTTACGCCTCTTTAGTCTAAAGTATGATATATGCTCAGAGTTGTACTAGATCGGATATCAATTTTTCGGTTGGTATGTTGGGTCGCTACCAATTAAATCCCGAACAATTTCACTGGATAGCTGCAAAGAAAGTTTTAAGATATCTACAAGGCAGCAAGGATCACACGCTCACATATAGAAGAACTAGTAATCTTGAGATTGTTGATTACTCAGATTTAGACTATGTCGGATGCTCGGATACCCGAAAATAGACATTTGGTTATTTGTTCCTTCTAGTTGGGGGAGCTATTTCATGGAAGAGTGGTAAGCATTCTATCATTGCTACTTCCATTGTGGAGGCCGAATTTGTAGCGTGCTTTGAAGCTACAGTTCAATCGTTGTGGTTGCGTAATTTTGTTCATGGTTTAGGCATCGGGTACCGTTGCTAAACCGATGAACATATATTGTGATAATGCGGCAGCTATATTCTTCTCGAAGAACGATTGATACTCCAAGGGTGCCAAGCATATGGATTTAAAATATCTGTCGGTTAAAGAAGAAGTGCAAAATCAAAGAGTTCAAATCGTGAATATCGGCACCAATAATATGATCGCGGATTAGTTGACTATAAGACTAGCTCCAAAGATCTTTCTTGGCCATGTTAGTGAAATAGGAGTAGTCGTGAAGTCCTTGTATTAATGATGATTGTACATGTATGAATATAAATCTTGCACATTGAAATTTTTTTGAACTCTAGATATCGATGTAATATTTGATTTTACTTATCTATGAATCATATTTAAGTTATGCGTATTCGTTATGATTATAGATATTTAGTTTTTGTTCAAAGACATTGTGGGATAATATAATTTTGGATGTCTATCTTATCAAATTACAGTTGTTTGAATTATATTGATTGTTGATACATGGAAGGAATCAGGACGTTTTCCAGGCCCGTGACCGCCATGATTAAGTCAATTTAATTCTTATAAAGTTGTGACTCGTATGTACGATCATTTAAGTGAGCTAAACGATTTTATATATACTTGTCATATATGAATCAAGTGGAAGAATGTTAGAAATTTTATTTTAACGTTGATTCATATAGATATAAGTATTTGATAATTGTTATTGAGGTACACACGGTGATGATTAGTGTTGTATTGAGCAGACAATTATTGGGTGAAAATCCCTCTGTGCCAATCCATATAATTTGAAATCAATAGACAATATTGAGAATAATTACAAGTTTGATATTGATTCATAATTATTATAAGGTAAAGACATGTCCAAAAGGCATTTCTTTAAACTCATATCTTTTTTATTTGTTTAAATGAATCTTTGTTTTTTTGTTTGTTACAGTGGATTATCACAACACAAAAATATGACAAAAAAAACACAAAGAAACAAAGCACACATAATTATCTTATATCATCAAAGAGAACATTGAGGAAGATTTGGTGGATTTGGCATTGAAAAAAGAAAAGATCTACCGACAAAATATGGATTCGTCAAGTAAGTCATCAATAATTCTTCATGTTTATAAATATTTGTTTGATTGATTTAATCTCCTATTAAATTATCGTTAATTGCTTCCGCATATAAGATTATTGAATTTCTTACATATCGTTGGGTTCGAATAAAATATGTGTAATGCGGCTAGAAATCACATGGATTAGTAGTGCATTTTTATATTAATTCAGTGGAATATTTTGAAATATGAATTAAGTACATAATGAACTTTCCATAAATTATGAGATTATTATAACTTTTGATCATGATTTACCAAGTATTATTGTATTATATCATATGATATCTATTGTTATTAAACTTATGAAATCAAGTTTGACTTATTATGAAAATATATGGTATTTATGAGTAATATTATTTATCAAGTGATAATCTAGAAAATTTGTTCACTATGATATTCGATCTTCTATTTTGTTGTAATCAATCCATAGAAATACAAAAATAGAATTTACACACTCATATTTTTATTAAGGAACTCTCTCTTCTTCACCAAATTTTATCCTATTGGGTTTTTAAATAATGGTTTTTAAGGTGACAATATCTCCAAAACAAATCACTAAAAATATGTAGTAATTTTCCTTCATTTGTGCTTTGTTATTCATATTTTACCTAATAAAAGTTTTAACGAGATAATATTTGATATGTAATCAATCAATAGAAATAAAAGAAAAAATATTATAAAAATTTAGAAATATATAAATGTCTTTTATAATTATTTTTAATTTTTTTGCCATTTTCTCACATTGAAAATATTTAATTGCTGTAATTGTATTTTCATATGTTTTGTAAAGTTTATAAATAGACATGAGATTTATCATTTGCACAAACACAAATATTCTTATGAACAAGAAATAAAAATTCTTTCTTTTATATCGCTATGTCATAATCCGCATATTACAAGATTTTGTAATAATTTTATTAATTTAAAAAGTGTGATGATACTTCATATATGTATTTATTAATACAAATGCATGATTAATTAAATATATTTATGTAAAAGATTGAGCTGAATACTTATTTTTATTTTAAAATTTTAAACAATATAGTTTTTATATGTAATATGAACAAACACTTCGATTTGTCAATAAAATCATCGAAATTAAAGAATCGAAAGTCTTGGAGAATATGATTACATGTTTTCGCTGGACATATTCTTCATGATTGCTTTTTTTATATGTATTTGCATATGTTTTTAAAAATAATTTTGATTTATATATATCATTTACATTATATTTTAAAATTAGGCATATACTATATATAATATAATATAATATTAAAAAGTTAAATTTCAAGCACATAAGATTATGTAAGGGGAGATGTCTAAAATTTTTGCCACAATGTTCATATTTCTCAGAACCACATTCACTAGATATATTTTTGTACGAGCTATAACAAAATCATAGCATGAGATTAGTAAGCCACATGTACAGGCTGAAATATGTGCACACTCTTCCTCCTAATATATCATAAACTATTTCAGTCTAACTGATAAAGAATTGAAGAGTTAAATTTAACGTAGCGGTTGTGCCAACTCTTCCTCTCGCTGAGCCTGTTGTCTTGCAAAAAAGCTGAAATATTAAATAGCACAACTTATAAGTAGTGTTGTTTCGACATTTCATTCCACTTTCAAAACACAAATGAATCCTTGCTATAGACTAGTAGATTACCAAGCTGAATATAAGACATGATAAAACATACCTAGACAGATAGTTCTACCGCTGAAGCACTCAGTTAATTGCATTCTCCTGTTGTGAAACTGTGAGACCAGTAAAAATAATAATGGTTAGGTGTGAGACCAGTAAAAATAATAATGGTTAGGTGATCACCATTTAATAACAATCAAAATAAGAACGCTCCTACTGTAAATTCCTTGTCGGTTAAACATAAAAAGCAACGAAAATATATTTTAGCAACATGAATTCACAAAACTAACCTATATTGTATAAATATTATTTCCTTGGCAGAAGTTGACAATGATTGGTTGGGCTAATCCAGAGAAGATTGTAAAAGCTATAAGAAAGACAAGGAAGATAGCAACCATTTGTTCTTACGAAGAATAGAAAAACGAACCTGATACATCAGAAGCAACCAAGACAAGTCAGCAACAAGATCTTGGAGCGACCAATCATCCACACACGGAGCCACGAGCTTCTGAAGAAGCTTCTCAGCAAGCGAAGTTTACACCTTCGCCGACTGAGGCAGTTGCTCCACAACCTGGGCCGTCCAATGAACAACCACCACATGAGAAACAAGGAGTAGAGATCAGCAACATCTGTGGTTTTAGAAAATAATACGAAAGGTTTCCGAAGTTAAACATGATGAAACGATGTGAAAGAGGTTCATGTGATGTATCATTACACCCCTGATTAGGGTCATAGAAATGATTATAACGGTCATCAATATAACACTTACTGGGATAGATACAACAACAGCCACGGTGGTCCGCAAGAGCTACAAAACAAATATACTACAAGTTGTCGCTTTCTTCATGAACCGTCAGGGTATAATGCTTATAGCCCAAAAAGTCTGCATGCACCAGCAGTTGCGTATGCCCATAGCCTAAGAAGTATTTATGAACCAATGATTAGATATGTGCATAAACTAAAAACTATTCCTGAGCCACTTGTTAGATATTACATAGCCTAAGAAGTGTCCCTCAATCACCAGTAAGATATGCACATAGCCCGCGAACCGTTCTTGAGCCACCGATTAGATATAGACATGCTTTGACAAAGGTTCCTTAGCCACCAATTAGATATGCGCATAGCCAACGGTTTCACATGAGCTAGAGGATACACAGTTATACATGCAAACGAAAGGATTTCAACATGAAACACAAGTTAGCTACACCAATACACAAGAGCAACAATCCAACCATTGAATCCAGTAAGTATAACATCTCCAAATCAAGTTTAAGTTAATCTTTTCAACACCAAACTCACCCATAATATACCATTGCGGTTCAACTAAAGGGGAAATGGAAGACCAATAATAAAATTGCAAATACCTAAATGTTGTAAACATCGCTAAAGATTGAAATAAATTACCTTTGTTGGCCTTCCACTACAAAAAATAGGCGTTTTCCAACAGAAAAATCCGTTGGAAAACGCCTGAAATCCGTTGAAAAGAGCGTTTCCCAACGGACGGCAATGGATCCGAGGCTGTTGGGAGTCGCTCGTTACAAATCGGGATCCGTTCCAATTCCAAACGGAGTAGCAACGGATAATATCCGTTGCAAATTTGTAACGGGATGGCCAACGGATGATGCCGTTGAAATTTTGTAACGGACGCCCATTGAAAGAATTTGTAACGGATGCCCGTTACAAAATTACAACGGACGACAGTTGAAAAATTGTAACAGATGTCTATTAAAAAGTTTTAACGGACGTCCGTTGCCATCCAGAAGGGAAAAAATAGCGGGATTTTAAAATTTTCAACTGGCATCCGTTGGAAATGTCGGTAAAGGGCAACGGGCGTCCGTTATAAATTGGTGGGAAATGACAACGGGCATCCGTTTTGTCCAACGGATGTTCATTAGAAATTGCAACGGACATCCGTTGGAAATTTGTTAAAAAATAAAAGTAATAAAAAAATTTTCAAAAATAAAAATTTTTAAATTAAAATAATAAAATTGTTTACAAAAACATTTAACCTAATTCCATTACATTTCATTTAAATCGGTTGGGCTGATATCATCTCCCCGATCACTAGCACCTCTAGACGGTGTTGCATCCGAATCGATACCCGCTTTTTGTCGCGGCGTTGATTCCCTCATCTGGTCAGATAGCAACTCTATTACGCTCTCCAACTGCTGTATTTGGGAGTTTTGTTGCGCTACTTGGGCTCAAGTTTCTCGAAGTTGTGCTTCGAGATCCTTGATACGCCGTTGTTGCGCGTAGCTCTCTTGGACCGTGGTAAGTACCGTCGTGACGTCCTCAACGATATCTTTTTGAAGTGCTCCGAGACCGTATAGACACCCGTTATAAGGTCTACCGACTACAAGACAAACAAAAATAGAGTTATATTTTTACAAAATATTTTATTAATAATTGAAAGATAAAACAATAAATTTTTACCTCTAAATAAATTTTGTCCTTTTGTAAAAGACTAAGCTCGTAGGGAGTTAAACCGCAAGCTTGTGTTCGTTGTATGATTTTCTCCATCACAACTTTCACGGTTCTTTCCGCTCGAGGATCGACGAGTTCGGTTTCGTCGATCTCTTCCCCGACGACCAGCTTCTTCTTGGTGTGGGTTTCCAATGCCAGCTCAAGAAGAGTCGGTTCTCTTCCTATTTGTTGCATCGGTGATATAAAATAAATTTAATTAGATAAATATTATAAAAAATAAAAAATTTAAATAATAATAAATTTACCAATTCTTGTTTCCTCTTCGGGAATGATTTTGATCCCGAAGTATGGCGATACGGACCATCTCCGAGAACCTTCTCGTCGTACCAACATTTTTGGCCTTCTCACTCTTGGCCTTGAAATCTTCAGACTCCCAATGTTGAATTAGTTGATTGAAGACATCGTCCATTGTCTATGTCGGTTTGCGATTTTTGGTGTAGTAGTTGCGCTTGGCTTTGTTCATCATCAAGCGCATCCGAAATTATCGATGAAGGGTGGGTGGGAAAAATTATTGATTAAAGAATCGATAAACCACCATATCGTCATCTTAATCAAATATCGACGGTGCCGATATTGGTGAAGGAGAATGATATGGTGGCGGCTGAGGCGGGGGAGGAGCTCCGCTGAACCAGCCAACATACCTCCCGAACCTATGAATCTTCTAGCCCTTATTTTCATGTTTAGTGTTTGTAAGTGTGATTTTGTGTGTGAAAGGGAGTGTTTGAGAGGATTTTAAAGTTTTGATTTGTGTTGAAAATGAAACTGTTAAATGGTTTATATGAAGAAATTTCCAACGGGCATCCGTTGGGAAGACAAAAACATTACATCACTTAATCCGTTGGAAATGCCGTCAATCAACGGATGCAATTAAGTGATGCAATATTTTGTCTTCCTAACGGATGTCCGTTGGAAATGCGTCTTCCCGAGGCAATGGACGGCGAAATGGCGCTCGTCTCCCGTTTCAATGGGAATCCGTTACAATTTCCAATGGATGCATGTTGGAAATTCCTGCAGACTAGGGTAGACATCATTACACTTTGAAACAGGCATCCGTTGCAAAGTGTAACGGACACCCATTAAAAAATTGTAACGTGCATCTGTTAATATTTCCAACAGATGTCCGTTAATATATTTGTAACGGATGCCCATTACAATTTTCCAACAGATGTCTGTTAGAATTATGGAAAACTTAGAAACTTTTTCTAAGTGTCGAAGGCGATTTTGTGTTCCAACAGACATCCGTTAATATTTCCAACGAATACCCGTTGGTATTAGATCATATGAAGTTTTAAAAACATTAAACATCCTTTATATATTCTTAGATTGTATTAACATTTCAATTGTTCGATTACACATCATCTGCATTATTACACATAATTTACATTACACATAACTACATTGTTACAATCATACACATTTTTTGTAGTTACATTTGTTCTTCATTAGATTCATCGATTGGCGAGTCTTCCTTCGATTGTTCATTAAATTCATCGCTGTTTTCATCTTCAGCATCTTCCGGTTCAACGTCTTCATAATCGTGTATGAATTCTCCGTCTATATTAGTTCTTACGAGAATCTCCTCGCAATCTACATCAATTAAATGAATCGGCTGCGGATGATCGGGTTGCAACGAATTTTCTTTATCATCTGAGCTTATGATTTCTCGTGGCTTGATCTTTACTATGACCCACCACTCATCTCTTCGATGTTTCAATGTTGTTGGATATTGCACGTAACATACTTGATCTATTGTGATGAATGGATTATACTTACCATATTGTCGTACCGGATTGATGTCAATTCCTCTCCATCGGTTTTTTTCATATTCCACGTCCTACTATTGGGTCGAACCCAGTGAGACCGAGACATTTAAAAAGCATTACCTTCAACCCAATGAGACCGAGATATTCCACTTATAGGATTTGGTGCAAAATGTCGTAGAAGTTATCACCCTCTATTTCACTATTAATGCAAACACCATAATTGTAGGTGCTTCTATGTTTTCTGTGTTCTTACGTGTGGAACGTGTAGCCGCGAGTAAACAAGATTGGCCAACACATAACATTTCGTGCTGGACCAGTAGCCAAATCTTTTAATCACGTAGAAAGTCTTTCATCAGAACATTTCACCTGTACGTATAATAAAAACTGATGAATACTTTATAATAAATGCAACTAATTTTAATAGATGTGTACACGAGTACTTACGTAGTCTCTCAACCACGAGCCATAATGTTGAACATTCATGTCTGTGAGTTGCGTTTAGATGAAGATATGTACAAAGTACTTCTTCATCAAATATCCTGTATAATGAAAATACATTAATATTGTATATATATATATATATTTAAAAGATTGAATAATATTGTTTTGTACCTTTCGAACGGTAATAACTCTTGACAATTTAGTAATATATATGTGTGGACGTGATTATACTCCTCTGGTGTTAACCAATATTCCTCGGATTTACTTTCTGTACGTCCAATTGGTGTAAACATTTCAGGAATTGTGTCAAACTGTGGATTAGATTGATACAGAGAGTGTGTGATCATCTGTTGCACGTCGTTCTTTCTTCTAAATATACGAATCGAAATAAAATGTGCTGAAATATGTGATTTCTTCCAGCAAGTATTGTTTAACAATAGATCCTTCGACCGTTGCTTTGTTTTTTGATTTTTTATTTAAATGAAAGAAAAACCTTTCGAAAGGATACATCCATCTGAATTGAACTGGCCGAGAGTATTATCTCATCTTGTAAATGTATTGGCAAAAGCTCCATGACATCGAAGAATAAAGGCGGAAAAACTTTTTCCAATGCACATAATACTTCAAAGATATTGTTTTTCATTAAATTATAAGTCATCCCTTTTTAAATTCCTTGAACATATATCTCTAAGAAATATGTTGATTTCGCATAACACATCGTGAACATTCCATGGTAAGAGCTCGACAAATGCAATTGGAATGAGTCGCTGCATGAAAACATGACAATCGTGACTTTTCAACCCGATAGGCTCGAACCAACAATATCCACACACCGAGCAATGTTTGATGTATATCCATATGAAAACTTAACGTCTTCTTTTAACCACTTTAATAATGTCGTTTTCACCGGACTAGACAATCTGAATACTGGGACAGGTGATCTTACATCTATTAATTCCAACTCAGACCGTCGGCATATTGTCTTCAAATCTTTTCTTTATTGTATATTATCCATAGTTTTACCCGCCAAATTCAAAACAATATTGATGATGTTATCGAAAAAGATTTTTTTATATGCATAACATCTAAATTATGACCTAATATCAATGATTTTCAAAATGGTAGTTCCCAAAAGATACTACGTTTATACCAGTTATGCCATTCACCTTGGCCTTTTGGTTTACGATGCCCACGATCTCCACTGCATTCTACCGATTCTAGTAAATTGCCCATTGTGTTCAATCTTTCGTAAAAGATTTGTGTTCCGGTTTGCATGCACGGTGCCTCTTCTTTTTGTACCACTTTCTTTCAAAAATGTTTTTATCTTTCCGGAAAGCATGTCCACGAGGAAGAAATCTTCTATGACAATCAAACCAACATGGTTTCTTACCATGTACTAGTCAAAATGAATCTGCATCCTCCATACAATATGGACATTCCAATATTTCGTGCGTGCTCCATCCAGATAACATTCCATAGGCAAGAAAGTCGTTAATTGTCCACAACAAGACCGTTTTCAATGTGAAATTTTGCTTCGTACTGATGTCATAAGCAAGAATTCCTTTGTTCCACAAATGTATTAATTCATGAATTAAGGGTTGCAAAAAGACATCGAAACTTTTCTTCGGATGTTCTTGTCCTGGAATCAACAACGTTAGAAACATTACCTCTCTTTTCAAACACATCTCGGGAGGCAAATTATACGGAAACAAAATCACCGACCATATTGACTTCCAGATTGTCCATATGGACTACAACCATCCGTGCATAGGCAAAGATAAACATTTTTTATTTCATACGAGAACTCGGGAAATATTTCATTGAAAACTTTCGAAGCCTTACCATCCAATGGATGTTGCATTATACCTTCGATCGTCGAGTGTCCTGCGTACCATCTCATTGCCGTAACGGTTTTTTTGAGTCAAATAACCTTCTCAACCTATTCGTCACAGGCATATAGAACAGTTTCTTGTATGATACATATTTACATGAAGATGGTTTTTTTGGCGGAAATCTACTTGCACCGCAAAACTTGCATTCCAAAAAGTCTTTATCATTTCCCCAAAACAACATGCAACTATTTCTACAATCATCAATTTTCTCATGTGGCATTCCCAAATCTTTTAACACATTATTTGTTTCATAGTATGTCTCGGGAGCTCGATTATTTTCCGGTAAATATTCACGCATGGTTTTGCAAAATGAATCCATGCAATTTTCAGCAACATTGTAGTCTGTTTTTATACTCATCAATCTTGAAGATAAAGATAAGCGAGACCGACATTCACAAACCTTAATCTATAGGTTGTTTCGCCGAATCAAATAGGTTGAAGAATCGACGTGCATCGATGTTTGGCATCTCTTCATGTGTTTGTTCATTAACAACTCCATGAAAAACATCTGACACCATTTCCACATATGGATTGTTCGTTGATGCTTCATAAATAACTTTTCATTTCTTTCTACTTGTGCATCTTGCACAATATCTCTAACGCCATAATTTTCGCCGTGAAAAAACAAAATTTCGTAATTCTCAACGAAACCCACCTTGTAAAGATTTTTGCAAACAATTTCTTGACTTTGATACTTTATGTTTTTGTATCTTTTTCATGGACATAACATTGTCCCGCGTTCTTGACACAAAGGTTGCATCAATGCAAAACTCATGAATTGCTCCAATCCGTGTAAGAATTCTTATGTAATCTCTTCGGTTATAGGATCTTTTCTTCTATACATCCACTCTCTCGAACTATATATATATTTGAAGAAGACGATATTTTGATGAAAATATGTTTGTTATTGATGGTTTGATGCAATCTTTGGTTTTGATCTTAATAGTGTAATTTTCAACGGACATCCGTTGGAAACCCCAACAGATAGCCATTGAAAGTTCACGTGAATTTATTTCCACCAGTAAACCTCGAAATTAAAAATTTCAACGGGAATCCGTTGCAATTTATAATGGGCATCCATTAAAATTAGCAACAGATACCCGTTGAAATATTTTTCTCGATGTTCTAATGGGCTTCCAACAGAAGATACATTAACATTCCATTAAAAATTTTGGCGGATTGCAACAGAGGGGACAATGGACGGTATCCGTTAAATGTCCGTTGACATTTGTGACGGATTACAACGGATGTATGCCCGTTGAAAGTTCTCGTAAATCCGTTTCAATCCGTTGCCATTCCTCATCAATGGACGGATCTGTTGCCCCGTCTGTTGGAAATGGCGTGTTTTGTTTTGTAGTATTCTTGTAATAGTTTATACTAAGGTCTACCATGATCTTCTTGAAGTATGAGACTAGGGATCACATGAAGAGCTATGCAAAAGGAGACCACTCCGAGAGGGGCTATGGAAGCCAGAAGACCGTAGAGCAAGAGAGGACAAAAAATAATAGCTTGACAAAAAATATATGTGCAAGTGATTGGGATAAGGTCGTTGATACAACATAGTCATAGAATCGGTGTGAAAGACATGTCCGAAGATAATTAGGATTATAAAAAAGAGACATAATAGAGCGTACATGTAAACTGATCCGGAAGCTTTGATTCGTGAAATCTAGAGACGAACAAAAGAAAGGAAAATCAAATTTCGTCTAGGAGACAAAACCCTAAGTAGAAGAAGGAAATTGGCAAATGTATACATGAAGTCAAAATCTCATGCTCAGAAATCGTGGGCTCATGAGTAGACGCCCGTCGTGCAGCATCATCCTATACTGATGTCAAGAAGAAGAAGACCCACGAGAGAAGAGAAAACGACGGCATCCGCGAACCCATGGAAAGAGGAATCGAATAGGCTTTAGACCTTGCTGGGGAGGGATGGGGTTGAAGTCATAGCCGAGGGTGAGAAGAAGAAGAAGACCCACAAAAGAAGAAAAATGGACGACATCCGTGAACCGAACAAAGAAGGAACTGAAGAAGATCAATGACGATTAGATTAATGTTGTGGTTAGGCCAACAATCACAGTAGAAAGGTGTGAAACTGATACAATAAATTGTCTTAATCGATTTCTATTTACTTGTATCGACCAAGTTGTTCATTCATTGTATGAATCAAAAGACGAAAGATTTTTTTTATTCTGTATTGACTGTGAATATGTTTTTTTTTCTTTTTGTTGACGTGAAAACATCAGAGAAAAAAACGTAATTTTTATATATAAGATTGTCTTCTCCTTCAGCTCTTGTTCTTTTAATGTTATATTTATTTTACAACAATTAATTTTTATATAATTGTATATATCATACACTATAATCCATGTTAAATAACTAATTATTTGCTTTTTCACCACTCTATCATGAACCGAAATCCAAATTAATTTCAAAAGTTTGAGGCCGCCACATAAATAACCAATTCGAAAAACAATACCATCTATTTTGTAACAATATAAATTGTTATATATGCTCGATTTGTTTTGTTTGTATGTTTGGTATTCTATATATTGAAGAAAAACAACTTTTTACAAATACGTGCAAGGAGTTTTTAGAAAGCCAATAGATAATCCCATCTAAGTCACATAGATCACGAAGTGCTGCTTATTTTCCTCACAGAGGTATTCCAAAGAAAAAAAAGGAAATCACATTCAAAAAACATGTGGTTCCTCGATTTGTTTGTCACGCCAAAAAAAATGCATCGATTATCAAGAAACATTTGAGATGCAAATACTTATACCATACCACCGCACTCCAAGACACCAATATAATAGGATGTCTAATTGACTTCCATATGTGCAAACTTCGGCCAGGTTTGACCATCAATATTCCAAGTCACAAGTCTTTAGAGAAAATGTAAATCAATGAGTGAAGGATCTGTATCTGACGCTTGGATATATCATAGCGAACTTTGATTGGTTTGAAATTTAATTGGGTTGCTAAGGATTTCTTGAGGGTTTTCATTGGCGGTGGAAAATCTTACTTCTTTTTACTACAAAAATAAAATAAAATTTCCAATGCTGCGTTGAATTGTAGTTTTAACGCAAAATCAACCCAGATATAACGTCAATGCTACGAATATATTGCACTAGAATTGGTTGCATTAGGTAACACCATTCCTATATCGGTGTAACACATCAGCAATGTAATTTTTGTGTGGCTATGGTGTTGGAAATGGTAACATGGTTGTGATGCCAACGTTGCACAAGTATTCGCGTTGGAATGAACAACACAATTTTAATGCAAGTGGAACGCACAACCAACGTGACACTATGTGTAAGAGCAGCTTTACAATTTGTTACATGGTGCTAGCACATAACACAATTTCCATTGTTATTGCGTTAGCAACGTCAAAGCTCATGTGTAACTCTTTGTAACACGAATGCATTATGTCACTGACACAAATTTGGAAAATATAAGAGTTCATGAGCGCCATAACAATCATCGCAATCACATTGCTCATTTGGCCAAGGTAATGTTAATACAACACCATTGTGTTGATAATTGTATATATGTGTGTGTGTTACATTGGACCTTATCAACTCACTCATATGTATATGTGTGTGTTATATTGAACTTACAAAATAATCTAAAATTATTCACTCATTCATATATAGTGTCTTTGAGTGGTTCAAATATTTGTCACTTAAAAGATGGACATATGAGAGGTTTGACTTTGAGAGGAACAATATTTATGTCGAATTCGAAAATGGTTAGAAATTTTTATGACATTTGTTACAAATTAGTTCTGGATACGCAATGAGTGATATGTTATATTGTATGTGTTTTAGGTGTAAAAAATCTATACAAAAAAAGGTTTTGTAGAAAAATACGTACTATGTTTAGGTTTACTATGAAATTTTTTTTACACAATGAAAATTCATACACATTGTTAAAACTGGGGATGTTTTTCTTGATCATCATACTATTCATGATGGAAACATGAATGAAGAAATGAAAAATTCTAAAACTAATAAGTTTCACTAGCTATTTCATGCAACCCAACAACCTTGTATGAAGGTTGTGATGATCATTCTAAGGTATCACTTGTAGCTAAACTTTTGGGAGAGCAGAGAAGTCACAATGCCATAGAATATTTCATGGATCAAATGTGTCAGACCTTTTATGATGTTTTGTCCAAAGGAAACACCACACCTAAATCATTTATGTTATGCTAAAGCTGATTGGATCTCTTGGAATGCGATGTGTGTGCAAACAACTACACGATCTTTTGAAAAGACAATATAAATCTTTTGAATTTTCGTTTTTGTGGGATTGAAAGATTTAAAATAAAAATACAAATAAAAGAAAAATAATTTCATACAAAAGAATGTTCTGCATACCAATTATTGATAAATCAAAGAGATTATACAAATCATAATATACGACACCACACATGATATGACATGCGAAACACCATTTTCGTAGATGGAGAAATACAACATCCCTCAGACGGGAAAGTATGAAATCATTTTCTAAAGGTATATCTTGAATTTGCTTGAGAAAAAGAAATGATTATCTAATGTTATGCACATATGGTTTCGCTTTGTACAATGGGTTTAGATAACATATTCATTGTAGTAAGTAATTGTGTCACCATATAATTTTCTACCAACGTTGTGTTTGAAAAATGAATTACGTTTTAGTATTCTCATAACTGGTCCATATCATCCAAAAAATCTTTGATATATTTTTACAACCTTGATCAATGAGTTGGATTATCTGTGGAAATATGGTTTTAAAACATATGATGTTTCGAATTTCCTCATGAAAACTGTGTTGATGTTGACAATAAATCATTTTTTTTCGTTTAAGAGATGTTGTGTGATTTGAGCACAAACAAATGTCTTTTGTTACCTTAATGATTATCACATGGATAAGCTCTAGCTTGAGCTTTTTTCTACAAATCTTAGTTCAATGACCATCATGACATTGAAAAATCTGTATTTCTATGGAGAAATTAGGATAACTCAAACAACATTAAAAGTCAGAAAATGTTAGGGTTTCACTTGGTCTGGTTTTTTTATGAATTATGAAGTGTGCATTCATTATGTGGTTACATTTTCTACATGGTCTTGCTGCATGTGAGAACCTCAGTCGTTGACATCTTAAGTTAAGATAATGTTTCTGATTTTTTCTTGAAAACGTAGAAATTGATGATTATTTATTTTTATTGATCTACGAAGACTCATTTTAAGTAGCCTTGATCCATCTTCACTATCATATTCTTGGAATCAAGTTGTCACTTCCTTTCAAAGGTGAATAATCTAAATGACTCTATTCTTTTAAAAATTGGATTACAATGATCAATCATATTAGGAGTCAAAGAAATATTGGTCCTTTGGCTATTCAAACAATATTTGCTAGTGCTGTGATTCCATAATATGGTATTTTCATTAAATTTGATTTTGCATGTTTCCATTATCATTGGGTTTTCTTTTATATTTTGATTATACGTATTAGTTGAGATCTATAATAGTCTTAAATATTTTTTTAGATTTTGGAACATTCATATGATAATTGAAAGTATTACAGCAGGAAAAATCAAACAACTAAACATTTATATGGAAAAGAAATAAAAAATAATTTTGGTGGTTGTACGTCCAAACTACTCTTTCCATCATATTAGTACACCGAAAAACATAAATTGAAGAGAGAAGAGTGAGCTACAAGGTTTGTGAGCGTTCAAGAGGAGTTTTTGTAATATTACTCTTAAATTAAAAAAAATTTGGAGGATTGTGGATGAATGACTCGATAAAGAGTTATTCGGAAAGCTAGGATTATTGTTAGAATAGTTTTAGGTGGTTCACGCATAGGCGATGTTTTATTTTGATTTTGGATTCAATACGAGTTTTGTACTCAGGGGACTATCTCAATCATGTAGTCCATGTATAATCATAGAAAACCAAGATATAATTGGTGACCATTTGAAGTCTAAATTAAGTGTATTTTTAAGTGCGGTGTTGCGTGAACACCACAAAAAAGTCGTTGTGAGTTTACTCTATAAACTTTCAATTGATATCATAGCTTGCAATGTATAAGAGGAGTTAACCTCATACAATTTTGAGAGATCCTGAAGGAGTGATAGACACAACATAAGATATATACTCGTATGCCTCTAATAGAAAGAGGAAAGACCAACATTCGTGGAAATTATGAAAAGATAAGGGGAGATTCAAGTATAGTTAGAATCATCCAATGATGATCGATGAAAATGAAAATAAGAAAGAGAATTCACTCGAACAATGGGCACCGACCGAAACAAGAGTCTCTACTTATAATGCAAATGTATCAGCCGCCATATTCGCTAGAGAGGATTGGAGACACTCGAGACAATACATGAGGTACTCCAACTGTGAAGATAACAATATTTGAAATTTTTTAGCACCAAATTGAGAATTTGAAAATGGGAGAAAATGAGAATGTCAAAGAGTTTAGCGAATGACTCAGTGCTCTTGCAAATGAGGCACATGTGTTTGACCAAGCATATGAAGATTGTGGGAATTATTTCGAAATATGACATGTATCTAAAATTGGAATAAAGGGCCACCAGATAGCTTTACAAGACGTTAGAAAATGATCTGAATTGAAGAAGTAACAGAAAATGTTTCTCTCTTGGCAAAAAAAAAGTTTATCATGTTTCTGAAATAACATGGGGTGTACCTCAAGTATGCTAAGGTGTATTAAGAGTAACAAGGAAAATTACGATACAATGCCATGAATGCAAATGATATGAACATATAAAAAAATAAGTTTTTTAGTGTTTGGAAAAGAGAATCAATGTTGAAGACCTTGAGTAAAATAAATTATTTCATTTGTCAAAGATTTAGGCACATGAAAATGAATGTGGAAAAAATAAAATAAGATCCAAAAAAATTTTCGTCATTTATGAAGAAATAGAGTCATAATTTGATACGGAAAGTGTTGACAAGGAGATGGAGAGCTATATAACATACATTGGAATCATGACCCCAACGACGAAGATGGAAATGTCGAAGATGAAAAAAAGATGATGATCTTACCATAAAAAAATTACATCAAGATTCTCAAAGAAATTGAGGTAATATGTTCATACTTATGAGAAATTCAAAGATAAAGAAGAACAAGTGAAACTAGCTAAAAGTAAACTTGAAGAAAGAATAAATTTGAAGATGCTGATTAACAGAGAAAGAATTTGGACTATATCCTCACAATAAGAAATAAAATAACCAAATAGTTTTGGTATTGGTTACGGATGTGGAGAATCAAGCACACATGGTAAGTTTGTCTCGGGTTAATCCTTCACTAGAGAAGGCCTATCTCATGTTTCACGGAGTTCACCTATATGAAGGTCGAATTCTGATGCAATAATTTATGTGTGATCTAGTACTAATCATGTTTTACAATTTATACTTAGACTAGATATTTCGTAAAGATACTGACTGTTTAGTACCAAGGTCGAACATATGGACTAAATGAGATTTTAACTAATTATCTACAGAAACTAGGGTTACGAAAATGTATTAAGAGGTGTGTGTGTGTGTGTGTGTGATATGAGCATGTAAACTAAACTAAGCTACAATTTGTGTATAAGTTTGGATGGTGCATATAGACTTGAGTACTATTCTCATGTATGCAAACTAGCTAATGATTTCGGAATTATCATTTCTATTTTGTTTGGGAGAATTCAGTAATCTCTCATGGACCTACCTACTCTCGTAGTTCAAATCCTATTCTAGCATATACATTATCGACGTGTCTGCCTAATGACCTATACACCAAACAAAATTAATAAACATACCTGCTCTTGTAGTGCAGACTTCTATCCAATATCTAGACCACTGCACAATAACCTACATATTGAACGTATTATCGCTTCATATCCTAACTCCTAGATCGATTAATCTATTTCTCGACATGATTATTCATGTCTATCTAATGCACTAGATATAACCTAATTTGACGTCTCCATCTAAACTAAACCAATTGACAATCAATTTATGGGATCCATCACAAACTGAAAGATTGAAGCATGCATTAAACCATAGAGTTAAAAAAAATATCTTTATTAAGTTCATAAGACTCGAATACACAATACTCTATAATCTACAATGATGATCAAACAAATAAATATGCATCTCAAAGCTAAATTTACAATAATGAATAAGTAAAGAGGGGATTTAGAAATGCTCAGTCGATCTCTCAATCTGTTGCGGTCATGTCCTTGCCCTCAATTCATTCTCATTGATCATTTAGCTCTTTGATGTGAACCGACTAACTTCTTCGATTTTTTTTTGCATGATCCTCTAGTGTTAAATATTTATGTAGAATTGAGAACATTAACAAGATATTTTAAAATATTCTAAAATTTGAAAAATTAACCAACTTAATAATTTTGTGCAAAGGAAATTAATGAACATTTTGAAAAGAAGATTAACAGTAAACATTGGTTGCATGTCTAAAACATTATCTCCATTATATAAATTTATTTTTTAAACTTTTACATTGAAAATAATAACATTGTATTTATATTGGCCGATTTATATCTCAAATGTCATGATAATATTTGAATTAATGATATTATGTACAACATTTAAGAAAAATCAAATTAATTATCACAATATAAATACAATGTTATTATTTTCAATGTAAAAGAAAAAAATTAAATTTATATAATATAATATAAATAAAATTGCAATTTGTTCATAATATTTTTATATTTTAAAGCGTAATTTATCGGAAGAAATGATTGCATATTTTGAATAATTTATACATTTGAATAAGTTACGTAAAATTAGTAACAAAACGAACACGTCATCACATAAAAGTATAATGATTTGACTTCGTAGAGCTTATTTGACAACATTTATAATGATTTATTTCAAAAAACAAAACAACAATATATGTATAGCATGAATAATATAATAATATAAAAAATCAAATAAGAGAATAATAAAAAGAACTAAGAGTCTTAGTTGCTTTCTATTTCTTCTTTTTTAAATTTATAAAAACTCTTATCTTCACTTTCTTCCTCATAAGATTTGTTTGAATCATGTTTTATGAGTTCATGCAACAATCATTGTCACATCTCGTGTTAAGGTCTTTGTTATGTGATAGAAGTAAGAGACATGACTATTTGAGGTAAAGAAACAAATCCCAGGATAAATGAAGGTAGCTTTTCTCTTTCTCTTCGACAACTAAAAATTAAAGCTATATTTTTTTTTGTTTTTTTGCAAAAAATTAAAATGAGATTAAAAATTTATGACTTATTCCCTTCCATTAATACAAAAAATGAGAGTCCTACTTGATTATATACATACCATTATGGCCTTAGGACATTGGTTTGACGTACAAACTAATAAAGTACGACACTACCACCGGAAGCTTTCTAGGAATCGTAGGAGATATTCAGTTTGCTGAAATGGTCGTCGAGTCATAGATCTCGTAGAGCATGTTGTGTTTCTGTAAATTTACTTGTGTCTGCAAGTTTTCTTTTTTCTTTCGGATTAATTGACTCAATCGACTTAACCAAGAAATAAAAAAGCTTACAGTGTTACCACATGTTTCCATCGAGATGCTCCACCTTCTTCGCAGCCTTCGCCCACATCTTCTCCCATTTTCCAAGCACATTCTGCACCGAATCCATCTTATTAGCCTTAAAATTCAATTAAAAAACCAAAAAATGGAGACAATAATTCCCAATGACTCAAAATAATCTGATACAGATTCCTCGAAAACACTTTGAGGGAGGCTCAATATTTTCCTTAATCAGCTGCTCTGTCAAAAAGTTTTTGAGCTTCTTTAGAGGTGAATGCCTCCTCTATAGCTTCAGAATAAACTTTCATGTCGATTTCTTGTAGATTCAAGTATGAATGAGCATCAAATCTGACCTGGTTCTTGAACAGCTGAGCAAAATCAGGCATCCAATCTTCAATTTTACATGTACTTTTTCTTTTAACAATGGATATGATTTCCCCAATAGTCTTCCCTATGTCTTGCTAGGCTTTCACTAGGCATTCAGCCTAAGAACACATTTCCACAACAAAAACTCAGTATAAACTACATATAACGTGAATACGGAGACCTAATGATGCATAGATTAACTAATATAGATAAGAATTTGCCTATTGGGAAGCATTGATGATTTGCTGCTCAAGATCCTGAATCTTTTCTTTATTTTCCAAGAATTCTTTATCTTCTTCGACCACAGGTGGTTTCGTTCCACCCTAGCCAATGGCTACTGACTGTTTAAGCTCTTTAAACAATCTCAACAGATCCCTACCTCCCTTGGCCGGCTGAACCACCTCATGTGGCGCCATTGTAGAGGCTCCACCTTCTCTGAACAATTGCGTCGAGAGCTTCACCGCGCCATCCAACATCCTTGAGGCCATATCCGTGGTACAGGTAGCGGCAGAGAAGAGTTGCACCTGAAGGAACACCTTTAACTCGTCACTAATCCTGATCAAAGGATGTGCAACAAGCCTACGCAAATAGTTCTCCAAAGAAACTCTCTTCTGCTCTATAAACTCTTGCTTTTGCATAACTTGGTTCTCTACTACACTCTTTTCTGGGCTCGGTGGGATGAAGAATCCTCTATAACTCTCAGCGAATCGATCTGCCAAAGTGACATCATCTGAATTTTCAAAGGTAAATAACGAAACATTTCTACATACGATATTTATTATCATTACGCAAAGTCAATCCTCAAAACGTAGTTATATAAATGAACACCCTCAACTGCTCTCCCTCCTCTCGTATCGGCTGACTGCTGCTGATCTACTTTGCAACTTTCACCCACACATAGGTCATTTTCTCTGCATATCCCACTTGTTTCCATTTAATCAAAACCACAATAACACAAGATTTCATCATTATTCAACTATTCCCTTTCCATCTTCTCTTTTCCCATTGCAGGTTTTAACATATCCAGTAATGCTATGACCCAAAATTAAGTTTAAGATTTTTCTTCAGTAGAATAACCTACCAGGACTGAGGTTTTCAGGGTTCCCCTCCTAAAATGTCTACAATTATTGGAGAATACATTATGCAAACAAATAATCTCTTAAAATCCTTCACCCACTCCGTAAAATGAAAGTTTCATTGGTGGCAATGACAACATACAACGTAATCATAACATGTGTGGTTAACCAGAAAACCTTTTAACATGTTCAAGAAGTCTGCCTGCCTTTCGCTCTCCACCCTCTCAATCTCATATCGATTGTTTTCCTGCAATCATTGATTTATAAATTGGCATGATCAAGTAATAAAAAGAAACTCCAGTTTTTTTTCGATATACAAAGGCATGTACAATCACGACTAAATACCTTGATTCGTTCGTACTGTCTAATGGCTACATTTTTGGCATCCTTAGCGGCCTTGATGGTTTCTTTTAACTCTTCTATTTTCGAATTTTTGATTTTGTCACCGCTAAATACCTTAGATGATGCAGCTTCTAGCTTCTCGGCTCTCGCGTGCAGTGAAGAGAGCTCTGATAACAAGGTCTGTACTGTCAGTAGGGCACTTGATCTATCTGAGAATGCACCAGGGATAACCATCATTAAGCTAAGATATTCGTGTAAGATGTCCTGCAATAGCATACATGAATTAATTCAGACGACTGAACAACTTAGCTATGAAGGAATTCACGATATCAGTGTATAAAGTGACGAGGATCTATCAAATCAATTGGTTTATAGTGATGGTTGGCCCAAGGTGAATGAATGAAGTGGGTTCGCAGATTTCACTTGTAAATTGTTAAAATCTAATTACTTTAGGAATTATTTTGCATGCAATAAGGAATCAAATATTTTTTCGGTTCATCGGGAATTCATAATAATGAGCAAAATCTCCTCCAATTCAATATACAAGTTTCCAAATCAAAACTTTACCAAATGTTTATCAGTCTGGGAATTCAACTTCCGATAAAATTTGCTTGCTTTTACAGCTGTAGTAGCCAAACTTTTCATATCAGCTCCATGAATTCATTGCGTATTGAAAATAGCTTCTTTATTCTCGAACTTCGTTAGCTTAATGAAAGCTAGTTCTAGTTCCCCCATAGTTTCCCCCATTTTTTGTTGGGCTTTCACCAGGCATTCAACCTAAGAACATATTTCCACGACCAATTTCAATCTAAACTACATACAACGTGAATATGGAGACCTAATGATGCATAGATTAACTAATACATATAAGAATTTGCTTGCATTGATGATTTGCTGCTCAAGGTCCTGAATCTTTTCTTTGTTTTCCAAGAATTCTTTATCTTCTTCGACCATAGGTGGTTTCATTCCACCCTAGCCAATGGCTACTGACTGCTTCAGCTCTTTAAACAATTGCTTTGAGAGCTTCACTGCGCTATCCAACATCCTTGAGGCCACATCCGTGGTTGCAAGTAGCGGCAGAGAAGAGTTGCACCTGAAGAAACACCTTTAACTCGTCGATATTCCTGATCACAAGATGTGCAGCAAGGCTACGTAAATATTTCTCCAAAGCAACTCTTCTCTGCTCCACAAACTCTTGCTTCTGCATAACTTGGCTCTCTACTACACTCTTGTCTGGCCTCGGTGGGATGAAGAATCCGCTATAACATTCAGCCAATCGATCTGTCAATGTGACATTTCAAAGGTAAAATAACGAAACATTTATTATAATTACGCAAAGTCAGTCCTCAAAACGTAATTATATAAATGAACACCAAATCTCATACCCTTAACTGCTCTCTCTCCTCTCGTATTGGCTGACTGCTGTTGTTCTCCTCTGCAACTTTCGCCCACACATTAGCCATTATTAACGAAGAAACAGTTATTTGTGACATATTTAACTTGATCAAAAACTGATTCACATTGAGTACTGAATATATAACTGACAATAGTTGAAGAAGTAGAGGTAATCGACCTAAAGCCTGAAAGTGTCAACAATGTCAATAAGGCAAGTCTAAAAGTATCAACAATCTTCACCGTTGCAGCTCCCTCGTCACCCATTCCCAATGACTACTCATCGCGAAGAAAAAGAAGAAGAAATCCAAATATTCTCGCTTCCCTCGTCCAACAGCCACGCCTTCCAGTTCCTCAAACCAACTCATGGCTTCAGGATTCTGGGACGAAGCTCCTCGAGAACGTGACCCCAATTCAGATATGGTATACAGGCAATTCGAACAAAAAAGAAGAACGTGACCCCGTTCTGCATAGCACAACTTGTAATTGTAATCTATAGTGCCGACATAGTGAGAAACAAAAGGAATACATGAAAATAAATATTTACCTGGTTTTGCGCCGTGCGAAGAAAATAGAAGACGAACAGGAAGAGTCACGCAGTAAGAGGAAGACGAACAGAAAGTAGAGATGAATCTGAAAAAAAAAACAGATAAGGTTGACCAGGTGTGAAAGGAAGGCTAAGGGACTAACCGGTGTGAAAGGAAGACTAAGGGAATATTTTCCTCCTCCACTGACGTGGCAGTACCAGAAAGGAGAAAAAATCGTCATTTTTATGTGTGCGCTTTAAAATTTAAAATATCACCACAATGAATTTACAAGATAAAATTACCATCGGCTATCTAAATTTATAGATAGAATATTTTTGTCTTAGTTCTCTCTGAGTGACTTCAGGAATAAATTTTATTTTAATAACGAAATTTATCAGATTTATTGCAGTAATATCTTTAGAGAGACTCTAATCTCTTCTTCGGTTCTTGCCTCAATTGTCAAAATATACATATGACCTCATCTATGTTTTCGACTTCAATTGGGACACAAGCTTATTAAGACTTTAAAAGTTCGCTGGTTTTGTACTCCATAGTTTTATTGGGATTCATTAATCATCTCCTAATTTAATTTTTTTATATTGCCATTTTTTAATTAACATATTATAAGATTCCGAACAAGATAATACACAACGGAATCGTCAAATTTTTTAAGGTTGTCCGAACATATTTGACGTTTTAAATTTTTAAATTTTGTTTCAAAATAATGATCTTTTTACAAAATAAAATAAGATAAAATAAATTGTACTAAACAAAATATTCTTATCAAACAAAATAATACTTTATTAAAGATATTATATTCACATATACCTTATCTTTAATAGAATAATTTGTCTTATATGTTTATATTTTGGATTGGAGAGGAAGTATAAGATATATACGTTATATTATAGTGCTTTAAGTAACATCAAATTCGTCTACGCAGGATATAAGTTAGGATAGATAAAGTTCATAAATGGTGGTGATTGAGTCATACTATTTTTTCTATTTGTATACTATTTTAGTAATTGTTAATGCTTTCATTTTAATATATATATATATATATATTACAGTTTTGGAACGTTTAAATAGATTTTGTCTATAAAAAATTGCAGAGAATTAAAAAAATATTAAAATAAATATTAAAAAAACATAAAGTATATTTGATTAACAAAAATAAACACCTTGTTCTAAAAAAACTATTAATTAACAATCTCATCAAATCCATTCCTACGATTTCTATAATCTTCAATCGTCTGATCAATTTCATCTTGTGTGTTCATCACAAATGGACCATGTTGAACCATTGGTTCATTGATAGGTTTTCCTGCAAACAACAAGAATCTCAAACTTGACTCAGAATCAATATTATGCACGTCAAGAGTCCTAAGAGAATCAGATATAACAATGAGTGTGTGAGGTTTTGAAGGTTCCTTGCACTCGTGGATCGATCCGAACATTCCTTCACCTTCTAGAATGTATGCGAAACCGTTCCATCCGTCAGGAAGTTTCCATGAGAGATGAGCCATTGGATCAAGTTTGTAATCCGAAAACGTTATAGGAGTTCTGGTTGGCGATTTCGATTCCAGATTATTCGATATTGTCTTGACTGTATATGATTGATCTCTTGTCACTGTAATATTTTTGCTTGAGATTTCTATGCATTGGGGCTTATCCCTGTCACACGTAGAAGACAGCACTAAATATGTTAATCATTTTTGCAATTAAATATAATGGGGTAAGTAAATGTTATTGAAAATAAACTTACATATCTTAGTTATTCTTTTTACAATTTGTGACTTTTTAAATGCTATTAATATGTTACCTATTATTAGAATATAGACTCTATTTACGACAACGATCGTCTTTTATAAACGTTTATATATAATATATATATCGACATTCCATAAAAAAATAACAAATAAAAAACTTACATTTTGTTGGAAGAAGGGACGTTAATCCAAACTTGAATAGCTCGAGTCACCTCTTCGCCTGCAGCCTTCTCCGAGTGGATTGTTCCTCTCCCCGTTTTAACCCACTGTCCATGTTACACCGTATACTCATTTTTTAAATATACAAAATAAATATACACACACGTATATGTATACGTATAAAGATATGTGATTATTTCTAGTCTGAATGAAATGCCACTTGCGTATCTCTAAAGCCAATGAAAAATCACAGCTATATAAAAACGCGATAAAGAAATCATAAATTATATCTAACAATAATAATATTGATATTTATGCGTTTTAATCTCACCTGTATATCACCAGAATTAATTGTCGCTTGGTGTCCCTTCGAGTCTTTGTAAGCAACAGCTCCCTATCTCACCAAAATATTAATGTTAATAATACTAATAACAATAATAATAATAATAATTATAAAACGGATTTTCAAAATAAAAAAATTGGACCATATAAATCATATATTTATGAAAATAAATACAATGTAAACAAGAAAGTGTTCTAAAGGAATACAAGGTTAATGGAGATTCTGTACGTACCTCCAAAACATAAGTGAAGGAATCAAAACCTACACCATTTTATCATTGTTTTACTTTAGGCATTGGTATTTAGTAATCCTCTAATAACTCTTATATATATATATTATTACAAAAAGAAAAATAAACAAAAGAATGGGACATCGAAACAAACCTCTATGAGGATGATCAGCGTATCCAGCGTGATGAGACACTACACACATATATATAATTGTATTCAGTCAATTAGTAATTGTAGAAATTGTATGTATATATATATATATGTTCTTTAGAAGAAAACGACGTTAGAACAGAGGTTTACATGAAAAATCGGAGAACAAGACGAACGGGTCCAAGTACTTAACTGCTCCTCTCCTACAATATATAGTTCGAAAAGAAGAAAAGTTAATCACTATCTCCAAAACAAAACAGTCATGCAAAATCCAACATTAAGTAGATCTAAAATCACAAATTTAAACTCTTTTTTATGATAATTGGAGATGGGTATAGGACCTTTTCCATGGATGAGGATATGTGTGGGTCAAATATTTGTTACCATCGTCGTAAGAAAATAGAAGAATCAGTTCGAAACTTTGTAAAATGGGAAAAAAAAAAATCTCCAATTCGACATTAGAAACATCTAAAACCACAAATTCAAACTGTTTTGATGATATTGAAGATTGATATAAGATATTTGCCAAGAATGCTTTAACAAAAAAAAAATATTTGCCAAGAATGCTTTAACAAAAAAAAAATATTTGCCAAGAATGAGTAGATATGTCGGGTCAGATATTCGAATACCACTGCTGAAAACAATTAAGAATCAATTCAAAACGTAGTAAATATGGAAAATTACCCTCCAATTCCATTTCTCATGACGATAAAATCGCCCTCATCTTGAGCTTCAATCACAAACTCCATAGCCTCTGTGATCTTGATCTTGATCTTGATCTCTGAGTTATGTTCTACTTCTTGTCCCTTCTTTGTTATGGTCGAAACATTTATATAGAGACAACGTAGCATATTGCCTTTATTTGTCACACTTATATTATATATATATATATGTATGTATATAACATTACGGAAATAAATATTTCTTAGAAATAACTGAATATGGAATAAATTGGCTAGTTTTCCTTTTTTAAGGTGAGTGGGACAAACTGTCGCCGCAGAATTTGGAAAGTTTCTTGTAATTGGATACGATCAATTATTTTTTAAAATCACAATTCTTATCTAAAAAAGTATTGTTTACACTTTGTACACATTACAAAAAAAATCATTAATATTTTTTCTTCCATGTTCATTAATATTCAGATGAAAAGAGATCGTGGATCTTAAAGAATCAAATAATTATTATCAAATTATACTTTTTATATTGTGGCATCTATAAATCTGTAGGTAAGATATCTTTCATGATCTTATATATTAATAATTTTTGCATTCGGTGAAAATCCTTCCTTAATGATTTTTCAAGATTTTTCAAGATTTTATATAAAAAAAGTTATGGAGAAAAAAATAAAATTTGAATTAAATGCAGAAGAATTTTTACATAAGAATCAAATAATATGTGGATTTTTAATTATTTGAGATAAGTTATATAACTTTTTTAAGGAGAAGTTGACGGTTTTTTTGTTTCAAGCATTCGAATAGTTTTAATATTATATGTGATTATAAAATTTAATATTATATGGTGCATGCATGGCACACATAAAAGGTAGCACATATTAATATAAAATATTATAAAAATATATAAATTTGTTTAAAAATGTTAGAAATATACATGAAATAAAATTTTCTTATTTTTATAGGTAAATTATCATTATTACAAAATAACATACGAATTTTAATAATAATTTTCAAACTGTGATACGTGTACATAGAAGTGATATGTTTACGATATAATTTAGAAATAATTATAAAAGTGGTATACTATTTTAAAAAGAACAAAATAATTTATTCATAAAAAGTAAAGTTATAAAAGATTCTAATATTTAGAACACAATATATATATATATAGAATTTTTTCAAACAATAAAAGATAATGGAGTTTACACTGCCAACTGCACTACACCTACCTCAAATGTGAATACGACTATATTTAATGATTAATGTCTTGGTTTCACCGTTTCTGAAAACAACGTGCAGAACAAGTCAACAACGCCGATATATAAAAAATGGCGGACCATAATTTTTTTTTTAGGATTTAGGCTGCGGTACCATATCAGTTTCACACTCATCTCTATCAATTGTATATATTTTATATTTTATACTATATCACTAAAAAAATCGACGTGGCATTTTTTATACTATACACTAAAAATATGATATTTATATTTGTTTATATTACGGAGAAAAATATCAAAATTCTTCAAATGTTTTTCCTTTAGTCACAAAAATCGTTCGATTTTTTAAATATAAAACAGCATCCAAAAAAAATTTATTGTCATATACAAATATGATTTGTTCAATGTTTCTTCAAAATCTTCTCGGTATCGTGTCAGAGAGATGAAAGTGTTAACATTCATGCATGTTTGAATATTGTTGTTATCTATTGTTTGTTTCCATTCGAGTGTCAACTTCTTTAAATCCAAAATATTTCAGAAATGAATAATACAATATATATTGAAAATAAATTTATTGGTTAGATACGAAACATATCTGTTGAAAATAAAATACAATATATATAATAAAGAATACTACAAAAGGAAAAAAATAATAAAAAGAAATACATAAAAATATAAAAAATATAAAAAAGTAGGATTCGGTAAATAACGAATATTTGCGAATATCTGACTATTTGTATTTATATTTGTATTCAACGAATATCCAGATTTATTATTTGTATTTATATTTGTAAATTCGGATATTTGTCGGATATACGGATATCTGAATATGAAACTAATTTTTTAACGTAATATTTATATATATAAGAGTTTTAATAAAAAAAACCAATAATCATCAAATGTAATCTAAGACTAAAATTCAAATCGCACAACGATATAAAGGTACATAATATAAATAGAACAAAGTATCAAATCTTCAGAATAATCTTGGTCATCTCGTTTTTGTACACGATTCTCGAATGATTTAGAAATGTTTATGACCATAGTTGCGAGGTTTACGTGTGGTTTTGTATCGTTTTACTTGTTTCCGTATTTTCGTGTTCTTGTAGGTTTTAATGCGTATTCGATTCATTTCGGAGTTAAGAAGCGTATAGGGGATATAATTGGACAATTAAGGTCACAACGGATCGAATGGAACGAGAAGTGGACAAGTCATGGCCAAGGATGATCAAGTACACGATCGAACAACCACTCTCACCTTGTGCACGGTCAAGCAATCATTGCAGCACGGTCGGGCTCCTCTTTGGTGAAGCAGCACGGTCGGGCATCCAATCCAGCACGGTCGATCATCCTTCTCCTTGGAGCAGCACGGTCGGGCTCAGTGAGGAGCACGGTCGGGCACATTTGTGGCAATTCATCCCCGAGAGATGTGCACGACCCGGGCACACATCATGCACGGTCGGGCACTCTCTTGGTGAGGGAGCACGGTCGGGCGTCTTATGGTGAACGGTCGAAAAACTCATAGAAATTCATCTCGTAGCTTGTGCACGGGTCGGGCATTCCAAGAGCACGATCGGGCATCTTACCAATGAAGGCAACACGGTCGTGCATCAAGGATAGCACAGTCGGGCTTCAATGCAAAACAAATTGTCTATAACTACGGAAGAAACATGCTCGACCAGGCATGACATGAAGCACGGTCAGGCATGACTATGTAAAACAACCAACCGACAAACTAGGTGGAAATCAGTCGGCCAAAAATTTCCAATTCAAATTAAAAAGCCAAAAAGGACAGAAAACATTGAAGAAGAATCCATCCACCATCTAGAAGACAAATCACAACCACCATCCATCCATAGAGTCCCCTTGACAGGAGGCACACAAGGAGTTGGATATTGATTCAGGATCATCGATCGTTTGATATCTCTTTGTTCTTTACTCTATTGTTTTGTTTGTGCACTACAAAAAAACTCGGTGTTTCCAACGGACGGGACAACGGATTCGTCCGTTGGAAAAAATTAGCAATGGATTGTAACGGTTTTTTTTTTATATTTTCAACGTGCCATAGCCTGTTTCAATTCGTTACAAATTTCAACGGATTTGTAACGGATTATTTTCGTTGCTATATTCGTTGAAATCCGTCCGATTTTTAACGGATTGTAACGACTTTTATCCGTTGGCAATTTCTGTTGGAAGATCCATTAGAAGCCGAGGAAAGAATTGCAATGGGCGTCCGTTGGCATTTGTAATGGACGCCCGTTAAAATTGGCAACGGATACCCGAATTGTTAATTTCGAGATTTACCGGTTTAAATAAATTCACGTGAACTTCCAACGGACATCAGTTACAATTTCCAACGGATGTCCGTTGGAATGTTCACTATTTAGATCATACCAAAGAGTGCATCAAACCATCAATAACAAAAATATTTTACACCAAAATGTCGTCTTCTTCAAATCGAAATATATATAGATCGAGAGAGTGGATGCATAGAAGAAAAGATCCTATAACCGAAGAGATTACACAAGAATTCTTACACGGATTGAAGCAATTCATGAGTTTTGCATCGATTGCAGCCTTTGTGTCAAGAAAGCGGGACAATGTTATGTCCATGCAAAAGATGAAAAAACATGAAATATCAAAGTCAAGAAATTGTTTGCAAACATCTTTATAAGGTGGATTTCGTTGAAAATTACGAAATTTGGTTTTTTCACGGTGAAAATTCCGGTATTAGAGATATTGTGCAAGATGCACAAGTAGAATGAAATGAAGAAGTTATTTATGAAGCATTAATGCCAATCCATATATGGAAATGGTGTCAGATGCTTTTCCTAGAGCTATTAATGAACAAACGCATGAAGAGATGTCGAACATCGATGCATGTCGATTCTTCAACCTATTGGATTCGGCGAAACAATCTATATATAAAGGTTATCGTGAAGGTCAGTCTCGTTTATCTTTATCTTCAAGATTGATGAATATTAAAACAGACTACAATGTGGCTGAAAATTGCATGGATTCATTTTGCAAAACAATGCGGGAATATTTAGCGAAAAATAATCAAACTCCTGAGACATATTACGAAACAAAGAATGTGTTAAAATATTTGGGAATGCCACATGAGAAAATTAGAATTATCTAATACCAACGGGCATCCATTGAAAATATTGACGGATGCCCGTTGAAACGCGAAATTACCCCCGACACTTAGAAAAAATTTCTAAGTTTTCCACATTTCTAACACGCATCCGTTGGAAAGTTCTAACAGACACCCATTACAAACATTCCAACGGGCATCCGTTGGAAACTTAACGGACGAAACTATTCTAACGAGCATCCGTGGCAAATTGTAACGGATGACCGTTAGAATTTTGCAACGGGCATCCATTGGAAATTACAACAGATGACCGTTGGAAAGTGTAATGATGCCTACCCTAGTCTGCAGAATTTCCAATGGGCATCTGTCGGAAATTGCAACGGATGACCGTTGCGAAGGGAGACGAGCCGCCATTTAGTCGTCCGTTGCCTCGGGAATGCAGAACGTAAATCAATTACTGCGTCCGTTGAGATGACGTATTTTTCAACGGGCATCCGTTGGAATTCCCAACGGATGCCCGTTGGAAAATTCTATTTATATAAACCCGTTGAACAGTTCCATTTTCAACACAAATCACAATCTCAAAATCCTCTCAAACTTCACATTTCACCCACAAATACTTTTATAATACGCAGAAAACAAATGAGAGCTAGACGGTTTATAGGATTGGGAGTCCGCAGAATCCAAGGCCAAGAGCGACAAGGCCAAAAAATTTTGGTACGGCGAGAAGGTTACCGGAGATGGTCCGTATCGCCATACTTCGGGATCAAAATCCTTCCCAAAACGAAAACACGAATTGGTAAAATTTTGTTTATTTAATTTTTTTGTTTATTTAAATATTTATGTAACTAAATATATTTTATATTACAGATGCAACGGATAGGAAGAGAACCGACTCTTCCTGAGCTGGTATTGGAAACCCACGCCAATAAGAAGCCGGTCGTCAGGGAAGAGGTCGACGAACCCGAACTCGTCGATCCTCGAGTGGAGCGAACTGTGAGAGTTGTGATGGAGAAGATTACACAACAATCACAAGCTTGCGGTTCGACTCCCGATGAGCTGAGTCCTTTACAAAAGGACAAAATCTATTTAGAGGTAAACTTTTTCTTTTTTCGATTCTTAATAACATATTTTTTAAAAATATAACTCTAATTTATTTGTCTTGTAGTCGGTGAGACCGTATAAGGGGCGTCTATACGGTCTCGGTGCGCTTCAAAAAGATATCATCGAGGATGCCATGACGGTACCTCCCGCTGTCCAGAAGAGTTTTACGCAACAACGGTGGATCGAGGAGCTCGAATCACAACTTTGAGAAACTCGAGCCCACATGGCACGACAAACCTCTCAAATACAACACTTGCCGAGCGTCATTGAGTTGATGTCCGACCAGGTGAGGGGATCAACGCCACAGCAAGAACCGAGGCTCGATTCGGATGCAACTCCTTCTAGAGGTGGTGGTGATCGTGGGGAAGATGATATGGGCGTAATCGATCTAAATGAGTTGTAATAGGAATAGTTTTAATTGTAATGTTTTTTGTAAACAATTTTCATATTCTAATAAAAAACCTTTTTAGTTTAAAAAACATTTTTTTTTATTTTTTAACGACGTTTCCAATGGATGCCCGTTGCAAATTCCAACGGTCATCCATTGCAACCTTTTCCCGCCAAATTGCAACGGCCGTCCGTTGCCCTTTCCCGCCGATTTACAATGGATGTCCGTCACTCTTTCTCGCCAGTTTTCAACGGATGCCCGTTGGAAATTTTAAATTTACGCACTTTTTTCTCTCCAAAATATCGACGGACATCCGTTGCAACATTGTAACGACCGTCCATTGAAAATTGGAATGGGCATCCGTTGCAATGTTGTAACCCACATCCGTTGCAATTTTGCAACGGGTATCTGTTGGAATTTTTAACGGGCATCCGTCACAAATTTTCCAACGGGCTTCCGTTAAAATGTTTTAACGGATAAGTCCGTTGGACTATTTGTTAAACTTTTGCGACGGATTCCGATTTGCAACGATCGATTTCCAACGGGCTGAAATCCGTTGCCATCCGTTGGAAAGTACCTTTTCCAACAAATTTTGGGCATTTTCCAACGGATATGTCCGTTGGAAAACGTCTGTATTTTTGTAGAGGTGATGTTTACACTCATGAGCGAGTATTAGATTTGTTTTAGGAGAAGAGATTAGCCCAGGGCTATCCCGGAACCTTCTTTGATTCGTTTATGAATGCATTTCCCCGTTTCGTATTATCTATTCTTTGTCTGAGAACTTACTGTCTTGTGTTTACGAATGGCCCCGTATATGCATGTCTTAGGGATTAGGAGAAGGACTGAAAGGTGAATTTTAATCCTAGAAAATTAGGCTTAGAACAACCGAGACTAGGTCACGAAAGTAGGGTAGTAATGGTTGAGGGTTGTATCGAGCGAATCATGAATCATAATGGGGTTTAGTTAGGGTGTCAGCCACGAAAGTAAGGGATGACTCAATCTAGCCACGTTCCTATGCCTTGAGAGAGGGTATGTTCTACATTAGGATCGTCTGCTTTAGATATCTTGTTAGAGAATGCACAATTAGATAGATTGGATATAGGTTTTGGAGGCCATTTTCCTAGGTCGTTTGTCTCTTTGTTTAGAACTCACTTATCTATTGCATCATCATCATATTTGCATTTCATCATCCTCATTCTTTCGCAGCAAGCTTTGGTTCTACTTTTGATTCTTAGATCGTGTTACATTAGTTCTCTTGGGATCGACACCTTAACTACTACACACGTGTCGTGCCTTACGGGTAGTCTTAGGTTAACTTGTTAACTTGACACGCATCACATCTCAACATCAATCATTTAAATTTAGTTTCGTCGATGATTCTACGAATATCGTCAAGTCACCTAAAACAATGAAATAAATTGTTAAATTATACACTAAAATAAAACTTGCAAAAAAGTTGTATATTTTGCGAGTTCTGTTTTTTTAATATATTGTAATGTCTCTATCACATTATCCAACTCATTTGGATTAGAACCAGTCTTCAGTGTAAATTAATTTTCAACAATATTAGTTATTTGAAAATATTTGATATTTTTCTACTTCAATCATAAATATATTTCATATTTGTCTATATATTTATATAATAAGTGTTTAAATAAGAATAATAATGTTTTTTATTTTCAATTTGATCATTAAATCAATTTTTTAAATCTGTATCTATATAATAACTAAATTTTTATTTGGTATTTACGGATACAAATAGTTCGGATAATTGAGTCTACTATTTGTATTTATATTTGTCGAATACCTCATTTCTAATATTTGTATTTGTATTTTTATAAGCGGATATTCGAATTTTTTTCTAGCACGAATCGATTACGAATCGGATACGAATACTTCGAATATTTTGTCCAATAAAAAAAAGTTATATTTGATAATTTGTCTTATAATATAAATTTGGTAGTTCCATCTTTCAAATTAGTAATTGAAATGGTTGAGTGAAAGTGATTCAGTTAACAGATTAATAATTTGGTATTTTTATAAATTATAAATCTATAAATAAATAAAAAAGTTTTTTTCTCTTATAATGATTAGAAAAGAAAAAAAATAATATTTTTTTGAAAAGAAATTTAAATTTCATTTGAAAATTAATTTCTTATCTTTGGTCTTTTCAACGTCTCCCATCATTACTTCTTCGTTTCTCACCATTTTTTTCATATTAGAAATAGATCCGTGCGTTGCAAGGAATATTAATAAATTGTTATTTTAAAGGTAAAATGTGAACAATACAATTATATATTTAGATTGAAGATTTTTTTTAATTTAAAATTAAATGCATTTTCTTTTGTAAAATTTGATTTGAGAACTTAAAATAATAAAGAAAAAGGCATTGTATTGAGTTCGTTTAGTTGAATAATAAGTTTAATTTAAAAAGACTAAAACGATAAAATTTGTAGGTATAATATAAAGCAAAATTTTGGTATGTCGATAATATTATAGAATTAGAAAAAAAATAATGTTACAGAGAATGTGATAATTTGAAGGATTAATATTTTTTATTCTTGAATCTTAAAATTTCATTATATATCAAATAATAAATAATAAATTTATTAAAACAAAGAACAATAAAGTTCAAAGTGATTACTATATGATCTAAAATTCAAACCATTCAAAACCTTCCAAAGGAAAATCATATAAATAAAAGGGAGGTTTTTTCCTCCTTTCTCATGCTGCCACGTCAGCGGAGAGGAAAAAACCTCCCTACCCTCAACCTTAATTTACTCTTTTATCTTCCTTCCCGGTCTTTCTCTTCCGTCTGTCATTAATGTCCCCATTAAAATAGTCTACTCACATTCATCTTCTCCTTCACGTCAACACCCAATATTAAAAACCCTTTAATTTCAACTCATCCCTCTTCAACCTCTTCCTCCTGTTATACCCAAACTTCTACGGCTCGAGAGATTGAATAGACTCACAATTTTAGGCCACTGGGAAATTCACAGGAATAGCAACGAGTCCTCCTCCGTGGCTGGAGAAGAGGAGAATTTGAAGCCATACCCAAACTTCTACGGTACCGATAAAAGGGATATGGAGTCCGAGAGGGAGGGGTTTTCTATGGGGGCTCGAGAGATTTAATACGGGGAGGGGTTTTCTCTGAACCGAACGTGATTCGACCATTCATCGATCGAATCTGGGATGGCATCGAAGGAATCGTTGCTGCTGGAGAAGAACGGAAAAGGCGCGATTCTACATCGTCGCCAAGCTAGAATCGTGACTTCGCCGAACTACGGAGCCCTGCTCGAAGGATTCATGCCTAATGGAGAAGAAAGAAACAGAGCGATGCGTCATCGTCATGAAACTGGTATCGCAACCCCGTCGGAACGGGATACATCGATCGAATCTAGGATGGCGATTCCACGGATTCGTCGCTGATGGGTTTTCTATGGGGGCTCGAGAGATTTAATAGGGGGAGGGGTTTTCTCTGAACCGAACGTGAATTGACCAATTCACGCCTCCCTCGAATCCGTTCTGCAGATTCACTCCGGTGTCTTCCTCCCCACCCAGCGTTAATCGACCAATTCACGGTCGCTCGGTATGCACTTTCTCTTCCTTCTCTCGCTCACACCAAGGGTTTTTTCTCTCTTTCTCTCTCTCTCTCTCTCTCTGTTTAATATCCACCGGTGAAGGGGTTTTCCCCTATGCCGTGGTGTTGTTTGTGAACTCGCCTTTGTTCCATTACCATTAATGCATTTGTATCGACACCATTTCTGGAGAATCACTTTTAAAACTAACGCCGCTTTGGACCTCCCATCTCCAGACCAACCCACCGATTGGCTTCCAGGATCTCACAAGCCGAGGGAACCATATCTGTACCAAGGTTCTGGCTATCGGCGTAGCAGGGCACGAAGACATGGTCGTATGTTGATGATGGCTCGACATCTCTGCGACGAGGTTAAGCGGTGGTCTAGGGTTTAAACAAGGTATTCATTCTTCCTCAAATTTGGTTTTTTCCCGAGATTTGTCTATTTTTTATGATTTTTTGTCCCTGTTTTTAGACCAGATGCACCCTAATCCCCATATACAACAAACTTGGCAGATAACTGTGTCATGTTTAGTTTGGAGGCTTATTGTAAGTAGAAGAATGAGTGAATGAAGAAGAAGCTTTGTGTTTAGTTGAACTGGAAAGTGAACAATTTTGTAGTATAACGGAACTGCTCTCATATCTGGAGGATTTTTTGTAAAGCTTGAAAGTTCAGAATTTTATACTGGTGCAATGTGAAAGTAGTTCCTCATCATATGATGCTTTTGACGAGTAACAACCGAGAATATACCTCGCCAGGCTTCAATGAAGCACAAGTAAATGTGGAGGAGAACAGGTTCTTTCGTTGTGCACGTTGGGACAAAAACAAGTGAGCAAATCTCCAAGAGACATGAAGAAGAATGTTGAATGCTTCCATGGAAACAACACATTGGTTGCAATGTCATTGCTTGCTCGGATTCGATACGGAAATCGATATGTTTCTTACATTTGGAACTTAGAAGAGAGGAATGCATTCCCCCCGCGATGGTATGGTGTCCATTTATGTTGTATCCTTCTTATGTCTATTGAACTTGCCTAATTTTTCCTATTGAGTAACCTTTTTGTGTCATCCGAAGGTGGTATGCTTCTTTTGGAATTGAACCGAGTGTTGCGGCCGGGGGTTCTTTGTATGACCGACTACTCCAATTTATGAAAAGAACGAAGAAGATTCTACGATATGGAAAGGTTTGAATTCCATGTCTGCGACAATTTCAGGAGTGGTGGGAGAGAGAGTTTTTTCTTCCGTCTCATGTTGTTGTCACGTCAGCAGAGGGAGGGAAAGAACCTAAAATACCCTACAGAAGCTGAATAAACCCAAAATACCCTTCATCCTTTCACCTCCCCTCTTCTTCCCGATTGTTTGATGTCTGTTAAAGAACCATTCATGATTCATTGACGGCAGATTCATCCACAGATTCATTCTCGGTTACTCATGAACGTCAGAATCATGATTTGGCTACCGATCGAACCCGAGGTAACGATTCCAACATGATCACACCTGAGGTAATGGTTCCAACATCAGTCGTAGAAAGATGTTTGATTATCTATAAAGCTGATAATCGAAAGGAATGATGTTTTTTTCTCAGTTATTCAAAGTGTTATAATGGTCTCCTTTGTTCTCCTAACATTTGCCCCAATTTTTCTGTAATGCCTTTGCTTGGGCATAAACTGAAAAAACTCGAGCTCTACCACTTACTTTTAGGTTATTTTGCTGTACTGGGTATTTCTAGGCTTTAATAGTTGTTAAAAAATTCTTGTGGAACCTTCATTTTGCTTAGGATAGGACTGTTTTATGTTTTCTTTTAATTTTCGAGATAGTGTCGTGATCATGTGTGGGTTTGCATCCATTCGATCGGGGAAACAGTAGAAAATTCTCCTAAACATCTGCTTGAGAAGGTTAATCATCCGAGCTTCAAGTTTGAATTTGAATTTGGTATTCTGTTTGGTGGAAATCATACTATAAAAAACGTGCTTGACAAGTATTTAGACCATTGATAGTCACTTTGGAGGAGATTATGTTGTTTTGTCTTTTTGACAAATTTTTGCTTATTTCTTCAGTCTCAAAAGGTTTTGCTCAGGCTGCAATTGCATCAAAGCAAGTATCAAAGACAAGAAAAGCAGGGAGTAGCAAGTTGAAGGTTGATGATTCCCCTGCATCTTCAACCACCTCTTCATCAAAGCTTTATCCAGAGACATCTATTGATGACCACATCTCACCTGCTTCATCTACTCGAAGCATGCCTCAGTTCTTCTATATGGAAAGATTTAATCCAAAAAAACAATTTGTTATATGAATTTAATTCTGAGTTGCGCTTCCGATAGATCGTCGGTTAAAATGAATCTAAACTGAAGCAGCCCGCACTGGGCTGGAATTCATGCTGATCTACGTGGTCGGGGCTCCAACAGGAACCCTGGAAAATCAATCAAGATAGGTGTTATTGTCGTGTAAATGTTACCCACAGTTTTACCTTTCTAATATCTTTTTCTATGAATATTGCTTATAGTTTCTTCTGTTCGATTTGTGTAATAGGGACGAAGTTCTCGGAAGATGGTAGGAAATACAATTCTGAAAAAACAAGCATAAGCAGTACTAGCCTAACAAGGGGTTTGTTAGTTTTTTCACGAGCTTGGCCTCAAATGGGGATGGAGCGGGGAAATCTCTTAAAATCTCTTGGCACCCAGGTTTGATTCGTTTTCTTGGCATATCGGCCTTTATCTTTTGTTTTACCACTTCATATGTGTTTGATAATGTTTTTAGTATAGCTAAGTTTTACATGTGTTCATTGCTTGGAAAGGGCTTTAGATGTTCCTTTCATCTCCTTTTATCATGTAACGGTGTTTGTGTTTCCTTACGCGCATGTATATACTGAATACAAGCGTGTGTGTAAATATTGTAGAATAAGGGTCTTAGGGATTAATCTGGGTTTTCTTGTCCTTTATGATCTTATGATCTTGTCACTCATATTTCATATGGCATTACTCTGCTTCAGTTTGATCGAGTAGTTAGTGTGTTGCTTTGAATGGTTAACATCTTATGCTGATACAGATTTTGTGTGTTACATTTCTGGTCCTATGGTATTAATGATTCATGATTCTATAGATTCAAGGAGAATTATGAGAATTACATTCTTTGTGGAACCGACAAAACTGCTTCTGATAGAGAAAAGAGGATAGGTTCGATAGTAGCGAAGGTGAGAATTTCAGGTAAATCTGGAAATGTTCTGTGTGGCTGTTCTTTGGGACCAACATTAGAGACGATATAGATTTTGAACCTTTCTCCCCCTCTTTTTGTACGTTTCTTTTTTAATCTGGCTTATCTACTATCTTACATCTTTGTGTTTCCCTAATATTGTTAATGAAAAGTGGCTGATACGTTCCAACCTGGATTCTATTATTTAGCTTGCTGGAATACATTAAGATAGATGCATAAGCATAAAAATATTTAGGTTATTGTTCAGCCATCATGCTTCTATATGTGATAGTTCTCGTTTCTTGATATATTTTAAGAATGCATTAAATAATAAGGAGTCTGGTTTTGAATTATGATGTGTTCAAGTTCAGTTGTACCTAAAAGGCAAAATTATGTGTCAATTTGCTTTTGTTATTTATTGCTGTATGTTTTTCCAGGCCTTTTTAAGTATTTTGGTTGTAGACATAAGTTATCCTTACTTCTGTCTCTTCATTAATATAATCTGAGGTACCATATTCAACCTTTCTTCTTGCGGCGCCTTAAAAGTGATGTTGTGTGTGAAGATGATTCAGCAACTGCCAAAATTTCCAAGAAAAAATGAGCTTGTTGTTTGGCTAAGATTGACAAACTGCCAAGTTTGTTTGCTGAACGCATAAATTTGTTGTTCTTTTTATCTTTTGTAGTCTCTTATAGCTTAACTTACCATTGGTGCAAAGACAATTATATAAAGTTTTCCTAAAGAGTGAAATAGTTTATTCAGCTTTTGATGGCTCGCCTTTGGCGACTCTTACGGTAATTTGAGCCTCTATTTGTTTTGCATTTAAAATTGTAATGTCTTTTATTTGTCAATGTGCATTCATGGTTCCAGTATATTGGCTCAGCTCTTGGTGTAGCAAGGCTCTCGGCTTCTTTTTATTGTTCGTGTAGCAAGGCTCTCGGCTTCTTTTTATTGTTCGTGTAGCAAGGCTCTCGGCTAGAGGAAGATTATGAAGTAACATGGGACAACGAAATCTTTTCAGAAACTGAAAAATTCAGTCAAAAGAAAAGTAGGGTTTTGGATCACGGAGGCAGCCAATACATAAACTACGCTTTCAGACGCGAACCATTTGTTCTCGAGAACACCGCGGATGATACGCGGAAAAACGATTCAGGGTTAGAGCATGAATACTACTATAACTTTATCTCGCGTTTTTTAGTCTTATTCAAGTGAAGGTCGAGCAGATGTTGATACTTTGTTTGTGATCAGAACTATAATGCAGTAGTATTTGTGTTGTTCATTAGCTGCGGGTTGACGATTTGAAAGGTATGATGAGAGAAAGCGCTTTTGGTTTTTGGATTTGTTCTGTATGGATTTAGATGTCTTTAAATAGTGACGGTGTCAACAAAGACATTTAAATTTGTGTTGTGATTAATAGAAAATTCTTCTATTAGATTTAATTATCAAACGATTTTTATATTACTACTAATCATATATATAATTAATGCACAATGTTATATAACTACAAAGATTGTATTACAATTTTTACAGTATTATATGATGGTTAAATTTAGAAAACGATTTAATTTTTCAAGAGAATGGGAATTGTTACAAAATAGAAATACTATTTTGTTTTAAATTATATAGTCCATTTCTATGGAACTGTGTGTATGGGTCATTATAAATATTGAACCATAATTTGAGATCAAATCGGCGGTGTTTTATACAAGTTTTATATATAAAAATATGTTAAAATTTGTAGATATCACAAGTATAAAAATATGTTAAAATTTGTAGATATCACAAATATGTTTACTGAAATTCTACATTCTAACTATTTTCTCATTCAAAATCTAAAGATATTCAAACAACTCTTTCTTCTTTTGTAACAAGTTTCTTATTCTTCTTCACTGGTTAAAAATCCCGCATTAGATTGAAAAAATGAAGCGGCATAGGCATCTTCACTCATTGAGAATCGCATGTTTAATATTCATAGTAACTAATACAATTTGAAAATATTATTTTTTACCGAATTATTAAATGATTGTACAATAATAAACTTTACATATATCATCCTGATTTCAAAAGAAAATATCATGCGTTAATATATTATTCTTTATAAAGATATATACATAAGACAAACTAAATATTCCATCATTATAAATCCAATATTGATTACAAATTAATTTAAACATTGAAAAAATCTTTAAAATAAGTTTAAATAATCATTCAGTACATTATATAAAGTTATATTATTATATTAATTGAAAATTAAATAGATAAAAAATATTCAAATGAAATTAGAACTTATTTTTTCTTTGTCTTTTCCATTTCTACGATCAATTAACATTTGTTACGAAGAAGACATAAGTGAATAAGGCTATCGGGTTATCTATATTTTTGCAATAAATGATCATTGGGATATTATGATACTTTGTGAAGTTGTGGCGAAATTCTTTATTTGGAGAATAAACTTGATTCTCTAAATTAAAGGGTCTCAATTAATATTTCTCATATATTAGTTTGCTACTCTAGCTTCATCGATTGTTTTCATTTATTTTACGTTTCTATTTTTTTATTAAGTTTAACCATAAATATCTCGCACAAATATTTGACTACTTATAAGTGGTGGAAAGTGAATCCCAATAAAAGAAAACATATATCTAACACTTGATGCAAATTAATTAAACTTTGAAAAATATTCGAAATGCACTATAATCATCAGCCAATTAATTACATCAAATTATATTGATCCATTATTCTAAAATTAAATAAATTATCATATGCAAATAAAATCAAGATTGATCCACAACAAGGGAGCATGCCATAACCCTAACGAATCAAAATTGCCCAACTGATATGACCACCATGTCCTGAGCGAGGCATGTGAAATTTTTAGTAGTGACTCCGGGTTATTTTGGGTCTTATATTTATTAATCTGATAGGATTTTGAGGTTTCGTGCAAATTGAATTGAACTGCACTGTAGGAAAGCGGGTTAAAAAGAATACGGCGTTATATACAAACTGTAAGATAAATATATTTAAATTATCACAAATCCGCGTATAGCGCGGGTATCATCTAGTGTTATATATAATAAGGGCAACTCTACGAAATCCAGGTTATATCTGACATTTCAATATGATCAAAGTACATTGGAAAATAATTCATGATTTCTCGATATTTTAAAATGTGATTTGTGCATAAATATATATAAAATATTGATGCACATGAGATTTCTAAGTTGCATTAGAACATATATAATCATTTAATGAGGAAAAGCATTGCATTTTAATTTCAAACTTTGATAACCTTCTCAACATCCTTATCTTTCTCAAACATCAAACAACAATGTGCATGATTAGATTGTTAAGTTACTTACTTATATAAAATGTACAAAAAAAGCAGCCACAATCGAGAAATAATATCTTTGAAAAAGAGTGGTTGAACTTAGACCGCCAAAATATTCGAAGAAAAGGCTGGTCGAAGTAGCTCAAATACCCATAGGTGTTTTAGAGACAAAAAATTCATGTTGATCACATAACAAACTCGACAAAATTAGTAAGTGTAGTTTTCAGAGGCCAATAATTCATTCTCCATCACCTTAGGACTACATTGGGACTTCTCTAGAAATTTTAAATCGTAAACTGTAAGGTTTGATTAGCTAGATAATAACCCTTTAAGATAGCAAACCATATTGGTTAAACACGAGGCTTGAGTATTGTGCTAAGGCACAATATGCGCTCCAAGTGATTGGGAGATGCAGAACGAAATAAAAAAGTATGTTGGCATCATCGTAGACACCTACAGAATAAACAAGCCATCAAAATAACAGTTTCTAATAAAATTAAAAAAAATTATATTTAATGACAAAGAGACCAATAATGTAAATTGTGAAAATTGATATGCTAATTCAAGGATAAAATGGTTAGGTAGTTCCAGAAAATAAACCATTGAAGAGTTGTTGATGAACCTTTTTAAAGTTATATCTTTGTGGATTCTCGTTCCATCGCATTCGTCATACTTTCGTGAATATATTCATATAATTTCTTAGAATTCTTAGTGATGTCAGGATCATAATTATAAAAAGATAATAAAATATCACATGAAATTACAAACTATTTAAGTATTATATTATTTAATATATTTTATATTAGTTTTTCTATTTTGTATAAATGAACTTAATATATATATATATATTATGATTACATTCTTTCAGTTATTCTTTAGAATCATACATTACATTAGGAAAAACTATTTGTTTAACACGAGAATTTATAATTAACCACAACTTTAAAATGGCAAGGACAAACGAATAAAAATAATTTTTCTCTATTTTCTTGCATCATATTGCTGCACTTTTTTATTTATAAAAAATATTAAATATATTTTAAGGTTATTTACAATTAATGTTGAAGAAATATTTTGTATATCATGTAAGAAGAAATCATCAATATATTTCAACTTTCAATAAAAAACGATAAAAAATTATTGTATTTGAGTCTAAATTAAAAGAAAACAACTTTTGATATAACCACTGCATAAAATGTTAGCGTACCGAAAGATATGTAGGAAAAAGAAGAGAAATTCATGGTTAAACTCGAGTTGTTTGAAATGATAGTGTAATAGGAGTATCAAAATCATAAACAAAGTAAAGTTAAATTGACAACAATATTACAAGTATAAAATATTATGATATATTAATGAAGTAGTATTTCATATGTAATACGTGAACGATATATAAAAATCATTATTATATAAAAAACTATTCGAATTTTTTAAATTTTATTTCAATATATATCATATTATATATATAATATTTAGGAGATAATATAGGACCAAAACAATTTTATTTCAATATATATATATATATATATCATGTTATATCATATTCACATCTAATATTTCAGGAGAATAGTACGTTAAGACAACAACCCAGCAAAATGTTGTCTGACCATCTTATTATACGGTATGAGGTCACTTTTCTATAACACTACACATTGTGATCTTATCATGGTTTGGCTATTGGTTTCTCTATTGTTCGCTTACCGGTTAAGATTTTCATAACAACCCAAACATATCTCATTTAACAATCATCTTATGGGAGCTCACTTCATGGGATTAGCATAGAACTTAAGTTCCTCGAAGGAAAAAATTGATAAATTTATCAAGCTATACATATAAATATCATCACACAAGAGAGAAATGTTGAAACGACATAATTTGCTCTTTTGAGGTCCTTCTCCACAAACTGATCCAAGACAAAAGCAACCATTAGATACGACAATTAGATTTTAAAAGGATTCACAATACCAAAAAACAGAGTCCTAAATATTCTAAAAAGAACTTAAAAAACATCAAATAGGAAGTCATCTCAGCCTATCGTTCTAGATTTTGAGTTGTCTCTATAAGCCATTCTGCCTCCTCATTTGTGACCATGTGGAAAGTTATCCTAACCTATAGTTCTGGATATGTAGATCTTAGGATGGAGGTTGAATCTCCTAAAGGAGTCGAGGGAGTAAGGCGTGTAAACTCTCAAGATATGATTGAGCCAATTAGAGAGGACATAGATGACATGGGAAACAATAATAATAACCAAACTACAAGAATCACCCACACATAAGACCTTGGCACCAAATCCGTAGGTAAGATCATTCCCAAAATCCAATCCAATAGGATCATAGAAAATCAAAGAGAAAATAATAATGGAACCAAGTCGATGCAAAAAGCTAAAGAATAACAAAAATCTTCTCGAAGAACCTGTTATGTAACAACGAAAATCCTTTTCCCTGAACTTTCTCGAAGATACTATTTTAGAGGGAAAGTTACGGATTGAAAAATTCATAACTAACCTTATTCGCTGCAATGGTTTACTCGACTTGGAAAACCCGACCTTTTGTAGAATCATATCATTTTTTATACCTTGTTCGGTCAATGGCCTACTAAATGTACCGGCGCTCTCCTGAACTCCTACTCAGCGAGCTTACATTCCTCAACCCTAACTTTGCCAGCTTCAGCGTTCAATCACCTTCATTTCTCGTTGGCCGCTGGGATGGTCAACCATTCGAGCATTAAAATTTTTTAGGAGAACGGAATAAAGAATAAAGCGTTGTTTTCTATTTTTAGACTTTGAAAGTGGTTTTTTCCACCGTCAGAACCTCTTCTGACATAGAAGCATTAGATAAGAGAAAAGAACACAAACTTTATATAATATATTTTTTTTCTTACTGTTGTTAAAATGCTCATGAACTAATGAATGATTTTCATGAGTTGATTCATCTTCTTCTTACTATTTGTACAAGCATGGAAATAAAATTAGACTGATGTTTATGATCCTCTCGTATGGCTATGTTGTCTCTCTTTCTCATTGGTTTCTCTTGTGTTTATGGTGTTTGCTGAAAAATGTATTTTCTCTCAGGTGTGATACTCCTCACACCCTCCTTAAGTTCATATATATGAAAAGGTTTTACAAAAGATGGAGCTTGTCCTTACAGACAAACTCTTACACGAACTACTACTCTATTATGCTAAAAATTGGAAGATTCCCTTGTACTTGATTCCTTAATTTTCTGCAAATGTTTTTAGCTTGTTACTTCATTACCGCTAACCCATGTTTTTCCATGTCTTCTGATCCTCATTGTCTTTTTCTTGCATGTGGGCTTCTGGTCTTCATTTTTGGGCTTTTAACGAGCTGCTGGGCCGCTTCTTGAGTCGCTGGGCCGCTTCTTCAAGTTATGGGCTTCGTCCTTCTTCACGGGCTTTTGCTGGATACGTGTTTCTGGGCCGGGATTGAGACAAAGCCCACCGATGATATTATTTTCGTTTTGGCTTCTCTCGAACCCCATTCCAGAACCTTCCTCCTCGCGATGTCTCTCTCGTGTCTCCCTGTCGCACTCCGCTGTTCAGCATCTTCAGTCTCCTTCCTGGCCGGACGAGGTGCAACGCCGATCTTCTCCCTCAATTCACATAATCGTCCAGTCGGCAGGTGCTTCATGAGGATGTTTGCAACCTGCTCCTCGCCTCGCACAAAACGTAAGTCAACTCTCCCTTCCGCCTGTGCTTCTCTAACAACATGAAATTTAAGTTTTATGTGCTTAGTTCGTTTATGGTCTATCAGATTCTTTTCGATAGCTATGGCTGCTGTGCTATCACTATAGATAGGTACCTCCGACTGCATGTGAAACCCTAGCTCTTCGAATAACCTTAGTAACCATGTTGCATGGTTTGTTGCTGCACTTAATGCCATGTATTCAGTCTCGGCCATTGATTGAGCCATAATTGGTTGCTTCTGTGTTTCCCAGCTAAACACTGAACTACCTATTGTAAAACAGAACCCGCTCGTGCTACGCATATCAATCGTGCTCCCTACTAAATCTGCTTCTGCCTACCCCACCAGCTTTGCATATTTCACTTGTTTGAATACCAACCCAAAGTTCCTTGTTTCATTAATATACCTTAGCACTCTTTTTGCATTTTGTATGTTGTGTACTATCGGTTTTGCATTGCTTCATGACAGGTACGAAGCTGTGAAAGCGAGGTCTGGATGCGTGGATGCAAGGTAGAGGATGCCGCCTACCATGCTCCAGTACATAGTTGTCTCGGTAAGTTCTTCACCGTCCTCCTTTTTTTGCAGTTTAAGGTCAAGGGTGTATTGACTCCCTTTGAGTCAAGCATACCAAACTTCGAAAGAAGTTGGGTAGCATACTTCTCCTGACTTGGAAATATTCAATCTTCGAGATAATTAACCTCAAATACCAAAAAATATTTAAGTGATCCAACTCACTCGTATTAAACACTGAACTCAACTTGACTTTAAACTTTTCAATCATTTTAAAACTGCTCCCAGACAATATTATGTCATCAACGTATAAACAGATCACCAGAATGTTACCTCCTTCCACTTTGATGTACATAGCTGCATCACAGGGGCTCCTAACACATTCTTCTTGTAAGAAGAACGTGTCAATCTTACTGTACCAGGACCTCGGTGCCTGTTTTAAACCCTATAATGCTTGTTAAGTCTTAAAACTTTGTGTTCTGAACCAATTACCTCATATCCTGGTGGCTGCTCCACATAGACCTCTTCCTTAATCTTACCATTCAAAAATGCTGATTTTACATTCATCTACTGTAGTGGCCATCTTTTCTGAACTGCTATTGCAATTAGAGCCTGAATCGTGTCATGTCTTGAAACTGGGGCAAATGTCTCCCATAATCAAGCCCATATGTCTGAATGAATCCCCGTGCCACGAGTCTAGCCTTGTACTTTTGAATTCTACCTTCTTTTTCTGTTTTTATCTTATAGATCCACTTGACTCCAATAACTTTCTGACTTGGTGGTTCTCGGTGAGATACCAAGTTTGATTCTTATGCAACATATGGATTTCCACATCCATAGCCTCCTTCCATTCTGGGTGTTTTAGAGCCTCTTCGTAGGATATCGGTTCCATCAGAGCTAGATAACAGCTCTCCTCTGTCTGTATCCCTTCTGTGTCCTCTTCAATTCGATATACATCACTCAATCTCCGTGTTCTGTGTACATCACAGGATGACTCGCTGGTATTACCAGTGCTTGGCTCCTGAGATGATGGAGTATTTGACAATGAAAATTGCAGAGGAGTACGTGGTGGTGTTCTCCTTCTGCTACTCTCACTATCTCTCGTACTTGGCTACCCTCAAGTACTCCCCACTTCAGACATAGTTGTAGGTGCTCCCTCCGGGTTGCTGGAATTTTGTGGATTCAAAAATACCATAGGAATAGATACTTCCTTCTCTCCTTCTTTTGTTTCCCAATCCCAGCTCTTCTCCTTATCAAATATTACATCTCTTGATACCTCCACCTTCCCCGTCTCAATCACGTAAACCCTGTAGCCCTTACTCTGGCTGCTGTAACCTACAAACACACAAACTTGTGATTTGTCGTCCAGCTTTTCTCATTTCTGTGTAGGCACCATTTTATAGCATAAACACCCAAATATTCGTAGGTGTCTAATAGAGGGTTTGTACCCACTCCAAACCTCCAAGGGGGTTTTATCTTCCAGTGCTCTTGTAGGCAATCTATTCTGAATATATGCCACCGTAAATACTCCCTTTGCCAAAAAGGGACTATTGTCAACGCGTCTTAAATTCGAACCTAGAGTCCTTCTTGCTTTATTTTTATTTTTTTTTTTACTTTTTGCTTTTTACTTTCGATTCTTTCTACCTAAGTTCCTTTCGTTCGTTCTTTTTGGTGTATGACAAGGCCGCAGGGCACTTCTAGTCTATTCGAAATCGACCCAGAGATCGAGCGAACTTGCAAATTCCTGAGAAAGGGTAAGAAAGAAGAAAACACAGAGCCGTCAGAACAACAGATTATGGATAATCAGAACGGCCGTGAACATGCTCAGTTACCTCTCTGTAATTTGGGGCAAATGCAGCAACAGCCACTCGTGCCTCAACCACGAGAACCACAGGCTTCTCCACGACGTCGTCTAAGGGATTACGTGGTGCCGAACATGAACAACGTGCAAACAGCCATAAGGATGCCTGCTGTTGCAAGAGAGCAATTCGAGATTAAGCCAGCAATGATAAACATGCTTTATCAGAAGCAATTCATGGGTGGAAACCATGAAGATCCCCATCAGCACCTCAGAGACTTCCTCGAACTTTCAGGTACGTTCAAAAT
>CM071861.1:13418211-13437441 GCA_036759665.1 Gynandropsis gynandra
TGGGATTGCATGATAGATAGGTTGATCGTTGGTTTCGGTAGTCTTGTGGTGAAACCGGTTTCCTAGGACGTTGTCTTATCGTTAGAACCCGAGTAGTTTATTTACTTTCAATATTTCATTCTTCATCCACATACTTTCGTTTAGCAAGTTTGATTCCTAGTTCGAGTTTAGGTAGTGTTGCGTAGTCTCTATGGGATCGACACCTAAAATACTACACACGTGCCGTGCACTTGCGGGTAGTTTAGGTTATTTTATTTAACTCTGATAACGCATCAGCCGAGCTGTTTTCGTGCAAGTAGAAGGGTATGTCAGTTTCTAAGTATTTCAACAAGCTGAAGCTTTTGGAGTCGCTGAGTGCTTGTGATCCTTTATCAGATTGTGAGTGTGCTGATTGCACTTGTGGGGGTTGTGTGTGCAAACTTGCTGCAAAGTTTGATGAGGCGCTATGGAATGGTTCGTTCGAATCTCCTTGCATTTGACCCCCTTCTGAGTCTTCAGAAGGTGTATAGTCTTGTCTTGTAGGACGAGGATTCACGTCCCAATGCGGTTGCAAAAGATGATAAGTCCGCTGATTTCATGCCCCTTGTTTTCCAGTCCAACCCTAAGCCACGACCGTGTGATGAAGGTCATGATCTGGTTCCGATTTGCTCTCATTGAGGGCGGAAGGGTCAGTCGGTGCTTCCATAATGTTGGTTTTCCTGATTAATTCAATGAGCGTCATGAACGAAACTCCAGTGAAGCTAGTCGTGGTCGCGGAGGTTCAGGTTCTGGTCGTGGTCATGGCATGCCCGTAGTTTGTGCGAATGCTGCTCATCTCCATTAGGGTCAATCTACTACTGGTCCGTCTTAAGATTCTCTTAACACGCACAAGCTGAGTGGTTTCTCCTCCGATCAGCTTAAGCAACTCCTTGATGTTCTTACCAACAAGATTGGTGCAAACAAACAAAAAATAGGTAAGACGATATCTACCCCGTGGATAATGGATTCGGGCACTGGGAAACCAGATGGCGGGTCGACTCGATTTTCTCTTTGATGTCTCCTCTATGCCGACATGTTGTGTAGGTTTAACGAACGAACATATGACCTTTGCTCTGCAAAAAAGGCTCGATTCGCCTTTGCGGGGACTTTATGCTCCACAACGTCTTCTATGTGTCCAATCTTCAATGCAATCTGATTTCTTTATCACAGCTCCTTAGTGATACGAATTTTGTTATTCAACTCACCGATCAGGTTTGTGTGATTCATGATCGATGTACGAGGACACTGATTGGAGCGGGTGAGCAATGTGTGTNNNGGGGGGGGGTCTGTACTACTTCAAGGGTGTTGTGACCGCGGGTTCTTTACTGCTTAGTTTTCTTCAGTGGATTTGTTGTATTCTCGGTTGGGACATCCTTCGTTTCAGTTGCTTTCTACTCTTCCATGTGTTTAGTTATATTCTAGTTCTTTGTGTTTGTCTATTAAGAGTTGTGACACATGTCTTCAGACCAAACAAACTCGTAATGTTTTCCTTCTAATACGAGTAAAACCACACATTTTTTAGCTTGTACATTGTGATGTTTGGGGACCATACCATGTTGGTTCTTATTCTGGTGCTCGGTACTTCTTGATAGTGGTGGATGATTTTTTGAGGGCTATTTGGCTCTACCTTTTGCACGCCAAATTTAATGTACACTCTTATATTTGTGGTTTTTGCTCTATGGTTGAGCGTCAACACCGTAGGAAAGTTCTTACGTTTTGCAGCGACAATGGTATCGAGTTCACCTCTGATATGCGTTATATCGAGTAATAAAACCTAGACTAACGCTTCCGCAAGAATACGGATCGTGTAGTAACTAGCAGCCATGGTTAACGCCATTCTCGTCGGTCGAAGATCCATCTTACCCCTAAGATCCAATTTCTTATACAAAGACAATGGTAGCACGCTTACGCTTGCTCCGACATCGATTAGTGCATGGTTTATTTCATAATCTCCAATTTTACAAGGGATTACGAATATACCTGGATCCGGCATCTTTTTGGGTAGATTAGGCTGCAGCATTGAATTCGTTACCATAACGGATTCCATCTCCACGTCTCGCTTGTTCGCAAGTATCTCTTTGAGGAACTTGGCGTATGAAGGCATCTTCTTCAACGCCTCATGGAATGGTATCGTGATGTCCATCTTTTTCAACATCTCAGCAAATTTCGCAAATTGAGCGTCATCATCCTTTTTGCGTTGACGTTGAGGAAATGGCAAAGGAGGTGATCTCGGTTCCAATTTCACGTATTTCGGCTCTCCCTCCTCCTCGGGTTTACTTTTGTACTCTTTGCTGCCACTGCCATTTTTCATTGCTTTGTTGGATGATTCACCTTCGTCGAATGTCGAGGGAATGGTTTGATCAATCAGTCTCTTACGTTGACGTTGTGGGAATGGGAGAGGAGGCGGTCTTGGTTCCGGTTTCACGTATTTCGGCTCTTCCTCTTCCTCGGTTTTCATTTTTCGCTTCTCAACGTAGCTGCCATTTTCCACTGCTGTGCTAGTCACTTCATCCTTCTCAAACATCAAATGAGTGGGCTGATCCACCACTTTGCCACTCCGAAGATATATGGCATTGACGTGTTCACGAGGATTTACTTCCGGCCGCGCCGGTAGAATTCCTTGCGGTCGTGATGATTGTGCAGCGAGTTGTGAGACTTGAGTATCCAAGATCTTAAGATGCGTTTTCACCTCCACAAACTCATTTTTCATCTCTTGATTTTCTGCTCTCATCTCTTCATGACTTGTTCTCAACGCTCTTATATCATTGGCTTGGTTCTTTTGCTCTTGTATGATTTGAGCTAGCATTGATGTGATATCGGGTCTAACTTCTTGTTGCGGAGGAGCAAGCGCACGTGGTTGAAAATTCTGATTTTGGGGCTGCGTCCTCGGCTGGAAATTCTGATTGCGTTGCATCAAACGCGGTTGAAAGTTTCCCGATGCTCGTTGTGCATTGAATGCACCGTCGGAATTCTTGTACGAGAGATTGGGGTGATTCCTCCACTCGGGTGTGTAGGTATTACCCAAAGGTTGGGCGTTGCTCACATAGTTCACCCCTTCGTACCCTTGAATTCCTTGCTCATCCGGCTGCTCATAATATTCTTGCTGATTCATTCCGGACATCATATTGCGGAGCTCATTGAATTCACTTTTCATCTCAGCTCTCATTTCAGCTCTCATTTCCGCTAACTCGGCATATATGGATCGCGTATTATCCACGTTAGCTACTCTCGCTGGAGTGTTGCGATTATACTCTCCGGCGGTTTGATTTCCTTCGTAAGCCATACGATCTATGAGATCCTCGACTTGTGGGAAGGTGAGGTTGCTTAAGGAACCTCCAGCAGCGGCTACGATCAAAATCCTCGTATTGTCCGATAAACCTTGCATGAAGTTGCATATGAGGTAACTTTGATCCATACCGTGATGTGGGCAAAGGCGTTGGTAGCCTTTAAATCGCTCCCACGCTTCATACAAACTCTCGGCTGCCCCTTGCACAAATGTGTTGATGTTGTTCTTGGCTAGCTGAGCTTTGTTTTGAGGGAAGAATCTCGTCATAAATTTTTCCTCTAGCTGATCCCATGACGCAATAGAATTCGCTGGTTGCGAATATAGCCAATCTTGTGCTCTATCTTTCACCGAGAACGGGAAAGCAGCTAGCATTATATCCTCATCCGATACCCCATCTCCAGCCCTTATGGTTCGACATAGCATCTTGAAATCAGTGAGATGCTGGTTTGGGTCCTCGGTTGGTCTCCCTCTAAACGCCGCGTTACCAAGCATTTGAATAAATGCCGGTTGAAGCTCTACGCGGGCGTTTCTTCTTGCAATGCAAGATAAGAGCTGCGTGTGCCTAGGGACCGTGTATGATCCATAGGTCAGTGCCGGTTGCACTCGTTGCGCGTTTTGAACGTTCATATCTTGACGTTCGGCCATTAGCTCTTCAACAAACGGTTGTTCAATCACTTCCTCGGTTTGAAAATCCAAATGTGCTTGCGTGTTATCAACTGAATTGCTTGCACTAGCTTTCGATTCTTTCCGTAGTTTTCGGAGCGTTCTATCGATGTCGGGGTCGAAAACTAGATCCGCTTTTCCGGTGTTTCTCATGCACAATTAAGCTGCACAAGAAAAAGAAGACAAACACAAAGATCACGTGAGATACGAGAAGCAAAAGAACTTGACTCTAAACGAAATGACAAACAAAAACACGAAAAAGCAAGAAACAAACAAGACTCCTAAAAACCTAATGTCTAATCTAAAAGTTTCCTAACTCCTAAGCCGTAATCAATTCCCCGGCAACGGCGCCAAAAACTTGATATGCGTTATATCGAGTTATAAAACCTAGACTAACGCTTCCGCAAGAATACGGATCGTGTAGCAACTAGGGTCGAACACAAGGAATTGATGCGACTTCGTAGCTATTGAACTAATTGAATTAGACGTGTGAGGTGACTAAAGTTGTGATTTTGATTGAGCTGAACTAAACTAAATCGAAGAGAATAGACTTTATGACTAGGCACCATGGGTGTCGAGAGTTTGCATAAAAATGTAATGAAGTTCTAAAAGGATAATTGGTCTAAGGCACTATCATGGATTCAGGGAATTCAAGCTCTCCTATAGGAACTGACTGGCGTAGACTTGTCCACTATCTAGCATGCATATGCCAATGTATCCATTGCGCATCTTACATGCATAGACGCATTACGTCTGCTATCCTAATCCCTAGATTTAACCGATTGACCTGGCGTAGATTCTAAACCGGCTAAACCCTAAATCATGGCTTTGTTCCGAAACCTAATGCCCTGGCGTTGGTTTATTAGATTTCTAAGATCATTCAATCAAGTGGCGTACAGGTAGAGAAAGCATTAAGAACAACCATGAAATCTGAAAACATGATAGAAACCAAATTCATTCATTCAAGTGGCGTACAGGTAATGAAAGCATTAAGCATCACCATTCATTAAGCGTAAGACTTCATTACAACGTAGCAAATCTCTCTAACCCATGGCAAGGAATCTACTCAGACATAAATACAGACAAGGAAACACAAGAGAAGTCTAGATTCGACATAGATGTAGAAAGAGATGACTCCCTATTCATAAACCGATGCCTTCGGTAGATTCTTCTCGCTCCCGATCCGTAGATCCGTCGTTTTCTTCCTTCTTCTCCTTGCCCTAATGTCTCCCAATCTCCTCTGATGTGTTCTGGTTCGTCCCCCCTTTTTAGATCTGATTTTTCCCTTTTAATTTTGCCGATCTAGATCTTAGGAAAGTTTGTTGGAGCGCTGGACCCGAGCGGGCATTCTCTTTACCCGATCGTGCAGGTGACCTACCCGATCGTGCACACACAAATGAGCCCGATCGGGCACCATGCCCGACCGTGTACTTCATCAGCCCGAGTCGTGCAAACTTACGGGGTTTTCTGCCATGAATCAGCCCGAGCGGGCACTCCTAATGCACCCGAGCGGGCACCTATGCCCGAGCATATCCCTTGAGTACCCGAGTCGTGTAAGGCTACGGGGTTGATTGGCATGAAATAGCCCGACCGGGCACTCCCTAGTCACCCGAGCGGGCATGTCTTGAAGTGTAGTTTCCGCTCCTTTCGCTCGGTATTTGAGTACTCGCTTCCATCCGTGGCCTTGCATAAGCCGAACCTTGTTACACAGCTTCGTTCTCGGGTTTAGATTGCATAATCACTCGTGTTTCTCTTCAATCCTTCGTTTCCTACACAAAACACGAAATGTGGATAAAGTCTTCGAATATGCTCAATAGATGAATGAAATATAAATAATCTACTCTAAACTAGACCTAAGAATGATATAAAAACTATAACAAATTACGTGTTATCAACCTCCTTGCGGGATTATCTATTCAGCGAAGGAACTATTCATGAGGCCTCGTGTGTCGATACTCCTAAGCAAAACGGCCGTGTAGTGAGGAAGCACTGCCAAATCCTTAACGTGGCTAGTGCCATACTCTTTCAGGAGTCTCTTCTTGTGGACTTCTGGGGCGAGTGCATTCTTACAGCGAGATACCTTATCGAACTCTGTCGAAGATTCTTAGTGACAAGACCTCCTTTGAGGTTCTTCATGGTACTCCTCTGTCTCTCTCAAATTTGTGTGTCTTTGGTAGCCTTTGCTATGCTCACAATCTTCAGCTTCATGGTTTTGCCTTGCGAAGTCGACGTTGCATCTTCATTGGTTACCCTTTTGCTCGAAAAGGGTGGAGGCTATTTGATCTAGATATCAAGGTGTTTTTCGTGACTTTGAGGATCATTTTCCCTACGGGTCTCCTACAACCGCTTCTTCCTCTCGGCTTATGGGTCACCCGCGACCTTTAGGTAACTCGCAGCCTTCGCTCTCTTTTCTTCTCGTGGCTTCCAACCCGAACTCTCCAATTGTTGTGTGTACTATCTCCCCGTCTTCCGGGTCTAGTTCTAGCGCTGAATCTGGTTGTTTTTCGCTAACGACCACCCTTGGTTCTGGGTCGTCTGTGACCCCGGACGCTTCTATCCCCGGGTCATTGGATATGGGGGTTCGCCTGTGGAAGACTCTGCGTCTTCTCATGACGTCTCTGATCTAGCCGTACATCTAGTCCCTATTCCAGTTGAACCCCTTTGTCGTAATCACCGTCAGCGATTCCCATCTACAAAACTTTGAGATATTGTCACAATCACCGTCCGTATTTTGCCCCCTGCATCTGCTACCTCGTCTCTGGCCACGTCCTCAGGTACGACTCACCCTATCTCTGATTATCTCTCGGCTGATACGTTCTCGTCTCGTCATAAGGTCTTTTAGCGGCAGTCTGTTCATATTCTGAGCCTTCCTCGTTCAACAAGGAGGTTCATGATCCTCGCTGGCAGTCGGCCATGAAATCTGAGATTGATGCTTTGCAGAAGAATCACATTTGGACGCTCGAGCCTCTTCCTCCTGGAAAACATGCAATTGGATGCAAATGGATTTTCAAGATCAAATATCGATCGGATGGTTCTTTTGAGCGGTACAAAGCCTGCTTGGTTGTCATGGGGAACCATCAGGTAGAAGGGATATATTACGACTAAACGTTTGCTCCGGTTGCGAAAATGGCGACCATTCGGACCTATCTTGCCTTTGCTGCTCCTCTTGATTGGGAGGTACATTAGATGGATGTTTTAAATACCTTTCTCCACGGTGATCTCCACGACGAAGTGTTCATGAAGCTTCCAACTGGTTTCGGTGCTGATGGGGACTCTCGTGTATGTCATCTCTGCAAATCTCGTTATGGTCTCAAATAGGCACCATGTTGCTGGTTCGCCAAACTTTCCTCAGCTGTGGTTCAATACGGGTTTGTTCAATACTTCTTAGACTACTCTATTTTCACATACTCTAACGGTCGCAACCGTCTGAGTATCTTGGTGTATGTTGACGACCTCATTGTGTTTTGAAACTCTTCTTCCGAGATCCAGTGCTTCAAGAATTGTTTATGCTCATGCGTCCATATGACAGATCTTGGTTCTTGAAGTTTTTCTTAGGGATCTAAGTCACTCGGAGCCCTTTGGGTTTTTACTTGTGTCAACTCGAGTATACCCTTCGCATATCTCGGAAGCTAGCTCGTTAGGTTCTCGTTATGCTTTCCTTCCCTTTGATCACAATTATCGTTTGACTTTATCTTCGGCTCCTCTTCTCTCTAATCCTAATCGCTACCATCGTCTTGTTGGCCGCCTCGTCTATCTTGGTGTTACACGTCCGGATCTTGCCTGCAGTATTCACACTTTATCTCAATTCCTCCATCAACCACCATCGATCACTAGGAAGCATATCTTTGGGTTGTTCGCTACCTCAAGTCATCTCTGGGTCAATGTATTCTCTTCAAGGCTGGCACTGATCTTACTATTTTTGCATGGTGCGACTCGGACTAGACTGGTTGTCCTTGCACTCGTCGTTCACTCATAGGTTGGTTCATTACCTTAGGCGGTTCTCCTATCTCTTGGAAGACGAAGAAGGAAACACTCTCATACTCCTCTGCTGAAACTGAGTATCGTGCTATGGCTATGAAGGTTTGTAATCTTAAGTGGCTCAAATATTTATTGGATAGCCTCTAGATCTCTCATCATCGTCCGACTTGCTTGTTCTGTGACAGTCAGGCCGCTATACACATCACCGTTAATTTGGTATTCTACGAGCTCATGAAGCATATTGAGATGGATTGTCATTTCATTCAATATAAGTTACTTGCTGGTTCCTTAGTTACTTCTCACGTCTCCACCCATGATTAGCTTGTAGACATCCTTACCATGTCGCTTGGTCGGAAGGAGTGTACTCTCCAACTTGAAAGGGGGGGTAGGTATTAGAGGCTAGTTATGTCTTTTCCTTGCTAGGTTATTTCTATCACGGATGTATATATATTGTCCTTGTATGTGTTGTGCAGCAATAAGGAATTCAAAGAGTCATATTCCGATTCTCTCTTGTCTTCGTGTAATCTAGGCATGATCAAAAGCAATAAGGAATACTTTTGATCTAGCAGACTATATGATGCGTGTAATCTAGGCATGATCTAATATTTATCAAGTTTTACTTTTATAACCTTGACTAGAGTCAAACACATTGACTTAGTGTAACTTAATATAATCGTCTACGGAAAATAGGATCTTGAAAATATACCCCAAGATACTATTTATATAAGAGTTGAGATGGTGTTGTTAGACTCGAATACTATTTTTACATATGCAAACTAGCTAAGGATTTCACAACTATTATTCTTATTCTTTTAGGGAATTCATCATCTTAAATTGATCTACTTGCTCTTGCGCTGAAAATCTGGAACTACCTATCCTTATAGTGCAAACTCTATCCGAGTGTACAAACTATTGAAATCTCTGCCTAACAACTTATACATCGAACGTAATTAATGAACCTACATACTCTCGTAGTACATACTCCTATCTAATATCTAGATCATTGCACAATGACTTATATACTGAATGCATTATCACACGTTATTCTCGATCCTAGATAGAATAATAAGTTGTCAAATGATTACTCATGTCTATCTATTACATTATATCTAGCCTAATATGATGTCTCCATATCTACCAAATCAACCGACAATCAATTTACAGGATCCTAGATAAACTTAAAGAATAAAGCATGCAATAGACTATAGAATTAAGAAAACAATAATCCCATTTAAAACCGGAACAATCACATACACACTAATCTAATCTACAGCGGGGATCAAACCTTTAAATCTACATCATCGAACTAAAATAAAAATAAAAATGGAAAAAGAAAAGAGTTAGAATGCTCGGTCGATTTATCTCGATCTGTTGTAGCCATGATCTCACCATCAATATATTTTGACAACTCGTCTAGATCTTTATGTTATCTGAATAGCTTCTTCACTCCTTCGACACAATCCTAAAATGTTTCTCACATTTTGGATGCTCTAGAGTTGGTTTCCTTGTCCAAATCTAAATTCTCTATACAGAAAATCATTCATATGTTTTATAGAGAACCACTCATTCTTCTTAAACAAATAAAAATTTGAATTTTTATATGGATTTAGTAACATTCAAGGCCAAGCAAACTGTTGCTCTAGCTGAGCACTTGGTTGTTCCATGCCTCTCTCGTTGAAATAGGAATCGTTTTGACTAATTTAGGTGGGGTTTTGATCATCTCGTTTTCATATGTGTTTCTCGCATGATTTAAGAGATGTTTATGATGATAGATGCGAAATTTACGTGTCATTTTGTATCCTTTTCACTCGTTTTTTTATTTTCGTGTCCTTACAGGTTTTGAATGTGTATTTGGTTCATTTCGAAGCTAAAGAATGTACACGGAAAAAAGTACTAGCATCGAGGATCATAACGGAGTAAATGAGACGAGAAACGGGGCTGATCATCAGCTCCAACACAGCCTACGCGAGGTATATCCCGTAGCCTGCGCGGGGTACAACCTTCAACAATCTCAGCATGGCTCGGGCTGATGCTTAGCCCGAGTGGATCACCTTCTCCAAGCAAGCCCGCATGGGGCACTCACCCTTAGCACGTGCAGGGCACATGATCCAGTAAATCCAGCACGAGGCTGATGCTTAGCCCGAGCGGATTCATTCTCACCAAGCCAGCCCGTGCGGGCACACACCTAGCCTGCGAAGGTCGCGTTCTTCACCTGCAAAGAACATAAAAGGAAAATTCCGGCTTGCACGGAAAGGAAGTTTTACCTACCTACACAAAAAGAAAACATGGTTAGAGAAGTGGAATGAGAACCACATTGCTGGAAAATAGAAACAAACGTTGTCCACTTACTCAAGAATAGAACCTAATGTAAAGAAGAATGGAAAACACACGAAAAAAAATAAGACTGAATTTGTTGCAACAAAAAGGAAAAAAGAAAAAAAGGAAAGAGAGGAAGAAGGATATGACACGAAGGGAAGCTGGAGGAGAGCTTAAGTTGGAGAGAATTCGAACAAAAAGTTAGAGAGAAAACATAGCAGAGGAGAGGGTGTTGCAGAGAGTTGCAGAGAGAGAGAGAGCGAAGGGCTGGTTCGTGAGAACTTTTGGCGGAGGAGACATTCAAGGAGCGTAAAAGATCAAATCAGGAAGTTGGTTTCGTTTGGTTTTCCATGTTCTTTAAATTATCTATTTCGTCTCTTCCCTTTCTCAATTGGGCGACGAGCAAAAACTTGGCTGCAATCTCTTCCCGCTGGTTCGATCACTACTTGGGGACCAGTTCTGCACATTATTCCTATCACGGGTCTTTCCTCCCAGCAAGACGATTCAGATGAAGGGATAAATCACGATATTTAGATGCAGAGATGGGGAAACGCTGTTTGAAGCGTGGGGAAGATTTAAGGATCTTTTACATATGTGTCCACATCATGGTCTTGAGCAGTAGTATGTTATCCAAACCTTCTACAATGGGATATCAGACGAGCACAGAACGACGTTGGATAATGCTGCTAGAGGATCGTTTATGGATCTGAGTGTTGAGGAAGCATATGAGCTGATTGATAACCTCGCCATGAACCACACTAGGTCCACACCGAGAGGTATGCTGAACAAGACTAAAGGTCTATATGAGCCGAATCAGAGCAGAGCAATGGGCAATGCAGCGAACGCTACAGTGTAAATTGCAGAAATACATAACACATAGCTTATCAATGCACGGTGCAAGAGAACATGGAAAAATGAATTATGTCCAGCAGCAAGAAAACACGCAATTCCGGAATACCTACAACCCGAATTGGAGGAACCATCGGAATTTTTCGTGTCGAACAACCCAACCGGTAAAGTATTCAGGATTTCAATGAAAGCAGCATCCATACCAGAAACCGCTGCAATTCCAGCAAGCTCAACAAACTCCTTAACCTCCTCAAGCTCCTTCATAAAGCCTTGAGGCGGTGACACTCAAATTCGTAAAGGAGCAAAGGCAGCAACAATCACTTCAAACCAAATTCAAAGCGGACATGGAGACAGCGGCTAATAAGGTCAAAACTCAGATGGAATCCTTGAGGAAGCATGTGAAGATCCTATAGAATTCCATAGCACAGTAAGCTGCCTCAACTTCTCAGAATCCCAGAAAACTTACCGGAAAACCCGATCTAAATCCGAGAAAGTACGTGAGTGCTATTACCTTGTGCAGCGATGATGTGATTGAGAACCCGCCTTTTAAAGAGCAAGAGAAAATTGCTGGAACGTCTATGGATAAAGGCAAAGGCATCATCGTGATTATGGAAGGAGTTGAACAAGATTTGGAAAAACCATATGTTGCTCCACCGGCGTACAAACCTCCGATACCGTTTCCTCAACGGTTGGTAAGCGACAAGAATGAAGAGAGGGTAGGCAGATTTCTAGAGGGCCTCAAGAAGCTCAACATCAACATCCCATTCATGGAAGCCCTCCAAAAATAACTAATCCCGCCAAACTCCTCAAAGAGGTTCTTTCCAATGAGAGGCGTATCGAAGAATGAGATGGTAGCACTAACCAAAGAATGCAACGCCATTTTACAAAACAAGCTGCCCCCGAAGTTAACGGACCCCGAAAGCTTCTCCATTCCATGCACTATAGGGGACATTGATATTGATAAAGCCTTGTGCGATTTGGAAGCAAGCGTGAGCCTCATGCCACATTAGGTCTTCAAGCGGATTAACTTCGGATATCTCAACCCTACCATGATGTCCCTATGACTCGCGAATCGTTTGGTAGGATATCCGAACGGGTTGAACGAGCAAGACGATGGCCTTGGAGAGGAAGCAGATCACGCGGACGTGCGGGTTACTGACGAGGATGCATGGAATGCTGGTGAGGATTCGGATACGTGGGATGCATTGACCGATGGACGGATCACATCCAAGACTCGCGGGCAACCGACCGTCCGAGATTCGCGGGCCACCGAATTCAAAAATGAGACCTTTTGCGTAAACACCCAAATGGAGGCCTTCCCGAAGTCCAAATTCAATGAAACCAAGACCATTGGAACCAGAACTCAAAAACCTTTCAGACGAGTACCGGACCCCCGCCGTAATATCGCTTTTCTGGCGACATTCCAGCGATATTTTTGACGAGACCCCTAGTGCACACTTAGAGCCAAATTCCGAGATTTCAAGCATGCTAAAGGGGACTTAGACTAGATCCAAGACCAAGAGGCTAAATTAGAAGGTTCAAGACATCTTAGAAGCCCTAGCTAGGACTACTATTTGCATGAAGGGTTTCTTTTCCGTAGGAACAAGCTTTGCATTTCCCATAGTTCTATTAGAGATTTATTGGTGCGTGAGGCACATGGGGAGGTTTGATGGGTCATTTTGGGGTAGCTAATACATTAGTATACTTGCATGAACACTTTTGTTGGTCTCATATGATCCGAGATGTGGAATGAATTTGTGAGTATTGCAATACGTGTAGGAAGTCTAAGTCTAGGTTGCAACCTCAAGGGCCTTACACGCCCTTACCCATACCTAGTGAGCCTTAAGTCCATCTTTCTATGGACTTTGTGTTAGGACTGCCTAGGACTAGGTATGGTCGTGATTACATTTTTTTGGTGGTTGATAGGTTCTCAAAGATGGCGCATTTCATTGCATGTAGGAAGACCGATGATGCATCACATGTAGCTAATCTCTTCTTTAGGGTTGTTGTCTTTGCTGAAATCCGAATACTTTATCGGTTGAGTCGTTCGGTATGAAAGATTCGGGTGGTTCCTCCAATTCGGGATATAGGTATTTCCGAATTGGGTTTTTCCTTGCTATTGGGCGTAATTCATATGTTCCACATTCTCTTGCAACGTGCATTGATAAGCCACGTGTTCTGTATCTCCGCAATTCACGCAGTATAGCCTTTGTTGCATTACCCATTGCTCTGCCCTGATTCAGCTCATATAGACCTCGAGTTCTATTAGGCATACCTCTCGGTGTGGATCACATGATGTGGTTCATGGCGAGGTTATTGGTCAGCTCGTATGCCTCCTCCACACTCAGATCTATAAACAATCCTCTAGCAGTGTTATCCAATATCGTTCGGTGTTCGTCTGAAATTCAATTGTAAAACGTTTGGATAACATCCCACTGCTCGAGACCATGGTATGGGCACATCATTAGAAGATCCTTAAACCTTCCCCACGCTTCAGACAACGTTTCTTCATCTCTGCATCTAAACGTTGTGATTTCCCCCCATCTGAATCATCTTGCTCAGAGGAAAGAACCGTGAAAAGAACAGTGTGCAGAGCTGGTCCCAAGTAGTGATAGAACCAGCGGAAACGATTGTAGCCATGTTTTCACTCGTCCCCCAATTGAGAAGGGGAAGAGGCGCAGTAAGATCGCGTCTTTTGAGACTCCATATATCTTGAATGTACCGGAAAGCTCTAGGAAATCTCTGAGGTGCTGATGGGGATCCTCGTGGTTTCCACCCATGTATTGCTTCTGATAAAGCATGTTGATCATCGTCGACTTAATTTCAAATTGTTCTCTGGCAGTAGCAGGCATCCGTATGGCTGTTTGCACGTTGTTCATATTCGGCACCACGTAATCTCTGAGGAGATGTGGTGGAGGAGCCTGTGGTTCTTTCGGTGCAAGATGTTGTTGTTGCATATGTCCATGAACATTCTGATAATCCATCTGTCGTTGATCTGGCAGCTCTGTGAAGGACAATAGAAACGATTTAGGTAGAAAGAACGAAAGGACAAAAAATAAAAAAGGAAAACAAAACAAGAATGACTGTAGGCTCGAATGTAAGACGTGTTGACAATAGTCCTCGGAAACGGCGCCAAAAACATGATGCGATTCAAAGTTAAACAAATATTAACCTAAACTATCCGCAAGTGCACGGCACGTGTGTAGTACTCTAGGTGTCGATCCCACGGGGACTACGCAACATAACCTAAACTCAAACTATAAATCAAACTTTCAAACGAACGAATATTGGTTTTAAGATTAAAATACTAAAAACAAATAAACTAGCGAGTTCTCAACAGTGAGAAAAACGTTTTAGGAATCCGGTTTCACCACAAAACTACCGAAACCAACAATCAACCTATCTAATCATGCAATCCCGATCAAGTCATCTTAGGCAAATGATCCTAACATGATCTCTACCTTCTCTCAAAGCATATACACGTGATCTAGTCAAGTTATTCCCTACTTTCCTGGCTGACACCACAAGCTAAACCCATAAGTTATGTTATTCATCCGTTTGACCCCCAACCGATGCTACCCTACTTTCGTGGCCTAACCGCAGTTGTTCTAAACATGATTATCCTGAATTAGAATTTCCTTTCGGTCCTTCTCCTAAGTTCCTAAAACATGCATCTACGTGGCCACTCACAAATACAAGTCAATCAAGCACTCAGAAAAAGAATAGATAAACGAAAACAGGAAATTGCATTTAAAGATAAATCAAAAGCGGTTCTGGGATCGCCAAGGGCTAATCCCTTCTCCTAGAACAAAAAGACTACTCACTCATGCGTCCCTAAACGAACATAATCAAAATAGATAGTTTAAGGAACATGAAAACCAAATGAAACCAAAGTTCGTGTTTGATGCCCCTTGAATGTCTCCTCTGTAAGTCTCTGTCTTCTTCTCCCTACAACATCTCTCTGTCTGTAACTGTGTAAATTCCCCTCCCTCACGTCTGTAACACGACTAAATATGTCCTCTTTCCTCTTATATTCTCTTTCCTTTTCTTCTTCTTTCCCCTTTGGCATCCTTTTCCATTCTTTCCCGCGGTCTTTCCTTTTGTTTTCAATCGGTTAAAACATTTCCTTTTTTCTCGTGATGTAGGTCTATCTTCATGCCTGGCCGTGCGTCGAGTTGTGCCCGATCGTGCTGCAACTCAGTAGCTGGTGCCCGACCGTGCAAGAGGATGAGAACGGGTCGTGCTGAACATTAGGGGATGATTAATGTGTCAAGAGCCTGGCCGGGCAAGAATTGGTGCACAGTTGTGCATGAGGGTTTGGCTGATGAGCCTTGTCATGCAAAGGACTGGTGCACGGTCAGGCATGAGTGTCCATTGCTGAGCCCGGTCGGGCTGAAGGTGCTGCACGGTCGGGCACTCCATTCCTTCATGTGCCTGATGGTGTGGTTAATATCAAGTAATAATTTACCTAGACTAACGCTTCCGCAAGAATACGGATCGTATAGTACCAGGATCGAACACGAGGAATCGATGCAACTCTAAAGCTAGTAAACTAATGAATAAGATGTGTGTAATCGATAAGTGATGGGAATGTGAATGCAACTAAACTAATCGAGAAATCGTCCACGAACACTTCCATAATTTCACCATTTACATCAGAGAAGATATAGGTCATGCACCGCTGAAAAGTAGCCGATGCATTACACAAACCAAAGGGCATCCGACGATAGGTTTTGAATCCCTCCCCAATTGATCTGTGTTTATGTGGTTATGAGTTTAGAAGTCTACTTGATAAGGATTGTCCGAAATTCCATCTTTTTCTTGGGTTACGACCTGTTGTGCTCGGATCGCACAGAAATCTGCTCGGAGTACGTCTAGCTTGGAGTGCGTCTAGCTCGGTGTTCGGGATCTCTTTCATCTTTCCTTCGTCCAGCAGCTTTGTGTAATGTTTAACTTTGTTAGGGTAATTGTAAAGTCCCTCTCCAGCTGCTAAAAGAGTCATCTCAAGAGAATCCATGTTCTCAAACTCTTCGATAACTTCCTCGGCTAGTTTCTCTAAGACGTCTATGTAGAATACCGAGTCTACCATACAAGGTTGTTTAAGTGTGCCGTCGAAATTAAACTATACTTATTCATCTCCAAACTTCAATGTGAGTCTACCTTCTACACAATGTATGATTGTCTTAGCCGTATTAAGAAACAGCCTATCGAGGATGATTGGGATATTCTTGTCCTCCTCCATATCCAAGACGACGAAGTCAACCGGGACGAAGAACTTCCCCACTTGCAAATGTACGTCTTCCAGCATACCCTCGGGTATTCTAATGCTTCGATCAGCCATGGTAAGCGCCATTCGTGTAGGTCGAAGATCCATCCTACCCTTAAGATCCAATTTTTCGTATAATAACAATGGTAACACGCTTACGCTTGCTCCGACATCGATTAGTGCATGGTCAATTTCATAATCTCCTATTTTACAAGGGATCACGTATATACCTGGATCAGGCATCTTCGTGGGTAGGTTTGGCTGCAGCATCGAGTTAGTCACCATGATGATTTCCGTCTCCACATCTCGCTTGTTTGTAAGTACATCTTTGAGGAACTTGACGTATGAAGGCATCTTCTTCAATGCTTCGTGTAATGGAATAATGATGTGCATGTTCTTCAACATCTCAGCAAACTTTGCAAATTGAGCATCCTCGTTCTTTTTGCGTTGGCGTTGAGGGAATGGCAAAGGAGGAGGCCTCGGTTCGGGTTTGACGTATTTAGGCTCCTCTTCTACGTGTTATCAATGATTCTCCCTTTTCAAACGTTGAATGAGTGGGCTGATCCAATGGCTTACCACTCCTTAAGTTAATAGCGTTGATTTGCTCACGAGGATTTGCTTCCGGTCGCGCCAGTAAAACTCCTTGCGGTCGTGCTGCCCCTTGTGCAAGTTGTGCAACTTGCGTCTCCAATTGTCTAAGATGAGTTTGAAAGCTCTCTAGCTGCTTCTTGGTGTTATCTTGATTCCTCACAAAATTACTCTTACTTTGTTGTATTTCCAACATCAAGTTACCTTGATTTTCTTGGAAGTGGAGGAGACGAGTGAACATGGCGTTGATATCGAGGTCTGCTTCGGATTGATTTGGCTGTGGCTGAGACACATGCGGCTGATGGTTCTGAGTTAGGATGTGTATCCTTGGCAGAAAGTTTTGATTTTGTTGCATCATCCGTGGTTGGAAATTCCCCGATAAACGTTGTGCATTGAGTGCACCGTCGGAATTCTTATACGAAAGGTTAGGGTGATTTCTCCACTCAGGGTTATAAGTGTTACCTAGAGGCTGATTGTTGCTCACATAATTCACCTCCTCGTACCCTTGAATTCCTTGCTCTTCTGACTGCTCAAAGCACTTTGATCGATACGCTTTGGACATCATTTGGTCGATTCCACTGATTTGATCTTTTACTTCAGCTATCTCGGCATATAAGGCATGCGTGTCATTCAAGTTAGCTACCCTTGCTGGAGTGTTGCGATTGTATTCTCCAGCGGTGTTGCTGCCTTCATCAGCCATAAGATCGATTAGGTCTTCGATCTGTGGAGACGTGAGATTACTCAAAAAACCTCCAGCGGCGACTATGATCAATCCTCGTGTTATCCATGAGTCCTTGTAGAAAATTATGTATGAGATAACCCTGATCCATGCTGTGATGTGGGCAAAGGCGTTGATAGCCTTTGAATCTTTCCCACGCTTCGTATAGACTCTCAGCTGCCCCTTGAACAAACGTGTTGATTTGATTCTTGGCAAGCTGAGCTTTACTCTGAGGGAAGAATCGTATCATTAAATTTTCTTCTAGCTTCCCAAATGTCCTATAGAGTTTGTTGGTTAGGAATACAACCAGTCTTGTGCTTTATCCTTCACTGAGAATGTGAAGGCAGCGAGCATGACGTCCTCATCCGAGATTTTGTCTCCGGTTCTGATAGTTCTGCATAGCATCTTAAAGTCAGTAAGATGCTGGTTCGGATCCTCGGTGGGTCTCCCTCTGAACACTGCGTTACTGGGCATCTGGATGAATGCCGGCTGTAATTTCACGCGAGCGTCTCTCCTAGTGATGCAGGACAAGAGTTGTGTATGCTTAGAGACCGTGTATGATCCATAAGTTATCATTGGTTGCATTTGTGGCACGTTTGGTTGAATTTATGGCGCATTCAAGTCTCGACGTTCTGTCATTAACTCTTCTTTGCTCTTGTATACAATCTGTGGTTCGACTACTATCTCGGTGTGGGGGTCTAGGTGCACCTGTGTGTTATCGACCGGTTGGCTTGCACTAGCTTTCGTTTGTCTTTTTAATTTTCTGAGCGTTCTATCGATAACTGGGTCGTAAACTGGATCAGCACTTCCGGTATTTCTCATGCACAAGTGAGCTGCACGAGATAAAGAAACAAAACACATAAGTGGTGTGAGTTCCAAGAAATAAACGAATTTGAGTCAAAACAAAGAAAGCAAAAATACGAAAAAGAAACAGATAAGACTCCGGAAAGGACTTGATACAAGCTCCGTAACTTAAGCCGCAAGAATGGAATGGGTTGAGTTGGTAGAAGGCCTAAGGGCACTCTCTAGCCAAGACTCGGTGGTAGGGAAGGTGGACGAAGGGGAACAGGCCAAGAGGGGCGCTCGCTCGATCCTTCAAGTGATGGATGGACGGGTGGATCGTAGGAAACCACGAAGGTTATGGACGTGACCTTCGATACAGTCTCTCGTTCGTCTTGGACTCCCGGAGCACAAGAGGAACTAAGGTGGCGAAAACTCGCAAGAATTGAAGAGAACTTATAATTTTTTTTATTCAAATCAAGATTCTTCCAACAAAACAAAGGCTCGGTTTAAATCATGACCGAGAGAGAACAAGAAAGGGAAAATACAATATGGTCGTTGGGTCTTAATTCAGACAAGGCAAAGAAAGGCAAGGTGGATCTCGGTGGAAAAGGCAAGGGCCGTTGGGTTTGAAATTTGAATTTCAAACGGCTATGTCCGGTTAAGGCAAGTTGGGCGCCGGCCAAGATATGGCAAGTTGTTGCCTTTGTTCATGACACCATTTGGTGGAGTTCCTAGACTTCATTGATGACAAAGAGGGTCTTGGTT
>CM071861.1:13454615-13484126 GCA_036759665.1 Gynandropsis gynandra
TCTTTCGTTAGCAAGTTTGATTCGTAGTTCGGGTTTAGGTAGTGTTGCGTAGTCTCTGTGGGATCGACACCTAAAATACTACACACGTGCCGTGCACTTGCGGGTAGATTAGGTTATATTTAACTCTGATACGCATCAAAATCTACTGAAGAAGAAATGTAAATACAATAATGTGTATTATGTGTAATAAATGTAGATGATGTGTAATGTAAATGACGTGTAACGTCCATGATGTGTAGTAATGTATATGATGTGTAATCGAACAATCGAAATGTTAATACAATCGAACAGTTTATATAAACGATGTTTGATGTATTACAAATTAGAAATATCTAATATCAACGGGCATCTTTTGAAAATATTAACGGATATCCGTTGAAACACGAAATCGCCCCCGACACTTAGAAAACATTTCTAAGTTTTCCTCATTTCTAACGGACATCCGTTTGAAATTTCAAACGGACACCCGTTACAAACGTTTCAACGAGTATCAGTGGGAACCTGTAACGGTCGAGAATATTCTAACGGGCGTCCGTTGGCAATTTGTAACAGATGCCCTTTGATGTTTTTTGTAAACAATTTTAATATTTTAATTAAAAAAATTTAGTTTAAAAAAATATTATTATTTTTCATTTTTTCTATTTTTTTACCACGTTTCCAACTGATGCCCGTTGCAAATTGCAACAGTCATCCGTTGCAATGTTTTCCCGCCAACATAGGGAAATACATGATCGAGCTTAGGGAGGACATGACCAATCGTGCAAGGGATCAAACTGATCTGTGTGCTATAACCTATCAAGAACACTATGCATGCAAGAGGCTATGTACACGACGACATCGAGGACGTCCACCTAATGAATAGCACGTTTTATTCACGCTCATGACCTTAAACAAGCGCTTCTCGGGAGGCAACCTGATAACACATAGTGTGTGTTAGTTTTAGGCTAAGCATTTACATCATTTTCGCATAGATTGCATAGCATGAATTGCGAAACCGACATGAATATTCTCTATGTACTCCTTTTTGTTGATTTTCAGGTTTTAATACGACAAGACCCATTCGAGCTTTAGAATGTCTATTCTAGGATTCAACATTAGGAACAACTTCAAGCCACAGAACCAAACGGAACACCCGAGCATCGAGCGAAAGGAGTGAAAAAAAAGAAGTTAACACAGCCGCTTGAGCTTGGAAGAGGCCCCGCGTGGCCTGTAACTCCAGCAGATGTTGCACGACTCGGGGAGCTAAGGAGCATGCACGGATTTGGCTGAAAGTGATGACCTCGCGAGGGGTGGTTAAGGAGCCCGCGCGGGCTGCCATTCCAGCGGAAGTAGCACGACTCGGGGAGCTTATCAGCATGACTCGGGGAGCTTATCAGCACACTCAGGCTGGTTGAGGAGAACATAGGCCGCGCGGATTGAGCCTTAGCCCGCGCGGGTCCCCTTTCTTGGAAAATTCTGTGTTAGGTTTGAACGTGAATTAGAAATAGGAGGAAGCCATTCAGGAGCAAAGGGACAATGCATAGACCAGGAAAAGAGACCAGAACACACAGGAGACAAAGGAGAGAACCGGAAGAAGACTTTGGCCACCCCGAAGGATTCATCCGAGGCCACGCTCGGGATAATAGGGAAGATGAAGATATACTTTGTTTGTGTTTGTTTCCCTATGTATTCTAAGTAGTTCTATTATCATGGGTTAGGGATTCCATTGTAATGGATTGTTGATTCTTAATGCTTGATTTCAGTTTTGTTCAATCGTATGGTTCGATAGTTTTCTTCAATCGTATGGTTCGATAGTTTTGTTCAATCGTATGGTTCGATAGGTTTTGTTCAATCTAGTCCCGTCATTGCATTATCATTTATTTTCCAGTTTGATATCCATCTATTGATCGATCTTCTTCTCGTGATATCTCATTCTAACGCTGCACTCAGTCTCCAAGTTCGACCCTGGTACTACACAAACTGTATACTTGCGGTAGAATGGTCTAGGAAATTTAAAACATGATTTCCGCACATCAAGTTTTTGGCGCTTTTGCCGGGGACTAGTTACGGCAGTAGAATTAGGATTTCGTTGAGTTTAGATCCAGTCCTTTCAAAGTCTTTTGTTTGTTTTTGTTTTCTGCATTTTTCTTTTATTTTGAGTTGATTACATCTTTTTTGAGCTAAGAATTTGTTTGTTGTTTTCCTACGTGTAGATCACTCATTATATGTCTAGGAGTTCGAGAGGCAAAGAACTCGTCTTCAAACCCCGATATTGACAAGACTACGCGAGCGTTAAAGAAACAACAAAAATCAAGGCGTACTGGTTCCGAGAATATTGAGGAAACGCCAAGTGAACGAGAAATAGATATATTTAGTGAAGAAGAGATGGCTCAAGAGGAAGTGAAGAAGAGATGGCTCAAGAGGAAGCACCGGAAACTTATGGGCGTACACAACGCCTAAACACACACAGTTTCTCTCTTGCATTCGAAGGCCCGAGATAGACCGGAATAGATTTGAGTTATAGTCGGCCTTCATTCAGATGTTGAGTGAGTCAATCGCCATTCCGGGAACGACCTATGGAGGATCCGAACAAGCATCTCACTCAGTTCAAGATGATGTGTTCGAACATGAAAGCATATCCCGGAATTAACGATGAAGCAATTATGTTTCTTGCCTTCCCATTTTCAGTTAGGGAGCATGCTCTTGAGTGGCTCTACACGCTACCTCCAGATTCTATTCATACGTGGATCTAGCTCGAAAAACGCTTCATGATGCGATTCTTCTCACCACACAAGACGCAGCTATGGAAGAACAAGATCAATTCGTTACACAAGATGATAAAGAGAGTCTTCCGGAAGCGTGGCTGCGATTCAAAGGATATCAACGCGCACCACGGGATGGATAAAAGATACCTCATTGCCATTTTCATTGAGGGTCTTCGTGATGAAGTTCGTGACTGGTTGAATGTCGCTTGTGGAGGTTCACTTCATGACCTCCCATTCACAACTATTGAGGCCAAGATTGAGAAGATGGCTGAGGGAAGAAAATTATGTCGGGAGAATATAATCGAAGGACATCAGCCAAGGGAGCGGTCAACGAGGTGCTTGCATTGCAAGCTGAGCTTGTTGAGATGAAGTTACAAATGGTATCAATGCACCAATCCTCTCCCGATTCTCACGGATTCCAGGATGTTGCAGATGCAAATTATGTTGCCAAAAATCCATACTCCAACACCTACAATCCGGGCTGGAAGAATCATCTGAATCTGTCATATCAGAACACCGACAACGTCTTGAACCTGTTACAAGGAAGCTACCAGTCGAGACTGTTTCAAAGCCAGTTGCGGAACCAAAATTTTCAGCCTAGAGCGCAAGGGTATCAAGGGTATCCGCCGAGAGGAGTATCAATGCCATTTCCACAACAAGAGGGGAACAACGAGATCATGTCTATGTTTGCGCAGCTTTAACAAGGACAAAAAGATCAATTCTTTGAGCTGAAAAGTATAAGACGGGATCAAGAAGATACGAAGAAGCAAATTGGGAAAATTCAGACATATTTGGAGATCCTAGATACCCAAGTTGCACAGCTTGCAGAAAGCGCATCAAAACAGCAAGGAATTCTAACGGCAAAACCTGAGCTGAATCCTCGTGAGCATTGCAATGTTGTCATGTTGAGAAGCGGGACAGAACTTGCGGACGTCACTCCCCAAAATTGCGAGAGAGGAGAGTGCTCAAAGTCTTCCACGATGAAGGCTAGCGATCATGAGCATCATGAGGAAGCACGAGATGAGGAGAAAGAACAACCAGTTTATGTGGCACCGCCACCAAAACATCCTCCACTTCCATTTCCCGGTCGCCAAATGAAACCAGCTGATGATTCAAAATTTTCCAAGTTCGCAGCAAGGTTGAAAAGATGGAGATTTCTATGCCCTTCCACGAGTTAATCATGCATATCCCTTCCTACGCTAACTTCCTCAAGGATATACTCACCAAGAATTGTAGAGTGGAAGAGGAGACAGTGATGATCACCGCTGCGACACACGTTGTTATCCATCATGTAGTACCACAGAAATTACCTGATCCAGGTACCTTCGTCATCCCCTGCAAGCTCGGAACAGTTAACATCCACAAAGCCCTTTTTTTATTTAGGAGCTAGTGTCAGCATCATGCCACTTTCGATGCGCGAGAAATTGAACATTGGAGAGATTCAATCTACGAAGATGGTATTACAGATGGCTGATCGTTCGGTGCAACACTCGATAGGCATTGTGGAGGATGTACCTCTTAAGGTAGGCGACTACTACGTCCTCGTTGATTTCGTGGTTTTGGATATGAAGGAAGATGAAAGAATACCTATCATTTTGGAAAGACCATTCCTCCATACAGCCAATGCCATCATCGACGTTAGAGCAGGGAAATTAACGATGAAGATAGGGGGAGAGAATATAGAGTTTGGGCTGAACAAGAACCTCAAAGAACCATTCGTAGTAGAGCCTGAGTTCTCGGTGGATGTGTTGGACAAATTGGCAGATGAAATGCTCGAAGAGTTTATTAACGTTGATGTTTCGAGTGACCCATTGATCCCATGACTAGAGATACAGATCAAGACGATGACCACAGACACGGACAAGCTTCGAGAGCTTCAGAGGAAACGCAAGGCAAGGGAGTACATGAACGGTCAGCCGACTTCATGAAGTGCACGACCAATCTGAAACGTCCACCCGATCGGGCACACACCAGCAAGCCAAGCACGACCGGGCATAGGCTGAGTCCGATCCGTGCAACATTTTCGGCCAAAACAAGCATTGCATGCCCAACCGTTCAGAATGACATGCTTGACAAAATGTTTATCTTGACCTGCAACATGACCGGGCAAGAGAAGAGCATGGGAGAGCTGGCTGATCTTGCAAGGCGGATAAACCATCCGAGTGCCATACCCGAATGAAGGATACGATGTAGGAGGCGTCGTACACAAAGGCGAGGACGTCCACCTCGATGGTGATGAGGAGAGCATTCGGTCAAGCTCGCGGCCTTAAACAAGCGCTTATCGGGAGGCAACCCGACTTTTGCATTCTCATTTCATTTTTACGACCTATTCTTATTCTTTTCACATTCACATACTCGGTTAGCTATTACGTTGTATTCCTCCTTTTGGATTGTGTGATGTTTTTTTTTCACAGGTTTTCCGACTTCGATATTATCCCTTAAGTAGGAGGCGCATACAACGTCCAGCCGCATCATCAACTCGGGACAGCAAGATACACAAGGTGCACACATTCTAACCCTTATTTTCCCGTGTTTTGGTCTGCGAGATTTTCTCTTAGGTCTTGAACACCTAGACGGTGTTTCATTCAAGTCTGGGGAGTACTCGTCGAATAACATTCATGTGATAAGGGTTAGATGTTGATTTTTGTTTTTTTAGGAATAAGCGGATGGATACCTAGCATGAAATTTCAAACTTTAGTCATTATTGTACGACTTTGTCGAATCGTGAACAGATAGTCTAGGTTTGCTAAGAAGTCTTTTGGATATCGATTAGTCTAGTAGTTGTGCTTGAAGCCAGGATCTATAGCTTCATTTCATCTCCTAGGTTTCAGTACTAAGTATACATATCTCCATGTATATCATTCATTCCTTGCTTTGTTGGATACATTTTACCGTTCATGGATTATTAGATTCCACGTGCTTATACTCCACTGTCAATAGAAATAAGTTTCTAACTATTTCAGGTTTACATTGATATGAGTACATTGAGATTTATGGTTTGGGTCTAAGTGATGGGATGAGGCGCTATTCTACGTCCTAAGGGTTAGAGTTGATGCGTAATACTCGGTCTAAAAATTCTTCAATGACGCACCTCTTCACTCCACTAAGGTTACACCTTATGAGTGTGCCATCGACAGCTTGGGTCTAAGTAGAAAGCCATCCTCTTCGACTTCGATGTCCTAGAAACCAAGTGCAGATCTAGAAAGAAAAAAAGAGGAAGAAAAGAGAATAAGAACAAGAATACGAGTCTAATGATATCTCGTGCAAGCTTAGGGGAATTGGTATGCAGATTGCTTGGACGTTGTCTAGGGGTATGAAATAGACTTAGGTTATTGGTAGGAGTGTATGGCTTGTGACTTTCGGTTGATATAAGTCTAAACTAGGTACGCTTAGGCTTACGTTCATGTGACGCGTTGTTTTGCATAATGACTAATCCTTCGAAGTTTTCGTGCTAGTGTCCATTGTTGTTTAGCTCTTCTTGTACTCGACTCTAGGTTTTGCTCGAGGACGAGCAAAGGGTAAGTATGTGGGAGTTTGATAACACGTAGTGTGTGTTAGTTTTAGGCTAAGCATTTACATCATTTTCGCATAGATTGCATAACACGAATTGCAAAACCGACACGAACATTCTTTATGTATTCCTTTTTATTAATTTTCAGGTTTTAAGGTGACAAGCCCCATTCGAGCTTTAGAATGTTTATTCTTGGATTCAAACGCGTATAATGGGAGCTACAAGCCATTCGGAACAAATTCAGGCCATAGAACCAAACGAAACACCCAAGCATCGAGCAAAAGGAGCAAAAACAAGAAGTTAACACAGCCCACTGAGGCTTGGAAGAGGCCCTGCGTGGGCTGTAACTCCAGCAAATGTTGCACGACTAAGGGAGCTAAGGAGCACGCATGGATTTGGCTGAAAGTGATGCCCCCGCGTGGGGTGGTTAACCAGCCCGTGCGGGCTGCCGTTCCAGTTGAAGTAGCACGAGTCGGGGAGCTTATCAGCACGCTCGGGCTGGTTGAGGAGAACTTAGCCCGCGTGGGTCCCCTTTCTAGGAAAATTCTGTTTTAGGTTTGAACATGAATTAGAAATAGGAGGAAGCCATCCAAGAGCCAAGGGACGACGCACAGACAAGGAAAAGAGACCAGAACACACATGAGATAGAGGAGAGAACACGGAAGAAGACTTCGGCCACCCCAAAGGATTCATCCAAGGCCACGCTCGGGATGATAGGGAAGATGAAGACCTACTTCATTTGTGTTTGTTTCCCTATGTATTCTGAGTAGTTCTGTTATCATCGGTTAGGGATTCCATTGTAATGGATTGTTGATTCTTAATGCTTTATTTCGATTTTTTTCAATCGTATGGTTTGATAGGTTTGTAGTGTGTAATGCGTTCTTACCTTGTTTATTTCATGATTGAATGAGACTAGATCCATTTGGTGAGATTAGACACATTTGAATGAAATTAGAGATTCGTCTAGTCATCGAGAGAGTCGGACTTGAGTCTTGAAATTAGCCTTCGAATGAATTAGATTAATGAGAATCTAGCGATCGGTTAATCTATTTAGGAACGGTAGAACTCCCATTGTTCGTCACGCATTTAGGATATAGGTTTACTACATCGAGAGATGAGTACGTTTATATCCTAGATAGTGGATTTAGGCATTGAGAGAGTCACTTTCGTCAATAGAGGTCGAGTTCTCATTTTTCCAATAGTAGAGGTTAGAGTTCCCCATTGTACTTCATGCATCTAGACGTTCCGTGCGCATCGAGAGATAAGTGATGTTGATTCCCTAGGTAGAGGATTTAGGCATCGAGAGAGTCATTTCCGATAGTTGAGGTAGAACTCCCCACTCGTTCTTCATGCATCTATATTTTCCGCGTTGCATCGAGAGATGAGTGTCGTTGATTATCTAGGTAATGGACTTAGATTTTAGTTCACCGTTGATTGATATAAACCGATTTCATGTTCTATAGAAACATCCATTGCATGTCCTGGTATTCCCGAAACCCATGGTACTCTATCTTGTTGAGTCTATTCCCGTCATTGCATTATCACTTATTTTCCAGTTCGATATCAGTCTATTGATCAATCTTCTTCTTATGATATCTTGATTCTAACATTGCACTCAGACCACAGAGTTCGACCCTGGTACTACACGAACCGTATACTTGCGGTAGAGTGGTTTAGAAAATTTTAAACCTGATTTTCGCTTATCACAACCTGAGCCCTATATTCTTTTAGTTATTTCGCTTTAATATTTTTAAGAATTCGACTCTTATTCTTATAGGAAGCATGCACCTTACCAACAACCCCGCTGTATTGTACTGTATCCTTCGGATTGTGTGACTTTTGTTATAGTTTTCCACTTCAGCATCATCCAAAACATAAGGATAGACGCGTACGCCCAGCTGCTTCAACTCGAGACAGCAAGCACGCATCAGGTGCACATGTTCCCATCTATTTTATTTTTCCCCGAGTTTTTGCATGCTAGCATTTCTCTTAGGTTTTGAACACCAGAACGGTGTTCTGTTCAAGTCTGGAGGGGTCCTCTTTAAGTATCATGATTGTGATTAGGATTAGATGTCGAGTTCTTCATTTTATTTTAGTTTTTATGTTAGTTAAGATTAAGACGGACGGTTATCTAGTACAAAAAATTTCGAACTTTAGTCACCTCTGTGCAACTTTATCGAATCGCGAACAAAATTCTAGGTTTGTTGAAACATACGTTTATTTTAGATATTGATTAGTTAGTGGTCGTGCATGAATCCATAGCCTATATTTTTATTCCACCCCTAGGTTTCAATCCCAAGCACTTATATCTGCGAGCATACCATTCATTCTTTGTTTTGTTTCGATCGTTATACTTCCACGCATTTACACTTCGCTGTCAATAGAATAAGTTCTTTAACTATTTCAGTCTTACATTGACATGAGTGCATCAATATTGATGGTTCGGGTCTAAGTGGTAGGTCGAGGCAGTTTTTTTACGTCCTAAGGATAAGAGTTGATGCGTATTCACAATAGTTTAATCAAAAGAAAAAAAATCTGCAATGGCACGACCTCTTCACTCCATTAAGGTTACAAGACCTTATGAGTGTGCCAATCGGCAACCTGGAACTATGTAGAAGACTGTCCTCTTCAACTCTGACATCCTAGAAACTGAGTGCGAATTTTCAAAAAAAATGTGTGGAAACCGAAAACAAGAAAAAGAGAACCGAAAAAGAAAAATAATTGTTTTAAAGAATGGTATCGAACTATTTGCACATTAGAATAGGTATGGAGATCGCTTGGTTGTTGTCTAGGATTTTGTGAAATAAACTTAGGATTTGTGTAGGATTGCACGGTTAGTGGTTTTTGGTAGATAGAGGTCTAAATTTGTTGCGCTTAGATCTATGTTCGTGTGACGCGTTGTTTTGTAGGATGGCTGACTTTTCGAGTTGTTTGTGCTAGTGTCCGATTGTTGTCTAACTCCTCTCATGTTTAGTTCTAGACTTGCTCGAGGACGAACAAAGATTCAAGTCTGGGGAGTTTGATAATGTCTATTTTGTTATAGTATTTTAGTTCATTTTCATAGTTAGCCTAATCATTAATTTAGACGTTACCAAGCATTAAGCATCATTTAGTCCTCTTTCATCGTTTTCTCATGTTATTGTAGGAAATGAAATATCGGGATACAAGCACAAGTAAATGAAGCAAACCCACTCTCTTATCACTTGTGCATGATCAGCATCCAAAGAATCATAACCCAGAGAAAAGAAAGGGAAGATATGGCCGCTTACAAAAATGAAAACAATAGCTGCTTACAAAAATGGAAACAATGGCCGCTTAGAAAAATCGAAATTGTCGGCCTTTTGAACAAAATGGAAATGTGATGGTTGCCTGCACAAAATGGAAGCATGGCTGGAGATGAGGAATGGAAATAAGTAGCCACAGCTTACAAGAAGTAGAAATCAGCCGCTGGCCTTCAAAAATCGAAACTCACGGCTGGAACAAAAACGGAAACTTTCGGTGGCTGGAACAAAAATTGAAACTTTCGATTGCTGGAACAAAATTAAGAAGAGCACGGTTGGAACATGAATAGGAAACATAGTTTACATAAAATAGAAGCGATTAGCTGGAACAAAATGTAAATATCCAACCGCCAACCCAAAAATGGAAAGATAGCTGCCTACACGAGAATTGGAAACTGCAACCGCTAGAGATAGAAAATGAAAATGGTTGCTGGAACAATAAATGGAAACGAATGGACAAGTGAAAGAAAGCAGAAAACCAAACATAAAACGATAGAAAAGAGAAGGAAACCATTGCTGCACAATAAGAAAAGCAAAAAACAAGCTGCTGAAGAAAAATGGAAACCGAGAAAATGGAAACTAGCCAAAGAGGAAAGGATAACGAAAAGGAATGGGCTGGAGAGCTTAGATTCAGCCAAAGAGGAAAAGAAGGAAAAAAGGAAAGAAAGGAAAGAGGACATGGGGGTCAAGAGGGCAGAAGAAATTCAGACAGAACACACACCACACACCATCACACCACACAACACACAACACACAACACACAACACACGAGAGAGAACGAGAGAGAGAGAGAGAGAGAGCAGTATGCCGGAAGGCTGGAGACAGGGCGACGAACTCGGAACACGGAGGAGCTATTGAAGAAATCGATAATAGAATGGGGAGGGATCTCATTCTTTATCTATGTTGAATATAGATTTCTTTTATGTTTCGTTTTCTAAGTCCATGTCCGAGTAGTTTAGTAGCTACGGGTTAGAGAGCTTTGCCGATATGTAATTAAGTCTTGTGCTTAATGCTTGGTGGTTGTTAATGCTTTTATTCTTGTACGCCACTTGAATGTATGATATGGTATTTGATCGTTTTCAGAATGATTGGTTGTTCTTAATGCTTTCGTTCTTGCATGCTATTTGAATGAATGATTGTAGAAGTCTAATGAATCTACGCCACGGGATTAGACTTTGGAACTTAGCCATGATATAGGATTTAATCAATTTAGAATCTACGTCAGGTCGGTTAATTGAATCTACGGATTAGGATAGTGGTTTTAATGCATCTAGTGGGTGAGATTACGCAATCGGGAGATTGGTCATACGCACGCTAGGTAGTGGACAAGTCTACGCCAGTCAGTTCCTATATTAGAGCTTGAATTCCCTGAATTCCTTATAATATCTAAGACCAATGATCATGTTAGAACTTCATTACATCATCGTGCATCTCTAGAAACCTGTGTTGTTTAGTTAATTGAATTTAAACCGTTAATTAGTTGGTTTAGTTTTATTTGCATCTCAAACACTCATTAATCTTTACCGTCCTATTCATCAGTTTACTAGCTTTAGAGTTGCATCAATTTCTTGTGTTGACCCTAGTACTATATGATCTGTAATCTTTCGGAAGCGTTAGTCTAGGTATTTTATTATTTGAGATTAACTACATCACTAACATATCGATTGTTTGGGTCAAGCAAATTATCTCTATAAACGGTGAATCCACTGTTTCGAAAATATTTGATCGAGTAAAAGGTTTTTTTGAGCCGAGTAGATTAAATGGTTCAAAGTTTATCGAGTAAAGGGTTTCTCGGGCCAAGAGAATTCAATGTTTAAAATGTTGAAAGATTGCTCGACCGAGCAGTTGGATTATCCAACTTGACTAGTCCCTCGGAAATGGTGCATCCAACCGAATAGTGTCAATACTCGACTTGAACATTTCTTGTGGATGAATTTTGGGAATGAGTAATGTGATTGTACGACTTGACCATTTTATCAAGAATCGGTACTACGCCGGGTAGTGTGACTATTTGACTTAAGCATTTCGTCTTGTACGATTTACTCAATGCAAGAATGTATCCAATTTTCCAGCTTCATAGTGTATCTAGCTTTAAGAATATTGAGATTAAAAGGTCAAAATACTTTTGGTGTATAGATTTTCCATCAATTTTGATACATGAATTAATCGTATTTATACTAAACAATCTAACAACTAGGACATAAATAGTTTGAGAAATAGTGAGTGTAGGTCTATCGTATAAGATGCATAGTGGGAGTAAAAAAATTAGTTATATTCACGCCTAGACTACTCAAGGATATAAATCATAAATGTTCGATAACCATAAGTGATAGGTTAACTCAACTATGTCAATTTAGACGACCTAATAACAATGCAACCATGTGATGTAGAGCTATAGTATAAGCATGTGGGAAATATCAAGCTATACAAATTCCTAATATCCACTTACCGCAAGAGTACGGATCGGTGTAATAAAAGGGTCGAACTATGAGGACTAATGCAACCTAAGCTAAGAATACGACTAAACTAAGATGGGTTGAATTGATGATGGTGTGATATGAACTTCTAAGACACTAAATGGAATGATGACAGCAATCAAGGAAACGTGGAAGGCTTGATACTTAAGAACACTATGGGTTTTGGGTTATTGGGATTTGGAAGGATGTAACAAACAAAGGATCAAAAACCTATCGAATTATCTTGACAATGGGGAATTCATGCTCTGAAATAAGGAATGATTCTGCCGAACCTAAACCTCCTAACCATACTTACGTGCAATCCTACCTTCCAGCAGTGATTAACTCGTGATTACGGTAGCGTTAAGCGCGCAATCCTAATTCCTAAGTCGATTAATCGACCGGTCAGATTCTCATTAATCAAACTTTATCTACAATCAACTGTTCCGGATTCATAATTTAACCTTCTAGCTAAACACAAATTCCTAGATTACTAAGCGGGCATCACTAGTATAAAACGTTTACGATGTTGATTGTAAAACCAAATATCAAGAAGTTTCGATAAATCTAAGCATTAATGCATAATTCAAACATCTATTACAAATCCAATATCCCTAACCCAAAGCTGGAAATCTACTCACTCATGGTTGCTAATGTGAAACAAGAGAAATTAACCCTAGACATGATAAAGAATAAGAAATACGATTCCTCAATCTTCCTTATCTTGTTACCGAAGTTCGGATTGACGTTTCTCTCCTTCTCCAACTTCTCTTGAATTTTTCCTGATGAATTTCTGTCCTTTCCTGGCCCTAGCCGTCGCCCTGTGTTGCTAGAATTGATCTCCTTTCTCTCTTTTGCTCGTTCAAACACTAAAAAGAAGTTGTTGAGAAAAAGGCAGTCCGCGCGGGCCAGGTGCTCTACCCGATCGGGTATTAATCAACCCGAGTGGGTTAAGGTATCCGCCCGAGCGGGGTCGATGTGATTGACCTACCCAATTGGGTTCTCTTCCGGCTCGAGTCATGTGAATTTTTCTGGAACTTCTGCAGAACTTCAGCCCGAGCGAGCTAAGATTAGAGCGCGCCCGGATTCGTGTTTCTCACACAGCACGAGCGGGTAAACATTCAGCCCAGGTCCGGCTGAAACTTCTATCGAGGCCTATGATCGGTGTTTCCTTTGGTTCCATAGCCTTAATTTGCTCCAAGTGATTTGTAGCTTCCAATATGTACGGTTGAATCCAAGAATTTGCATTCTAAAGCTCGGTTAGGCCTTGTCGCCTTAAAACCTGAAAATCAACAAAAAGGGAGTATATAAAGAATGTTCGTGTCGGATTTGTAATTCGTGCTATATAATCTATGCGAAAATGATGCAAATGTCTAGCCTAAAACCGATACACATTACGTGTTATCAGTATGTTTCAGAAGTGACTTAAAAATTAAGAGACTCATGCATATTTCATATCTATAATGTTTTTCATTGCTTTTATATTGTTGTGTTTATGTTTTCTTTCTATGTTCAGATTTCTTGAATCAATTTGGGAAGAATGTCTTACATTTCATTGTGTGGTATCTTAGACGTCCACAAGCTTGTTTGGTATGAACCTTGGTGATTGGTACCATCATCTCCATCTAGTTTGCATATAAGAGAAAGTATATAATACTTCAACAATCTGATCAAGAAGTCAACCCTTGTAGAGGATGTTGATGCAAAAATTTTATATTTTAAGTATTTCACAATGTTATGAATGCAAAATGTATAATATTTGCTTTAATGGTTATAATACCAGCGATAAAATCAGAATATGGATCCATAACAAATAATCAGACATATTAAGAAGATGTACGGTCTTCAAAGCAGAACGATAAGATATCAGTTTTCAAAATATCTATTCCAATCCAAGTTGGCCACCAACTCGCTCATTGGACCTCGTGTCATTAAGATGATTGATCTTATAGATAACTTGAAAACATGGGACGCAAGTTGGTCAAGTAGTTATCTCAAGATTTGATCCTACAATCACTACCAAGACATTTTCATCTTTTACCGTTAATTATAGCATGAATAAGATGAATCATAATCTGTACTGAGGTTGGGAAACAGACAAGAAAGAACATCAAAGTGTTGGGATCAAACCATAATGGAGAATACCTAAGTCTTGAATTAAATGATTATCTAAGCCAAATGTGATTTTGTTATAGTGGATGTTTCTTGGAACACCGCGGCATAATAGGGTTATAGAAAATAGAAAAAAAAATTCGATTAGATATGGTATGATATATGATGGGGTAACTGATCTCTGAAGCTTTTGGAGGAACGTTTGAGAAACATATGCCTACGTGTTGAAAAACATTTCCATTATAGAGGTTTTTAAGACTCCACATGAGATATGGAAAGGAAACAAGTCAAAACTGATGTTATGTCCTATAAATGTCGATTTATTGGGTATCCTAAAAAACTATGAGATATTATTTGTATAACCCTTTGAACACAAAGTGTTTGTGGCTAGAGGTGTGACTTTCTCGGAAAAGGGAATTTCTTGTTGAATACAAACACTGATAGGAAATAATTCTTGATGAGATTCAATTACCTATTAAACCGATACAATTTCAAGATTATAAGATACAATCCATGCCGTCCTATTTGGATATTTTGATGTTGACGGGGAGAATTTCATCTTCAATACTTGAAGATGAAGTATAGGCTACCAAATCTTTTAGGAACCCGATCAACATGACAATCAAGTTGAGGAAGTACCTTCTGTAAACGTTTCTCTAAGAATGTCTTTATGTTCTTGGCATGGTTCTGATAGGTTGAATCTTATGGTACAAGAGAATAAGGGTAATCATGTTGATGATGACACCATGGCTTTTGATAAAACAATACAGAGTTTTGACTGTTAGAAGTGGTGGAAAGCCAGGAAATCGAAGACAGAGTTGATGAAGGTTAGAAAAGTATGGACTTTGGTAAAATCCTCTATGAACTCTAGACAAATCAGTTGTAAATGGGTTTAAAAGAAAAGGATTAGAGCGCATGATAAGGTAGATATAGAATTTTATGAACTAGAGATTAGAAAAGAGAGAATAATGAGAGAAAAAAGAGAATTATATTCTCTTGATCTTTTTTATTGTACACGGAATACACATTGTTATATATAGAAAAATGAACAAAGAATTAAAGAACGAAAAAGGAAACTATAAAAATCAAGGAAAAAGAAAATAATGAAGATCTTGTAGAATAGGCAATAGAATGATCTAGTACCCCGATTTGAATCTTTTCTTAGTGAAACCACGAGACTTGGGTGGCAAGAGAAGTGGAGAAATAATGGACCGAGCCTTAGGTAGGGTTTCGGCCGAAGATAACTCCTTGTTGGACTCCTTGAACCAATTCTTCTAACATTCCCCCTCAAGTTCGACCAGGTGGAAGATGTCGCATCAAGCCTCATTAAAACCTTATCATGTAAAACACAGTGGGAAAAAAGCATGATGAAGGAAAAACAGTACCATCACTTGGTGTTGTTTATAGATTTGGTCAAACTTGACACATTCAGCGGTTTGTATAAATCTAGCAATCTGATTCTCTGTTGAAGACTTTTGCTGACTTTCGAAATTTTGGCTTTTGCGAATATATCCACAAGTTGATCTGAGCTTCTTCTGTAGGTTGTGGCAATGGTGCCTAGTTTGATCTTCTCCCTTATGAAGTGACAGTCTACTTCTATGTGTTTCGTCCTTTCATGAAACACAGAGTTCTTGGCTGTGTGAATGGCTGGCGGCCTTATTCTTGCAGTGAAGGGAGATGGGGTCGGAGTTCTTGATCCCGAGGTCTTGAAGAATAGCTCTGACCCACATCAATTCATAAGTTGTGTTGGCCATGCTTCTATACTCTACCTCTACGTTGGAGCGAGCTACTACATTTTGCTTCTGGCTCTTCCATGTGACAAGATTTCCACCAACAAAAGTGCAATACTCGGTTGTTGACTTGCGATCAGTCTTGTCTCCTACCTAGTCAGCGTCACAGTAACCTACAATAGTTGTGTCATGGTTGCATTCCATCCATATTCCTTTTCCATGGGACCCTTTCAAGTAGCTAGGATCCTTTCAACCATATGCCAGTGTTGCCTCCGTGGAACATGCATGTGTTGACTAATTTGTCCGATGGTAAAGCTGCGGTGTGGTCATGTGATGGTCAGATAGATGAGCTTTCTAACGGTTTTCTGGTATTGGGAGACATTTTCGATCAGATCCCCATCTTGATGATCCTTAAACTTCTCTTCTATTGGCGTCTTAGCTGGTTTAGCTCCTAATTTACCTGTCTCACTCAAAAGATCAAGTGTATACTTTCTCTGAGACAAGAATAGACCGTCAGTGGTACGAGAAACTTCTATTCCTAGAAAATATTTTAATTCACCCAAATCTTTGATATCAAAGGTTCTTTTTAGAAATCTTTCGTGTTTTCAATTCCAATTTGATTATCACCTGTTATGATTATGTCATCAACATAGACAAGTAGAACAGTGGTACTTGTTTCCCCTTGAATTAAAAACAGGGAATGATCTGCCTCACTCATTTGAAATCCATGGAGAATGAGGGCATCATGAAGTTTGTGATACCGGGCTCGTGGAGATTGTTTGAGGCCATACATTACCTTCCAAAGCTTACATACCTTGTTGGGTTTCACCAAGTAGCCAAGTGGAGGTTTCATGTATACATGTTCGTCTAGATTGCCTAGGAGAAAGGCGTTTTTTACGTCCATCTACCAAAGATTCCATTTACAGTTAACTGCTAGAGACAATAAGATTCTTACTGTGTGGAGTTTCACTGCTGGGGCACAAGTCTCAGTGTAGTCATCTCCATAGGTCTGTTGAATCCTTTGGAGACGAGTCGAGCCTTGTATCATTTAATGGGACCATCACTGTTGTATTTGAGCTTGTATATCCAACGGTAGCCTGCAGCTTTTTTATCTTGTGGCAGCTCAGCAAGATCCCATGTATTGTTTCTTTCGAGGGCCGAGATTTCCTCTATCATTGCATCGTTACAAGGTTTGTGTTGTTTCGCCTCTTCAAAGCTGTGAGGTTCAAGTTCCTGGTCAATCTTACTTAGGAAAGCTTGATGATGAGAAGGTAAGTTAGACGTATCACAATAACGTTGACTAGCATAAGCAACTACTAAACCATTAAAGAAAACATGCTTTATCCTAAGTCGAGTGCTTCTCTAAGGAAGGATAGTTGAATTGCTCTTGTTCGACGATGTCCTCCAGTATTGTAGGTTCGTTGAGATCTGCATGTAAAACGTTTGTATGAGCATCATTGGAGGCTGCATGATCGATGATGTCTCCGTCATTGGTTTGAGTATCATCATGAGGTGTTTCTTCATCGATTTCTATAGGCTCATCCTCGATGGTTTCCCTAAGTTGGATGGGTGCACCTTCTACTCCTTCGGTTTGAAGAGGCTGATCCGTGATCTCTTTGGTGGAAGGTGCCACGGTCTCCTTGGTTGGTGTTTCCATGATCTCCTCGGTGGTTTCTTCCGAGGATGATCTTGTACTAATAGACACAACTTGGTTTCTAATGTTAGAGATAATATGACGCATAGTAGAGTTAAGATCATATGAGATCGAGAGATTTTCTATTTCTTCTCAATTTCGTTTGTTGAAGTATCCGATTGATTCATCGAACTTGACATCTCTAGAGACATGTACTCGTTGAGTTGAAGGGTTGTAACACTTGTATCTTTTCTGAGTAGTGATGTACCCGGTGAATATACACTTTGTGCTTCTTGGTTCAAGCTTATTTCGAAGATTTTCTACAAGAAAGACATAGCAAACACAACCGAAAACTCGAACATGTTCTAGATCAGGTTTGGAGCCATAGAGTACCGCATAGATGTGCAAGCACTTTGTGGGAGTTCAATTGATGAGATGGCATGTCGTAATGACAACATCTCCCCAAAACATTTTTGGTACGTTTCTATGAAACGTTATAGTGCGTGAGACCTCCATAAGGTGGCGGTTCTTCCTTTCAGCAACACCGTTTGGTTGAGGTGTGTATGCACACGAAGTTTAGTGTACGATGCCCTTCTCAGTAATAAATTGTTTGAACTTGTGGTTTAAGTACTCGCCTCCATTACTAGATCATAAGCATTTGATTTTAGTTTCATATTGAGTCTCAACGTGCCTGTAAAATTGAATAAAGCAGTCAAAAACAATGTTCTTTGAATCAAGAAGATAAATCCAACTAAACTTAGATTTTTCCTCTATAAAAGTCACGAAATATTTCTTGTTATCATGAGAGTGATAAGGAGCGGTCCACACATCGAAGTGAATAAGATCAAACATTTTACTATAGATAGTAGTAGAAATAGGAAAAACGTTACGATAATGCTTTCCTAGAGTACAAGCCTCACATAAAGATTCATCTACTTTAATGTTAGGAAACACGAGATTAAGCGCTTTATGACGAGGATGTCCTAGTCACCACACACGAAAAGAAACATCGGTTTTATTAGAACTGAAAGCAGTAAATGCATAAACATGAGGCTCCTTGAAGCTCTTCTAAAACATAAAGACCGTTCTTTAGGCTCCCTCCTCCAATGAGTTGCTTTGTCTCAATATCCTGAAGCAAAAAATGATTAGCATCGCAGCAAACAAGACAACTATAATTTTTAGCAAGTTTATGAACTGAAAGTAAGTTGTTAGAGATACGGAACATAAATAGCAGTAGATTCTTTGTTAAGTTTTAGGTCAACCGAGCCTTTAATAGGAATGTCTTTTCCATCAGCTATTGTAACATGGCCGAAAGACTTAGAAATAGTGCGAAACAGATCTCTATCTTTAATCATGTGAGTTGTAGCGCTTGAATCTATAATAATATGATGTCTTAATTTCTAAAAAAAGGACATGTTACCGTCTCCGAGTTTTTCGTGAGTCATTTTGTGAAAGAGCTGCGTGAGAGCTTCCATAGTTACGTATTGCTGCTCTGAGGCTTGATGAGCAGCTTGTCGACCAAATTTGCGAGAGGAATTGAAGGCTTCTCTCTTGTGTTTGAGGTGTGGATGTAAAATCCAGCAACGATCCTTTGAATGACCTTGTTTCATGCAATTATCACAATAATATATGCAGAACCACTGTTACCCGTGCTTAAGTGGGCGAGATCTGAGTGCCTTTAAATAAGTGATTTGTGCCTTCCTCCTTTTTTATGAGAAGACGGACATCATTAAGGCGCGAGAACTCCATTTTCCTTAGAACTTGCAAGATTAGATCTTGGTAGGACGGATCTAGCGCTGAGAGGAGACCAAACACACTGTCTTGGTTGTTGCGGTCAAAAATCTCTTTCAAATCTGTTGTTTCTGACCTGAGATCTTCAAGCTCAGCCCACAAATCCTTAAACTTGGCAATAACCTCGCTGAAAGGCTGTCCATCTTACCGAATCATCTTACCAAATTTCAAAGGTTCGATTGTTGTTGGATACATGGCCGTAGACGACTATGAGTTCATCCCATAGAGCCTTCAGTTTCTTGATATGACCGTATGCTTTGAGAAGTGGCACCTCCAACAAATTTTCGATGAGAACCAAAGTTTTGGATTCGTTTTGAGTCCATTTTGTTCCTCCTGTTTGTGGGTTCGAATCACTTGCGTAGATCACAACTTCGTAGATTTGCGCAATGTGGTTCCACAGATCACAACTTCGTAGATTTCCCTCCACAATTTTCGACCAAAGCTATTGTTGTCACCATTAAGGAGAATATGGATCCTTCTTGTGATCTACTCTAAACTAGACCTAAGAATGATATAAAAACTACAACGGATTACGTGTTATCAGAATCCATGATGAGAAATGAAAGAAAAGAGATTAAGAAACTGATTTGCAGAAGAAACACTGGATTAGTGCTCTGATACCATATAGAATATTATGAACTAAATATTAGAAAAGAGAGATTAATGAGAGAAAAAGGAGAATTGTATTCTCTTGATCTTTTTTATTGTACACGGAATACACATTGTTATATATAGAAAAATAAAGCAAATAAGTAAAGAACAAAAAAGGAAACTATACAAATCAAAGAAAAAGAAAAGAATGAAGATTTTGTAAAATAGGCAAGGGAATGATCTGGTATCCCGATTTGAATGTTTCCTTAGTGAAACAACAAGACTTAGGTGGCAAAAAAGTGGAGAAATAATGGATTGAGCCCTTAGATAGGATTTAGGTCGAAAATAACTCCTTGTTGGACTCCTTGACTCAATTCTTCTAATAGTAGAGACATCTAAAGTCCATTTAGTTGCCAAGGGGTATAGTCAACAAGAAGGGATTGAGTATAAAAACATTTTCTCATGTACCAAGGTTCAAATATTGGGGTTCTGCTTGTAATAGTTGCACACCATGATAATAAGGTATGAAAAATATATGTGAAAATAACTTTCCTAAATAGAGAACTCTAGGAAAAGGTCTATAAGACTTAACCTGAGGGTTTCACGGTTCAACCAAGGATAATATGTTGTGTAAGTTACAAAATTTCATTTATGAATTGAAACGAGCTTCTAATATTTGGAACATTCAATACAACAAATGGTTGAAAAGTGCAGCTTTGTTAGATATGAAGGAGTCTTGCTTTTGTAAGAAGGTTAGTGGGAACAATGTTATTTACTTTTGTACTACATGTAGATGACATATTCTTGATACAAAATACCGTGACATATTTTCAAGAGACTAATGTTTTTTTTCTGAAAAATATCCTTGAAAGACTTCGGAGAACTCACCTTTATTTTGGAAATAAAGATCTATTAAGATGGATGGAGATGGTTGCTTAGACTCTCACATGGAAAAGTACTAGAAGGGATATCTATTGATAGGCACTGAAAATTTTAAATCTATGGAGGATTGTCCTAAAGTCCAGGATGAAGAAAGCACATGAGTAGGATCTCATATGATAGTGCAGTGGGAGCCATCATGTAAACGACTTGATGTAGCATTTGCACTAAGTGTAACGAGTCGGTGCTAGACAGACCCTGGTAAGAAACATAGAAAATTGGTGAAACCATTCTTAAATACTTAAGAAGGACTATAGACCAATTCGTCATCTATTGAATTTCTAACATGGAATTAAAATGGCTCACCGATGCAAGTTTATATCAGATAAAGATGGTAACAAATCTATGTAGAAGTATGTGTTATGCTTGAATGGTGGAGCGATCAGTTTAAAAAGTTTCAAGCAACCTACTTTAGCTAACTCAATAACGAAAGAAAAATATATAATTGCATGTGAAACGACTAAGGAAACAATTTAGATGAAAAAATTCATTAGTGAACTTGGTGTGATCTCTTCGATAAAAAAACATTTCCTTTATTATGTAATAATTCTAGAGCTATAGGTCAAGCGAAGGAACCAAGATCCGAGTAAGTTCTACGAAAATGCCACTTGATTCAAGAGATCATTGAGCATATGACGTTAAAAATCAAAAGGTAGATGGAAAGGAATACGTATTAGTCCGCTCATAAACGTACTTGGTTTAAATGATTTTGACAAGCGCAAGTCAAAGATGGGATAAGAAACGGATTGGAACTAGTTCTAGCATTGTTTCAAAAATTGAAATTATCAAGAACTAGAATAAAATCGTGTAACATTTTAACATTTCATTTAATGACATGAAATTTTTTTGTTCATTTGATGATTTCGATATATTAAATTATAAAAATGCGAAATTTCCAATGGCAATACCAATGCAAACATGCGTTAGCAAGGTTTTACAACGCAATTCCAACGTAAACGCAATGTAATTGCTACAAAACGGTCGTGTTACAATATCATTTCAAATTCAATTCATACGCAATTGTAATGCGAAGGCAACCAGAGTTTTGTGTTGGAATTGCACAAATATTTGTAACACTATTTTGATGCAATTTTTTCGCCAAAGTTGCAAAGAAAATTGCAGTAAAATTTCAATGCAATTGTGATGTATCTGGAATGTTGATCTTACATAGTTTTTTTGTGTGAGAATTGCGGTACAAATTGTTATACAGGTGTAACGCAAATCTCACTCCAGGCATATAGAGAAATTTGCATTGCAATTTCATTAAGCTTAAAAATGTTGGTATGTCTAATAGTTCATGAGCACCATAATAATCATCGCGATTGCATTGGTAATATGGGGAAAGTAACATTAGGGTAATCAAATTGCATTCACAATTGTGGATATATATATATATGTCACATTGGATCTCATATCAAGTCTCTCGTATCAAAAACTACAAAATAATATAAACTATCCCACTCACTCATATATAATGTTTTCGAGTGGTTAAGATATTTAGTAACTCTGGTTATGGAAGTAAAAAGTTTGACTCAGAAATTAACAATATTTTTTTCGAATTTAAATATGGTTTAGAAATTTTTACGACATATGCAACAAATTAAATGGGATACGAAAGGAGTAATAAATTATATTGTCCTTTCTGTGGGAGTAGAAATTAAAAAAATGCTTAGAGCATATGATATCTTAAAACGCATATACAAGAAAGGTTTTATGGAAAACTACTATATTTGGGTTTTTTTTTTGGAGAAGATATGAGCACGATGGTAACTCATATGCACGTTATTGAACAACAGATTATGTTTGCACTAATATGGAATCATATGGAAGCGATTACAAATGAAAGTAGTTTGACGATTGTACTCGACATGGTGGATATATGGAAATGATTGGGGGATGCTTTTCTCCGTTATAAGATTATTCATGATGGAAACATAAATGTTGTAGTTAGAGATGTCAAATTGGGTTGGGTTTAGTGGGTTAACCCAACCCAACCCATTTAAAATATAAATGGGTTCATCATAAATGGGCCTAAATTTATATGGGCTTAATGGGTTTAAAACCCATTTACATTCATTTTAATGGGTTTTACCCATTTAGCCCATTTAGCCCGTTTATCTTTCACTTCAAATTTAACTCGATTTCACCCAATTTTATTTAGTTGAAATTCAATGACATTGGGTGAAATCAAGCTAAAATACGGTGACAATGAGTGCAATCGAGTTAAAATTTGGTGAAATCAGGTTAAATTGGGTGAAATCGAGTTAGAATTTGGTGAAATTGGGTTAAAATTAGATGAAATCGAGTCAAAATTGGATGAATTGGGTTGAAATTCAATGAAATCAAGTTAAAATTCGGAAAAATTGGGTGAAGTCGAGTTAAATCAGGTTAAAATTTGGTGAAGTTATATGAAGTCGATTTAAAATGGGGTGAAATCGGTTTCATAAATTATTCGTTTGAATATTGAAACATTAATTATAGTATCTATTATATATAAGTATATATCATAAATGTTAAATGATAAAATATATATACCAAGTGTTAATTATATGAATAAACCCGTCTAACCCGTTTAACCCGTTTAGCCCGACCTATATAACCCATTATTAAATGGGTCGGGTTAAACCCAACCCATTCACACCTCAAAACCCATTTAAGTTTAATGGGTTGGGCACAACCCAACCCATTGACATCCCTAGTTGTAGTGCCAAATGCTAAAATTAATAAGTTTTATGAGCTACCTTGTGCAACCAAGTAACATTTGTATGGAGGTTATGAGGATCATGTGAATTTGTTACTTGCAGCTAGATTGATGAGAATGAAGACAAGTTGAATGTCACAAGATATAGCACAGATCAAATGTGTTAGACTTTGCAGCTAGATTGATAAGAATGAAGATAAGTTGAAAGGTAACACCATACCTAAATTTTTTTATGATATGTTACACCTCATTGGATCTCTCGAAATACGACATGAAAATATTGATGTGGTCACAAAAAACTATATGATCTTTTAAAAAGACAACATAAATCTTTTTAGTTGATGTGTATGCAAACAACTAGATGATCAAGACCAATATGAGAATACTCAAAGGAAAATAATTATGTACAAAATAATGTTTACGAATCACAACATATGAAACCACACATGATATTGCATACTAAAAACCTTTCCGTAGATGGAGAAATGCAACATAAATCAAATGCCAAAGCATGGAAGTATTTTCTTGAGGTATATCCTCAATTTGCTTCTAAAAAATGAATGTGTACCTTGTGTTATGCAAAGATGAACAATATTTTTTTGTTGCTCTAATTGTGTCACCATATAATTTGTCATCAACGTTGTGTTTCAAAAAAGAATTCTTATTTTTTTAGTACTCTCATTCTGGTATAGATCATTCAAAAAAATATTTGATATATTTTTACAACTGTTGATTGATGAGTTGAATTATCTATAGAAACACGATATTGAAGCATATGATTTTTCGAAGAAACAAAATTTTCATATGAAAGTTATGTTGACATGGATAATTTCTCGTAATGTTGTGTGGGTGGAGCACACATGGACGTATTTCATGTCCATATGATATGTATTATACAAATTCATTCATATGAAAACACGAGAAGAAACACAATATTTTTTTTGGATATACCCTATTGATTACAACATCTCCTTCGTCATAACGTTGATGTTATGCATATAGAGAAAAACTTGTATGACAACATTATCAATATGATAATGAATATATCTAGAAAGTCGATAGGCAATGGAAAACTAAGGTTGGATATTAAGGATATATGTGCACGAAAGGAGCTTTTGAACTTAGTAGACTTAAAGCACCTATATCCACTATTAGACTTAGTGTTGTAGTGCAAAATGAAATGTCGAAATGGTTGGAAGAAAATGTTAAATTTTTGGACGGCAGTGCATCAAACATATTCTTTGTGTGGATCGCAATGGTGTAAAGTTTTGGGACATGAAAGTCACGATTGTCATGTTTTCATACAATGATTTCTATCAAATAGCTATTGTAGAACTTCTCTATAAAACCAATCACGAGTTGTTGTATGGTGTTGGCTTGTATACTAGAGTCGTTCACAAGCTATTATATTGTGTAAGCTAATATTCCGCAAAATTTATGTGTCTTGGAAAAGTCCTTTCCTATTATTTTATGTTATAGAGAATACATCTTCCATATGAAGCTGAGTTTAATGGTTATGTACATTTTTTATGGATGTATCCTTTCGACTGTTTTTTCAGTATTTAAAAGACGGTAAATAAACAAAAATATACTCGACAATTATGATGTAATACATCAAGAAATAGATTACACCTTTCATAGAATACTATTTTGACCCTCACGTTGTAGCAAAATCCAAGAATACATCCCAAAGAATTAATGAAAATCCTTTTTTCGAATACATTGAAAGTTTATTCATATTCTTTATATATTTTATGAAATTGTACAATTGAGAAGGAAATCTACACAAAGATTGTCGACCGATCAAGAGCTTCATAACGCACATACTTACATTGTATTAAATTGCAAATGGCTTTGTGAATATGAAAGATAAAGTACACAAATTATTCTTATATACATATATTATTACATAAAGATATTTAATATGTGTGTATTTTTTTTATGAAGGCACGGAGGAATAATTCATATTTTACGGATGAAGATCTAATTGCGATAAAGGAAAAATTGTGTGCTCCATGGCTGAAAAACTAGTAATGCGGTGGCATTAAAATTGCATTGCTCGTGTGATGTAGCTTCTCGGCTTATTGCGTTTAATTGCTAATACAATTGTGTTATCATTTCTAGTGTCGACCAACGCAATTGAGTTGGGAAAGTTCATAAACTTAAAGGGGCGGTTTTTTCTCTCCCATTATCAAAATTCAAAGCAAAATCTAAACTCTCTCGCTGAAAATCGACAAGCCGTCAACATCCCTACCCGTAAATCACATTTTGATATTTCTTTCAATCACATACCACATTCTACAGAGGTATATCATGTCGATTCGGTTTATTTTCATTGTTTTCATATATATTTAGGTTTATCATATAGGTGTAATGTAAGTTTTATTTAGTAGTTTTATAATGTTTGGGTGTATAGATTTAGGTGTATTTTAGAGATTTAGGTAGGATTTGTTCGGTTCGATCGTTTTAGTTCGGTCAATGTTGGTTAAAGGTGGTTTAATTCGATTTAGATCACTTTTGTTTGGTTAAATAGATTTAGTTTGGTTAACGATGGGTTGGTTTCATTTGAGGATCGGTTTAGGTTTTGGTTTAGGTCGGTTATGTTTGAGTTGAACTCACACATTTACGAGTGTTTCGATCTTCGTTGATTATTATTGGACAATCTATGTGAAATTCGATTATATCTCATTGCTAGAACCGAATTTATGATTGATGTAAGAATTGATCCATTGAGAATGAACGTCTCCATGTTGGTAGATCTATAAGATTCATATACTAAAATAATTATAAGATATAATATCATTTGGGAAAAACAAGTGATTATTGTAAAATAATAATTATATGTCGCAAGTGTAATTTTCTAGTAATTATTTATGATTGATTATTAAAAACGATTTAAATTAATTATAATTATCTAAAGCTAAGTATACCGTATCAACATTACATTCACCAACTTTCTGGAGAATAATTCTCAGAGCACTTTCACAATTTCCGATAACTTCAATAGTTGACAACGGAGACCAAAGTCTTGAATATTTCATGCTATCAGAACTCATCTCTAAAATATAGAATCCACTAAGGGCAAATAAATTCGATTTCCATTAAATGTTTAGTTTGAAAAACAAAACTTAGTTTTCTATGACACGAATTAGATCTCAAATATAAAATTTTAAAACAAGTTTTTCCTTGTCATATTAGCAACACTACACGATCTGTGACTGTGATCGAACCATTTGTTTATCAAATCGAAAGATCCCAGAAATCCCTGAAACCCATACAATGTCAGTGAGAGTTTTTCTGTCAATCTGTTAGAGTTGAGTGATTGATTTGCCTAATTCTCGGTTCCAAAATGGTAGCTCTTCACAGTATCGAGCTTTGGCATGCTCTTGTCAATTACCTCAAAGAATGAAAAACTAGCAGGCATTTTGAGAGCCTTCTATACCATGAGTGTTCTCTTAAGAGTGAACCTCGCTAAGGCGTTGGAGGTACAAGCATTCCCACGAAGCCAAAACCGACCACGAAGAATGCCATTGACTGCAACAGGAGATAGACGAAGAAAAGGTTCTTCCCGTAAGCAATATCGTAGCATCCGCAGAACAGTAGATAGGCTCCAACACAAACCTCCAGCAAGTGCACTCTGCACATACCATCACACGTTGTAAATGGAATTGCATAAGAAAAATATGGTATTCACCTATCTTGAGCCGATTTGGAGTTAAGTCAAAAAAAGGTTTACAGGAGTCCATCATGGACACAATCAGGCAATTCAACGACCCATGATCTTATACTCAGTCGTGTTTACCTATCAACTAATGATAGGATAGTCAGAGATTCTGCCCCAAAGCCACTCGTCGTGTTTGTAGTCTATTAGATATTGAGTTTACGTAAAGTGACTGCATACCTATCCCGGAATCTGGCCAGAGGTTCTTTAGGGGCTCCAGCAATCAATTTTGTCTTCAGAGCATCACCTAGTTTTTCGGTCACTACCCACTCTTTTACTCTTCCAGTTTCTAAAAGACCCATCACCATCGCCTTTGTTCGGAGAAGGGACATTGTATTCTCAAACAAAACCCAAAATGCCAGAAGGTGGAATGATCTGTAAACGGAAAATAATGTGAGGGAAAGAAAATAATGAGCAGATACATCAAATAAATTTGTTAATAGAGAAGAGACCTCGGTCTACCAGTTGCAATAAACAGAGTGATTGTAGAGGGGAGGTAAAAAGCTGCCCATTTTGGAACCTCAATTTCGGGTATCATAACGGTTGTTGGCAATATAATGCAGTAGAAGAAGAAGGTGATGATATGAGACAATATCTTCCGCACAACGAAGAAACTATAAATCATATAGAGCTTCTTCCACACGGATACATTCTGCAAAATATACAAAGGAAAAAAGGGAATACATTGAACATAGTTCTATTTGTGATACGAAAAGCAAATATGATCACATAGATTCTTTGAGCACCTCGCTTCTTATTATTTTCCCTGCCATTTTACGGAACAGATTGGCAGGGCCGCAAGTCCATCGATGCTGCTGGTTGCGCAAGGTTTTGAAAGTACTTGGTAACTCACTTTTTACCTACATCGTGACACAAAATGCCTCAAAAATTTAACCAGGGATCCTTGAGTGAGAGGAATTATACCTTGAGATCGTCGATATACACAAACTTCCAGCCTCTAAGGCTAGCCCGGACAGCTAAGTCCATGTCCTCTACTGTAGTCTGGTCATTCCAGCCCCCAGATTCATTCAGTGCCGACATTCGCCAGACACCAGCCGTTCCTGCAATAGCCAGACTTAATATCTTTGCAAGAGACCCACAATTTGATAAGAAGAGCACCTCCTTTACCATTGAATCCAAAGAAGGCAAATGTGGAAGATCCAACCTCCTGCTCTACTTTGAAATGGTAACTGAGAGACATCTCCTGCAGTCTCGTCATTATGCACTGATCCGCATTTACTGTGACACAAATAAATGTTATCAAGAGTAACGCCGCAATGCGAAACAGGCCAAAGCAGCCAACTCAATACATTATTCCATCACAATCTGGCAATGCTCTAACACACCATGCCTTTAGAGGTACATTCATAAGCTAGGTGTGATGCAACAATTACGGAATTGGGGCAAAAAGTAATTCCTTCAAGGATGTTACCAAATTCCCAACGAGCTTGAACAAGCGCTATCTTGGGGTTGTGAATAAGGAACGGAATGGTACGCAAGAGAAAATCAGGATCGGGCTGGAAATCAGCATCAAAGATAGCAACATAGTCACACTGCTTGACATAGCTATGCCGCATTCCTTCTCTCAGAGCACCAGCTTTGTAACCATTCCTGTTATCTCTTATTTCAAAGGTTATATTTACGCCTTCACTCACCCATCTCTGACATTCCTTTTCCACCAATTCCTGTTCACTTCCATTTATACAACACACTGAAATTGTCAAGAAATTCAATGAAACATACACTGCAGAGTAAACTTATGAGTACAGAAGACAGCTCCTAAGTCGAAATGAATTCAAATTCCGTCCTGATATTATTTGTGCACATGTGGTTCTATACTCAAGTACCGCGGAGTATACAAGAGAAAAAAGGAAAGGGAAAAGTGCTTATAGAAGTTAATTAGGACCTTACTGGCTGGATCAGTTGAATCGTCCAGCACTTGGATTATTATTCGGTCCGAAGGCCATGAGAGTTTGCAAGCAGCGGCAATTGAAAGCTGACACACCTTCCACCAGTAAAACCCCCAAAGGAAAAAACAATGATCATAAGAAGCCAAAAGAATTATAAAAAAAATGAATTATAGAAAAGGATCAATACCTCTTTTTCATTGTACATTGGTATTTGCACGAGAACCATTGGGTACAAGGCACTGCCGAACTCAATGTCATCTTTCATAGCTTCCCATTTGTATACGTTCTCTGGTTTTCTCTTGCATAACTTGACATAAGCTATGACGAGACCCATGTACATTATTTCTACGAAGAGCATGACTGACATGACCAAACATATAGTCACCAAGAA
>CM071861.1:13484134-13505014 GCA_036759665.1 Gynandropsis gynandra
TTGAAGAGCGGTACGACTACCACGGCCCTTGCCTGCTCCCAAACATATCCTATTTGGCCACTGATATCCTTCCATGAAGGAATGGCTTTGAAGGTGTCGGAAAATGTTGATGTAGACCACAAAGAGTTTATTTTTGAAATCCCAACCTTTGACTTATTAAGATGTAAAAGAAGAAAATTATTAACAGAACTGAACAGAAGCGTCAATACACATGCAATTCTAAATGGATTGACACCATTTTAAGATTATCATTTATAGAGATTCACACCGACAATCACTGAACTAAGCTTCAATTTTCCTTCTTAAATACTTATTCTATAATACAAAACCACTAATGCAAGGTTTTCCTCATATTCGGTTTTTAACAGATAGCAAAGAGGGTATCACGCAATTGAGCAAATCAGAGAAATAAAGAGCAGGGTCCATCTAAACATGCTTACTGAGCGATCAAATTCAATTGTAGCTAAAGAGAGCTGGGTTTGACCAAGTTGCAAAGAATCTAACCAAGTGTAAAACCATAGCCGATGAATCTCAACATATCAGGAGCAGTCGAAAAGCCAAAAAACGCGGACTGTAACAACACCCAGAGATTCGAATATCAAGAATACTCAAAGCTCAACAAGCAAAATGCGACAACTCCCAGAAATCCAGACCTCACGAGCAATCAAAATCAACAAGGAAGACTCAAGAATGTGCATTATCCACGAAAGATCTGTGAACTGATTGGCAAAAACGAAAAGCAGAGAGAGAGAGGGGGGGAAGAGAGAGAGCGTACCAGGAACAGGAGAAAGGAATCATATGTGTCAGCAAATAAGCTTTGGAGGATTGGTAATGGAGACATTGATTTTGCGTCTCCGTCAATCTCCCTCTGCTTCGTGTCCGAATACAACGGCTGGTTAGTCTTCTTTCTCCAAGTCAATCGGGTATATTTTTCATCACCCAGCCAGGTAATTTTTACTTTCCTTTTACCATTATATTGCAAAGCGACACCAAATTTCTTCTGAATTAGTGAAAGAAAATTATATTTTACTTTTCTTAATTATATATTATGCATTTGCATTGAATTATCTATGACATCCTACATCTATATAGCGGACCTCGTAATTATTATTTATTTTTGTGTATAAATTCAAAAAATATATAATAACATTTTTTGCGAAAATTTCCGAATAGTAGATTAAATAAATAATTGACATTCTATATATGAGATAAATATATAGAGCGAAAACATACAAATTAACAGAATTAATATTTTCTAATGGCGATCCATTGAAATTTAAAGACAGCACAGACTAAAATTGGATTAACTTTGGTAATAGTGTGAATCTTCAAAGGTAATTTGAAGAACTAAGAACGAAAGAGATAGAAAGAGATAAATTAAAAGAGAAATCTTATGACTTTTATTATTTTTGGATGATTAGAATTGAAGGGGTACACTCTCTTTATATAGAGATGAATGATTCAAGAACCTAAGATCCAAAAACAAAGATTAATGCAATCTTGTTTTTTATAGAAACGATTCTTGGATTTCTTGTAGAGAGTGAAATGAGCATTTGGACTTGTAAATAGCATATAATTTCTCACATTATCTGTAATCCATTGCCTGGCATACATTTTAATATAAGGTGTTTAAATTTGAAAGTAAAAATTCAAATTGGTAATTTAAAGCAACAATTTCATCGAAAATGTGTAACTACAATGTGTTTTGTTTATTTGACAAGAAAAAAGTACAGCTTTTCCTTTTGTCTATTTTTGTAAGGGTCACTTTTATTCCTTTTGTTATTTGAGTATTTAGTTATTGTTATTGTTTTTTTTTCCTTTTGAAGATTTTCTAAAAATGTATAGTTTGTTTTAAAAATTGTTTTACATAAATAATATACAATGTCCCGAAATAACTCGTAATTAAGATAAGACGGAAAATGGTAAATGAAAACCTATTAATAATAAGGAATACATGTGAAATCGTACACAAAAAGTTAAATTTATATGTTTCTTTCACATGTTAGTCTGTACAAAGGTATTATTTTTTGTTATTTAAATAACAAGTGTAAATAAGTTTTAATATATTTCAATCGCAAATAGGTTTGGCATTGGTCTGCTTTCTAGATGCCTTGAGATATGCTTTTAAACCTTTTGTCTTCTTTACATATAACAAAATGAAATCAATAATTCGACTCATCATTGCAATTTTTTTTATCTATGGATTAAAACAACTAGTTAGTTAGAGGATGTAGGATTCATTCATTTTAGATTTCATTTTTTATTTTGAGAATGATATATATTTCACATTAATTATATTTAAAATTAGATCGAAAATTTATAATTTTCTGAATATATATATATATATATACAAATATAAAGAAAGAAGTTTCATGTTTTGCTTGAGATTGTTCTTTGAGAACGTGAAGGAGTTATTTGAGAACTTGAAGAAGTTACGTAAAGCATATACATCTATCTCATACTTTCCTCATTCAATCCCCATGCAAATATACAATAGAATGTCATATTCTGGCCATAACTGTAGGTCCACAGTTTTAGATATGATAAATAAATGAGTATATTAAATCTATTTTTATATTTTTGGCTAAATTGATTGATATAATTAGACTGTCCATTGAAATCTATTTTTATCAAACTAATTCATGTTTAATATCCATCTTAACTACATTGATATTTTTAATTTTTTTTATTATTTTTTACTATTTAATTTAACTGAAAACACAAATCTACAAATTTTCAACTATTTATTTTCTTTTTAAAAATTCTCTGAATTTGTGTCATTACCATCGTAAATGGTGAAGTTAACATCGTTTTTGGTTATCCATGTACCAAAAGTCTTTAGTAATATATGGTATTATCACGTGTCAAACCACATCAACCACATCTTCAATGTTTTCTTTACCATCTTCTTTTTTTCTCCCTTTCTCAAAACAAAATATTATATGTATATATATATTATGAATAAATTTGTTAAATATGAAAAAATTTTCATTAAAAACAGTTAATTTCAACAGATTTAAGTACGTTGATAATCAATCGTTGAAAACACTCATCTGTTGAAATTTTCCAATATTATTATAACAACTTAAATTCGTTGATAATTTCTCAATCATATCTATCCATTTTTTCCGTTGAAATATTCTAACAAATATTAATGACCACATCCATTAAAATGATCAACAATCATCCTTTAAAACATTTGGCAGCCATTTTTAAATTTTTAATGGATGTCCTTTAAAAAATTCACGGGTAATTTCAAATTTTCAATATATGACTTTTGATATTATGAAGGTAGAATTTTAAAAAAATTATATAAGTTTTAAAATTACAATTTACATACTAAAAAATATATGTATCATTTAATTTGTCGCAGTCATCTCCTCTGTCACCTCTAGATCTATGGTATGAGGTCGCATCGAAATCCAACGCCATATTTTGTCATTTTGGTATTGCATCGTTAGAAAGTGGTGGTTGAGATGTGGTGGATGATGGTACGATTGGCTAATCAATAGCTTGATAATATTCTCCATGTGTGACATCTTCACCGTACAATCTTGAAACGTCGAGTTGCTCAATGTGGCGTTCTTGAGAATATGTCTCATGAATAGTAGGTGTATAATCATTATTTTTTTTACAATATCTTTACGTAGAGAAATAAGACCGTGCAATTGCTCTTTATATGGTCGAAACGACTACATATATAAAATAATTTAATGTTAGTATAATAAAACATTAAATTGAAAGATAAAGAAATAAATTTTACCTGCAAATAGATTTTATCCTTTTGCGGGGGAGTGAGTTTATTAGGAAATGAACAACCGACTTTCAATTGTTGCTTAATCTTCTCTATGATAACACTAATCGTCTATTATGCCCAAGGATCGACAAATTTCTATTTGTCGCCCACTTCCTCGGTGACAAACTTCTTCTTGGCATGTATCTCGATCACAAGTTCAAGAAGCGTCCGTTCTCTTTCCATCTTATTTATCTACAATGTTGAAATATTAATTAGAACTAATAAAAAGTTTAAATATATTAATATTATGCAAGCAAAGTATCTAGATTCATGGAGTTATAGAACAACATATAACTTATCATAATTATAATAATACTAGTGAATTAAATTACTTACTAAGTCTTTTTTCTTTTTTTGAAATGAATTTTTTTATAAGGTATGACGATACGACCATCCCTAAAACCCTTTTCGTCGTACCAAAATTTTATGGCCTTTTTATTTTTGGCATTGAAGTCTTCCACAAAAACTATTTAACAATCAATTCTTTGACTGATGTTTGTTTTTTCCTTTATATTTATATGAAAAAAAATTCGAATGGATACATCTATCTAAACTAAATCGATCCACCAAATATTGCCTTGTTTGGCAAATGAATCGGTAAATGTTCAATCATCTCGAAAAATGAAGGCGGAAATACCTTTTTCAAATAGCATAATACCTCATTGCTATTTTTCTTTAATATGTCTAAGTTTTTTCTTTTTAAATTTCTCGAACAAATATCTTTGAAAAATATGTTAATTCCGCGTAAAGCATCATGTGCATAGTAGTAGCTCCATAAATGAAATTGGGATGAGTCAATTCATAAAAATGACAATCATAACTCTTTATGACCATGAATCTTGAGCCCACAATATCCAAATTATATACAATATCAATCTGAAAAATATAATGTCTTCTTTTAGACACCTCAACAGCATCTTCTTTCGAAGACCAAATAATCTGAATATCATGATTAGTGGAATGTTATTGTGTAACTTCGGCTTCGATCTTCAAAATTTTGTATTTGATTCCTTCTTAACCTATATGATATCCTTTATTTCCCTCGTAACATTCAAAATCGTGTTGAATATGTTATCAAAAACTTTTATGACATGTATAACGTCTAAATTGTGCAGCAACGTTAGCGATTTCCAATATGGTAATTCCCAAAAAATGAAGTGTTTGTACCACTTATGACATTCACTTTGGTCTTGCAGTTTTCGAAGACCATGATCTCCCCTACATTCAACTGATTTTTATAAGTGTGCCATCTTATTTAGACATTCATACAAGATTTGTACATCTCTTTGCATGAATGAGCTATTTATTTTATTACAACATTCTTTAAAAAATTGTATGTACTAGTTTACATGAATGGTGCATCTTTTTAATTTTTTAAAACTTTCTTTCAAAAATTCTTGTTGTCTTTTCTGAATGTATGTTCACAAGGAAGAGATGTTATATTATAATCAAATCATCATGTTTTCTTCCCATGTATGAGAGAAAATCAATCGGTATCATCAATGCAATATGGACATACTAGTTTCATGTGTGTGTTTCCATCTAGACAACAATTCGTACATAGAAAAATCGTTAATTGTCCACACCATCACTACCTTCAATGTTAAGTTCTATTTCGCATTTATATCGTATACAAGAATTTTATTATTCTACAAATATCTCAATTCATGAATGAACAACTAAAGGAAGACATCGAAACTTTTCTTTGTATGTTCTAGTCCTAAAATAGTGTTGTTAAAAACATAATTTCTCTTTTCAAATACATCCCTAGAGACAAATTATATATATGCAAAATCATATGCAATAGAGAATATTGGTTTTCAAATTGCCAATATAAACTAAAACTATTACTGAACTAACAAAGATAAACATTCTCGGTTTCATAAGTAAACTCAGAAAATAACACATTGAATTCCTTTCAAGCCTTATCTCCCAATGGATGATGAATTACTCTTTCACTCATTGAGTGCTCTGTTGCAATCTTATAGATGTGCGTTTTTCTTTGACTCGTATAATCATTTCAACCTGTATACTACATGCATGTAATATCGTCTTATATGATGCGTATTTTTATGAAGACGTTTTTTGGATAAAATCTACTTGCACTGCAATATATACCCAAAAAGATAACATGCAACTATATCTATAAACATCAATCTTCTAATACTGCATTTCTAGATCCTTTAAAATATTATATGTTTCATAATATATATGTAAGAAGCTTGATTACTTTATGGTAAAAATTCATGAATGGTTGACAAAATGAATCCTTGCAATTTCCACCCTATTGTAATCGGTTTTTATACTTATCAATCTTAATGATAATGATGAATGTGAATGATATTCATGAAAACCTTCGTATATAAATTGTTTCGTTGCATCCAATAGGTCAAAAAATCTTCGTTGTACCATTGTTTGTCTTTTTTTCCCGTGTTTTGATATGCAACTCTTAAAAAACATCTAACACCATTTAGACATATGGATTGAAACCTTCTCATAATTTATTTCGGTTGACTATGATTCTTGTAGTATCACAATTTTAATACTAGTGTGTTCGCACTACAAGAAACAAACTTTATAATTTTCCACAAACTGATTTTATAAAGGTGTTTGCTAACAATATTTTGAATGTGATATTTCATATTATTGCATCTTGTGCATAAATATAATATTATGTTGTGTTATTGACATAACGTTTGCATCAACTTAAAACTTATAAATTTTTCCAATTTTTGTAAGAATTCTTGCGTAACCTCTACTGTTACCATATCTTTTATTATGTACGTTGTTTAAGAGTAAGTTTAGACTTCAATTGGTAATGATAGAAAAGTTAGCTCCCATATAAATAGAAACAATTTCAACGACCATCTGTTGACATTACCAACAGATAACCATTGAAACTCACAATAAAAAATTTTCAATGTTGCATCGGTAATTTAAATATTTCAACGGTTATTGGAAAGTTTGACATGTTTTTAATGGTAATTCCAACGAATTTCAATGAGAGTTTTTAATGGTAAGACCCCGTTGAAAAAATATTGATAAGTTCCAATTAATATTAGCCATTGATAATCCGTTAAAAATTGCAATGGAACGTCCAACGATTATCAAAGGATATCTAAACGGTGCATTTCTGTTGATTTTCCTTTGACATTGTCGATGAATTTCAATGTATATTTGTTGATATATGTTTTGATCCGTTGAAATATTTTATATATATTTCAACAAATACATTAGTTGATTCAGATTTTGAAAATACCATGTTATTTTTTCATATCCTCCTTTTTTCTATATAGAGAATGAAAGTTTATCTTGAGTTTTCAATTTTCGATGAATTATCTTTTTTGGAGGAAAAATAGATTCTTTTGTTATAACATTAATAGGTTAGACAAAAGTTGCATCTCATCTATGGGAATAATTATATCACTGTTCTAGTGAACACTCAGAAGTTGGATTTCATCTCATGCTTCAACAAAACCTAACTCGAATCCACCAATCCGACGAAAGCCCATAGCAAACGCTAACGCGCTGCCAGCTCCAACTAGGCTTCCCTTAGCCTCCTTCCAATGATTCAAACCGGATCCCCACCAAAGTCGATGACCCATTTACCTATGCATCGTGAATTACGGTAACTGTCTATGTTTCGTCCCTAATTTTTTTTTGTTCTTTTCTCATATATTGTAAACCATTCAATTAATTATAAAAACCGTATGATTCTAATTTTGACATCTAACGAATCGACATACCATATTTTAACTATAAATCAACAGTGAAGATAATAACGGAATTAAATAAACTTTACATAAATGAAACGATAGACAATAACATATTATTTATTAGCCGCATTATGCGACTTTTTTGTTAACTATATAAGTTCTTAAATAATTAATTTAAATGTCCTGAAGAGCCAACAAAAAAATTTATTTGCCAACATAACCAATTCCACAAATGAGAAAAGCAATGGACTGCATGAACAAATATAGATATAACCATGTCTTCCCAAAGATAAGGTCGTAGCATGCACAAACCAAGATGTATATCCCCACGACAAACTCCTTCAAATTCACTCTGCAAGACACTCTTAATTTAAGTTAAACATATTTCTACAAAAATATAAACTGAAATTATGTCAAAATTTGTAACGGAATTATTTCATAAATTTAGTGGGAACAAGCAATTTTTTGGTACGTACCTTTCCCATACTGTGAAATGGGGTTTGCTAGCAACTTGTGGAAGTAACTTAGTCTTAAAAGCGTCGCCTAGTTTTTCTGTAACGATCCATTCGTTTACTCTTCCTCCTTCGAGCATTCCAATGAAAGACCCTTTGGTTCGGTGCATAGCATTCACATTCTCAAACAAGATCCAAACAACCACCAAGTAGAAGGAACTAGACACGACGACAGTATTGGTTAAGCTTTCAATCCAAATAAAATCATATTTTTACGAATCTATATACAAAGTCATAATGAAGCTATTATAATATATAAAAGGGTGTGAATCATTTCATTTATTTACATTAGTTTTGAGTTAGAAATTCATAAATATCGACTCCATAATTTATCTTTCGCTATAAGAAGATGATGGAAAGATGATATACCTCGGCGTTGCAATTGCGTTAGATAAAGAGATCATAGAGGGAACATAGATTGTGGCCCATGTTGGAATATCGATTTCGGGGAAGAAAACGCTCGTCGGCAAAATTAGGCAGTAGAAGAAGAAGGTGAAGATGTGTACAACAATCTTGCGTACAAAAAAGAAGCTGTAGATCACGTAGCACTTCTTCCACAATGAAACTCTCTGTTCATATCATACACTTTAGCTCTCCTTAGATCTTAAGTTTTATGTAACTAAAATATAGCCAAATAAGATCTTGAAATCTATAGTCACTTAATAATATAAGATCATCAAATCTATCAAAATGAAAGAAAATGCATATTAATTTAAAGTTCTTAAAAACAAGAATGTTTGTATCCAAATTCACATGGTAAAAATATTATTTAAATCCATAAATGAATGATCACGTAATCGAATCAATCAAATGTTGAAAATACATATTTAAACATACATTTTTGGTTGAATTGTAATTATAAAATTTAAAATGTAAGAATGTTTGTATTCATTCACATGGTTGAAGTACTAAATCCATAAAATAATAAAAAAATATTTTTAAATACCTCATTTTTTATTCTCTTTAAAGAAAAAGGAATATCAAATGTAATCGACAAGAAACAAAAGAAGCCCATATTACCAAACAGTGAAATAGCTGTCTTTCTAAGGATTTTTTTTTTATTATTACGCTCACATGGTGTGTATGAACCACACATTTAACTGCACGACAAACTAAAAACTAGGGACAACTTTGTTTTTTTGTGCATTAGCTAAAAGAAACCAAGATTGTAATAAATGAAGGGGTTAAGAGGACAGACCATGTTGCGGATGATTTCCATCGTCATCTTTCTGAACAAATTAGCTGGACCACATGACCAACGATGTTGTTGAAATCTAAAAGCCTTGAATTTGCATGGCAGCTCACTTTTCACCTTCAATTTCCCACATTAGGTTTTGAGTAAAGACTTATATTAAAAATTCCATCTAACTTATTTAACTATTTCCAATTAATTTTGAATTACAAATTTATAAACATTATACCAGAACAAGGACATTCGAACATGATTTCAAATTCATTTTAAAATACAAAACAATTAATACTATATTATAGTTATATCGGGATTCCCTTATAATCCACTAATATTGAATTAAAAATTTATATATCTTAATTATAGTACAGAATACGTTACCATCATCTTTCAAATGAGATTCAATTCGAAATGGATGGATAAAGTGTTATCATTTCGAATAAACTTATTAGAAATCTCATTTTAAAAAATATAAATTATTTAATGTAATATATAAAAATATGGATCAATCCATCAAAAGTCATAATTTCGTTTATATTCGCAAACTAATCCAATCATGTTTAGGATTTAGTTAGGACGGGTCAACATGAAATTAAGTTATTTTGTTTTGTTCTCTGTCTCCTCATCTCTGTAAAAGGTTTTTATTATAGGTTTTAAGTTGAACTGAAATTAGTATATGCCAATCTAACTTCAACTCTAACCAGTCCAACATATCCAAAAGACAACTAGAACCCCACGAAATTTAACCTAATTCAATTTCGTTAGTAAATATTTCAGAATTCAATACCACTCAATCAAAACAAAACCAAACGGAACCGGTCTTAATCAATTCGAAATAAATCGTTTTTATTAATTTTTTAACAGTTTTTTAGATTATATTAACCCAATTGTGGAGCTACTAGAATGACTAACTGAATGGAATAGCAAGCTTTATTTCTAATCTCATATAACTTCATCAAGAGCTATAAAGTTATTTACCGTGAGGTCATTAACGAACACAAACTTCCAACCATGAAGACCAGCACGAACAGCCAAGTCCATGTCTTCCACAGTCGTACGGTCCTTCCATCCTCCAGCGTCATTCATCGCGGATATTCTCCAAACACCCGCGGTTCCTATACGAGTAGTTCTTCACACTTAATTCTGTTTTAGTTACTTGTAATAACCATTCGGAGGCTTAATTGTGATATTAATGATACTATATAACTTAATTCTCACACCGTTGAATCCGAAGAAAGCATGTCTAGTGGATCCAGATTCTTGTTCTGCCACAAAATGGTAGTTGAGTGACATCTCTTGCATTCTTGTCATTAAGCACTCTTTGGCGTTAACTGCAAGGACAAAAACACATCCTCTTTTCAATGACTTCAGGCTAATGTTTTTGTGGTCGAAATGAAGGAGAATTGGAGATTATAGTTCGAGTCACTCTTGAGGTTCCACGTGGAACCATTTAAGTGGCTCTGGAGAGATCATACCGAACGTCCAACGAGCTTGAACGAGAGCGACTTCGGGATTATGGACGAGAAAGGGAATAGAACGTTCGAGGAAATCTTTTTCGGGTTGGAAATCAGCGTCGAAGATTGCGACATAATCACATTGCTTGACATAGTTATGCTTCATCCCTTGTCTTAAAGCTCCTGCCTTGTAGCCGCTACGATTGTCTCTTCTTTCGCATTTTATGTTTATGCCTTTGCTTGCCCATTTGGCACACTCAACGTCCACCATTTCCTGTTTCTCTCGCATTTAGTTGCCCATATATGATTCAACATCAAATATGACTTTCAAATTATGAAGGGTTCTGCATATATATGATATATGCACTCACTAAACTCAGAAGAGAATTCATTAGCAAAAGACCTTAACCGTAGGGTCTGTAGAATCATCCAAAACTTGAACAATAAGACGGTCCGATGGCCATTTAAGCATGCAAGCGGCTCCAATGGAAAATTGAAAGACCTGCAATGCACATGACCAAACCAAACACGAGTCAATTCACCAAATCCTTATGTAATTTTTTTTTGCTGAAAATGAATTGAATAGATGTAATACCTCTTTTTCGTTATACATTGGTATTTGGACGAGAACCGTGGGGTGTTTCGAATGGCCAAGCTCTAAATCCTCCTTAAGTTCCTTCCATTTGTACACATTCTCGGGTTTTCGGTAGAATAACTTTACAAAGACTACTACAATGTTCATGTAGAGACTCTCTACGAAAACAATCAATGACAACACCAGAGACAGTGTCACCACAAACTTGAACAACGGGAGGATTAGGAAGCTCCTCGTTTGCTTCCAAATGAATCCAATGCTGATTTCAGCATTGGATTCAACCTGACTCGGAACAGCATTCGAACTCCCGCTGCGGAACTAAATTCGATCATACACGAAGAAGAACAATACTCAGCACAAAGAACTTCTGAAACGAGAAATGGCAAAGAGAAGAAGAGGGTCTAAGAGAGAGAGAGAGAGAAAGAGAGAGAGAGATTACCAGAAGCAAGACGATGGCAAGCGATGAATCAAAGAGGAAGACAAAGGGCTTTAGAAAAGGCGACATTTTCGTCAAATCAAATCTTAACTCACAGAGATGGAGCTTCAATGCTTATATATATGGTGTGTTTCATATCATACTTGCAAAATGAAGCTGTTTATGCAATACGACTTAATAAGACTATCATGCTTTTGTCATTTTTATTCTTCTTGCACTCTCATCTTCTCACGTTGCAATATCTGTGGACCATGGCTTAATAATGTGGAAACCCACATAAAAACAAAGTCACAACTGCTATCAATTTCAAGCAACAACTAACACGTTTTGATGGTTTTATCAGTATACCATCTCTTTTTCCTAACATGCTCGCACTCGTAACAACATAGCCGAAGAAAGACCAAAAATAAATGAGAAGTCCGTGCAGAGATCCGTTGGTTACCTGCAAAATGCAGAAAATATCTCTAAGATTTTAAGAACGTAACCCTAAAAGCATACAAAAGAGGAAAAAAATACAACCTAAGAGAATTGGTTTGACAACCACTCACTTGAACTAGTGTGTCGTAAAGACATGGGACATGTACGAGATTCGATCACTGTGATATGCAAATAATGTATTGGGGATACTCATCTTTTTAAATTTCGAAGAATTAAAAGAATGATAAAAATGGGAATAATTATAAAAAAAGGAGAAGAACAAATGAGAAACCCATATACATATCTCAACCACTTCTATTTTTCGTCATTTCCTAGTCTTAGTAGACTTCTATTTTAGGAGGAAAATTACAAATTCTTAGCTTGTCTAAATTTGCCCGATTATCTTGTATCGCAATATTTTAAGTGTCAAAAGTCTTTTATCCCTTAGAATATTTTTTTGTCCGATTTTCTTCTATTTAGTCCTCATTCAATTGATACCTCAAAGTCTGTTTTCCCTTGGACTATTGAATTTCCACAAAAAACCACATTTTTTACTACACGTTATAAAAATTGTTATTGAAGTGCTAAAAATTGTTTTAATCCTATATTTTAGGGGTTGTTAATTTATATTGAAGTGTTAAAAAATTGTTTTAATCCTATATTTTAGGAGTTTCTAAGTAAGTAAATTTGTCAAGTAATCCAGAATTAATCTAAGTAAGAAGACTCATTTTTTTTGTTTTCGTGTCGATTTATGCGTTAGTTTATAGATTATTCGTGATGGGTTCATGGAGGCTACATGTATTTCATTCCTTTTATGATAGATTTTGTGTCTTATATTAAGCAAAATGATAACTCATTTGTATAAGTCCAAATGCTCACTTCACTCTCTACAAGAAATCCAAGAATCGTTTCTACCAAGAACAAGATTGCATTAATCTCTGTTCTTGGATCTTGGGTCTTGGATTTTTGAGCTCATTCATCTCTATATAAAGAGAGTGTATTCCTCCAATTCTAATCAACCAAGAATAATAAAGTTCATAAGATTTCTCTTTTAATTTATCTCTTCCTCTCTCTTTCATTCTTAGTTCTTCAAATTACTTTAAAGATTCACATGGTAACAGAGCTTGCTAAACCCTCACGGGTCCGTTCATTCATCATTTTCGCCGATCTCCTTACTAAACCCTCACGGGTTCTCTTCGGTGATTTTTTATCTTTCCAATGACGAGGCAGCAATTGTAGAGTCTCTCACATATGCCCAAATCCAAAGAAATTCACGGTAGCAATTTATTTTTTTTATTAACGTTCAAATTTCTCAGCAGAACAATATGTCTGCAATTTTGTTTTTCATCAGCACGCGCGGGCAAGATACAGCAACCCGCGCGGGCAAGTTCGAGCATTTTTTGTAAATGACAGTATCTTGTGGAAAATAACCACAAAATATCATCAATCCAAGAGGATTGAAGAAGTTTATACAACAATTATTCATCTTGTGGAAAAGAACCACAAAATATTATCAATCCAAGAGGATTCAAAAAGTTTATACAACAATCATTTAGTTTCAATCTTGAACAATGGCGGCAAATGAACCGCAGTATCCATTCCCAGTACATATTAATATTTCGAACTTTGTTACAATAAAGTTTACGAATTCGAACTTTCTTTTTTGGAAAGCTCAAATAGAGTCTCTTCTCCGGAACCAAAGATTGCTGTCAAGAAATAAAGAATGAAGTTTCAATACAAGAGTCGTCACAAACATTTGAATGACATCTCAACGGATATTCCGAATCCCGTACATGACTCGTGGTTACAAACGGGCCAGCGTATCACGTCATGGATCATCAGTACTCTTTCTAAAGAAGTCTTCAACCATGTTGTTGGTACGAATTCAACAATGGAGCTAGAAAGCAAACTGAATGTCGATGTTCCGCCGGACATCAGTTTGAAGGGGAGTATAAGTCCAAATGCTTACTTCACTCTCTACAAGAAATCCAAGAATCGTTTCTACCAAGAATAAGATTGCATTAATCTTTGTTCTTGGATCTTGGATCTTGGATTTTTGAGCTCATTCATCTCTATATAAAGAGGGTGTATTCCTCCAATTCTAATCAACCAAGAATAATAAAGTTCATAAGATTTCTCTTTTAATTTATCTCTTCCTCTCTCTTTCATTCTTAGTTCTTCAAATTACTTTGAAGATTCACAATTTGATGATCATACTTCAACCTTTTTAACAGGATTTCAAGTACTCATATATTAAAGTTGTGTTAATCATTTATGAATTATCAGATAATATTCGAGATAATGTTCAAAATAATGAATAGCATGTAAAACATTATCAAGTCATGCATTTCCATAACATAATTTCAAGACATAGGTAAGTTCAATGCGTAAGTTCCAACCCTAAGTTCAATGCATGTAAGTTATGGAATTGCAACATGAATGAACTATTTACAACATAATCACATGAGTTTACCCTCAAATTAATTCTACTAATAATTTTACACTCNATTATGCCTCCAATTTGAGATCCATACTCAATCATAGTCAAAATCGTAACACAAATTTGTTAAGAAAAAATCCATGAGAAGACGGAGCTAATCGAAAACTCAATTAGAGAAACCACACTTCTTGTAATGAGCAACATCACCATCATTGGAAAAAAACACCCCATGATTCGACCTACAGAATTCTGATAATTCTGATAAGCGTACATAAAACTTCTTATCAGACCGATCAATCATCCAACTACAATCATAGATACATATTATAGCACCACAAAAAAAAAAAAGTCAATTTCAGTGAACCAATCTGTTCAAAACGCCTAAATTTCGATGACAATGGCGTTTTCCAATGGATTACAATGAATTTTAGTCCGTTGATTGTCAGTGGTTGAAATTATCCAACCTTTGAAACTTCCAACGGTGTTACAATGACCAAAATTCATTGATAATATATCAACAAATGATAATAAATATATCTATTGAAATATTCTAACGGATATCCATGACTCTATCCGTTGAAACTATCAACGGGCATTTGTCGATATCCTACAAAGGTTGTAACAAATTATACGTTGAAATCCTTTGTTGATCTCGGATAGTAGCAACTGGCATGTATTGAAAAAGTGATGTTGCGTTCAAATTAAACAAATTAACCTAAAATACCCGCAAGTGCACGATACGTGTGTAGTACTCTAGGTATCGATCCCTCAGGGACTACACAACACAAACTAAACTCAAACAAACGAATCAAAGTTGCTACGAACGACAAGACAACTCAGGGCGTAGTACACCGCTCACAATATAATTAACAAAATCGGCATACCAATGAGTGGGTGTACCTGAGGTCAGCGTGTAAATGGTCATCTCTCAAGGAGTCTTCGACGTGTCTCTTGTCCTCCATGATATCGCGAGAGAGGTGATCTAGTATAACGTTCTCAGATCCCTTTCTATCTCTGATCTCAAGATCAACCTCTTGCAAGAAAAGGATCCATCGGATAAGGCGTGGCTTTGCGTCTTCTTTCCTAGGAGATACTTGAGTGCCGCGTGGTCCGTGTAGACAATCACCTTCGAGCCAACCAGGTATGACTTGAACTTGTCAAAGGCGAAGACAACGACAAGGAGCTTCTTCTCGGTTTTGGCATAGTTGATCTGATAATCGTCCAAGGTCTTGCTAGCATAGGCGATGGCATGAGAAATCTTGTATCTCCGTTGTCCTAAAACAACCCCAACCGCGTAGTCACTAGCATCACACATGATCTGGAATGGTAAGCTCCAATCCGGCGATTGAATGATAGACGCTGAAACCAATACTCTCTTGATCTTATTGAAGGCGTTATTGCACTCTTTGGAGAACTCGAATGTAGCATCCTTGGCCAGCAACTTCATCAATGGTTTTGTGATCTTGGAGAAGTCTTTGATGAACCTCCGATAGAAACTAGCATGCCCTAAAAAGCAGTGAATCTCCTTGACTGAAACTGGTGGAGAAAGCTTCTCGATTACCTCGATCTTGGCCTTATCTACTTCAATGCCTCTCGATGAGATCATGTGTCCTAAACCGATCCCTTCCTTTACCATGAAATAAAATTTCTCCCAATGAATACTAGGTTGACTTCCTCACACCGCTGCAACACTTTGGAAAGGTTAAGAAAGCAATCATCGAATGTAGAGCCACAAACAGAAAAATCATCCATGAAAACTTCCATAATATGCTAAATGAAATCAGAAAAAATTTCCATCATGCAACGCTGAAAAGTAGTTGGAGCGTTGTAGAGGCCAAAAGGCATACAACGGTAGGCGAATGTCCTATAAGGGCACGTGAAGGTCGTCTTCTCTTGATCTTGAGGGTGGATGGGAATCTGGAAGAAACCAGAGCGCCCGTCCAAGTAGCGAAAGTAGGTGTGATTCGCTAAGAGTTCTAGCATATTGTCAATGAAGAGGAAAGTGATATTTCCTCGTAGATTTGTTGAGCTTGCGGTAGTCTATACATATCCTCCATCCCATGATCGTTCTTATCGGAATCAGCTCGTTGTTCGCGTCGTGCACTATTGTCATTCCTCCTTTCTTAGGCACGACATGCATAGGGCTCATCCATTCGCTGTTCGAGATAGGAAAAATTATACCTGCATCCCAAAGTTTTAGGATTTCCTTTTTCACTACCTCTTTCAAATTCGGGTTCAGCCTCCTTTAAGCCTCGATGGAGGACTTGTGGCCGTCCTCCATGAGAATTATGTGCATGCATAATGAAAGGCTCAGTACTTTGATGTTGTCGATAGTGTATTTGATCACTCTCCCATGCTTCCTTAGGCAAGCGAGTAGCTTTCGCGTCTAATCTGCGTTCAAGTTAGCATTCACAATAACATGGTATGTTTCATTGCATCCAAGGTACTCATACCGAAGAGAAGAAGGAAGAGGTTTGAGCTCGATTTTAGGCGCCATATCCACTACCGTAGTGCCTCAATCTCACTCATGATTCTGCGTAAAGCTTGGCTTCTTCGTCTATGAGTCCTACGTCCTGCAAACCTGCGTCAAGCATCTCTCAAGAGGGTCAGAGATACTTTCCTGATCAAGCGTGTCATTTGCCAAGTCTTCCAACATGTCAACACTCAAACAAGACTCCTTGACGGAGGGTCCATTCATAGAGTTAGACAAGTTGAACTCTATCTTCTCATCTCTGACATGTAGAGAGAGCTTCCCTTGTTGCACGTAGATCATGGCACCTGCAATGGCTAAGAAAGGTCTACCCAAAATAATAGGCACCCTAGCATCTTCTTTTATGTCTAGTACAACGAAATCTGCAAGTATACAAAAACTACCTACTTTGCTGGGGATGTTTTCAACAATACCCACCGGATACCTTATTGAATAATCTGCGAGTTATAGAGATATCCTGGTAGGCTTGAGCTCTCCGAAGTTCATCTGCTTGTAGACCGAATGTGGCATGAGGCTCACGCTTGCTCCTAAATCGCACAAGGCCTTGTCAATGTCGATATCTCCTGTGGTGCATGGAGTGGAGAAGCTTCCGGGGTCCAACTTTGGGGGCAGCTTGTTTTGGAGAATGGCGCTGCATTCCTCGGTGAGTGCTACCGTCTCAATCTCTTCGATGCACCTCTTGTTGGAGAGAATCTCCATGAGGAATTTGGCGTATGTAGGTATTTGTTGAAGGGCTTCCACGAACAGAATATTGATGAGGAGCTTCTTGAGGATCTCTATAAACCTTCCAAATTTCTCTTCATTCTTACTGCGCACCAACCGTTGAGGAAACTGTATAGGAGGTTTGTACGCCGGTGGAGCGACATACAGCTTTTTTAGATTCAGTTCAGCCCTTCCATTGTCGCGATGCCTGTGCTTTTATCCACATATTTTCCAACAACTTTCTCTTGTTCTTTGGGGGGGGGGGTTCTCAATCACATTCACGCTGCGCAAGGTAATAGCATTCACGTGTTCCCTCGGGTTGAGATCAGGCTTCCCAGGGAGTTTTTCGGGATTCCGAAAGGATGAGGCAGCATGTTGCACTATGGAATTCTCTAGCATCTTCACATGCGTGCTCGCGGATTCCATCTGAGTTTTGAGCTCATTAATCGCTGTGCCCATATTTGCATTGAGCTTGGCTTAAGTCAATTGTTGTTGCCTTTCCTCCTTGATGAACTCAAGCATTACCACCTCAAGGCTTGATGAAGGAGCTTGAGGAGCTTGATGAACTTGTTGAGTACCCTGTTGGTACGGCTGCACACCTTGTGGCTTCTGTTGAAAACCCGAGAATTTAACCGGTTGACTCGTCCGGTAAGAGAAGTTCGGGGGTTCCTCCAATTCGGGTTGTAGGTGTTCCCGAATTGCATATTTCTCTCCTGCTGGGCATAACTCATATGCTCCATATCTTCTTGCACTGTACATTGATACACTACATGCTTCGTATCTCCGCAGTTTACACAGTACATGGCATTTGCATTCCCATTACTTTGCCTTGGTTCACCTTGTAGAGACCCCTTGTCTTGTTCGGAATACCCCTCGGTGTGTACCACATAGTGTAGTTCATGGTAAGGTTATCGATCAACTCATATACCTCATCTACACTCTGATCCATGAATGATCCTCTAGCAGCATTGTCCAATGTTGTTCTATGCTCATCTGAGATCTCATTATAGAAAGTCTGGATCATGTACCACTACTCTAGACCATGGTGTGGGCACATCTGTAGTAGGGCCCTAAACCTCTCCCAAGCCTCAAATAAAGTCTCCCCTTCTCTGCATCTGAATTTCGTAATTTATCCCCTCATCTTAATCGTCTTTTTGGGAGGGAAGAATCATGATAGAAACAAAGTGTATTGATGTGCGTAGACTCAAGTAATAAATTACCTAGACTAACGCTTCCGCAAGGATACGGATCGTGTAGCAACTAGGGTCGAACACAAGGAATTGATGCAACTCTAAAGCTATTGGACTAATGAATAAGACGTGTAAAATCAATAGTAGAAGGAATGCAAATGCAAACTAACTAAGCTAAAGATGGGAATGACTCAGCGACAAATCACCATAGGCATCAAGAGTTGCACAACGATGTAACGAAGTTCTAACGAGATAATTGGTCTTAGATACTATCATGAGTTCAGGGAATTCAAGCTCTCCTATAGGAACTGACTGGCGTAGACTTGTCCACTATCTAGCATGCATATACCAATGTATCCATTGCGCATCTTACATGGATAGACGCATTACGACCGCTATCCTAATCCCTAGATTCAATCGATTGACCTGGCGTAGATTCTAAACCGATTAAACCCTAAATCATGGCTAAGTTCCAAAGTCTAATGCCCTGGCGTTGGTTTATTAGACTTCTAACATCATTCATTCGAGTGGCGTACAAGTAATGAAAGCATTAAGATCAACCATGAAATCTGAAAACATGATAAAATACCAAATTCATTCATATCGAGTGGCGTACAAGTATGAAAGCATTAAGATCCACCATTCATTAAGCACAAGACTTCACTACATAATTCTCTCTAACCTATGGCAACTAAATTCAACATAGATGGAGAAAGAGAGTGCTCCCTATTCATCAACCGATGTCTTCAATAGATCCTCCATGCTCCGGATCCTTCGTTTCGTCCTTCTCGATCCTTCCAAGTGTGTTCTCTATGTTTCTCAATCGTCCTTGAGTCCCCCCTTTCTCATTTGGTTCGAATCCCCTTTTAATAGATCTGATTTGTTGTTCTAAATCTTGGGAATTAGTTGAGAAATACAAGGGCCCGAGCGGGCACAGCTTCTACCCGCTCGTGCAAGCCTTGTACCCGACCGTGTACATCCATTTTCACCCGAGCGGGCACCTATGCCCGAGCGTGTTCCTCTTCAGCCCGAGTCGTGCAAACCTACGGCGCATCTTGATGACAATTAACCCGAGCGGGCACTCCAATTCCACCCGATCGGGCACACATGCCCGACCATGTTCCTTGAACACCCGAGTCGTGCAAAGCTACGTGGTTGTCTTGGCATCAATTACCCGAGCGGGCACACTTCTAATACCCGAGCGTGCATGACCTAAAATGTTGTTTTCGCTCCTTTCTCTCGGTGTTTGCACATTCTCTTCAATCCACGGTCTTGCACAAGTTGAACCTTGTCATTTTGGGGTTAAATTGCCGATATCTCTCGTGTTTCTCGTCATGTCTTCGTTTCCTATACAAAACACGAAATGTAGATGAAATCCTCGAATAAACTCGATAAATGAATGAAATCTAATAAATCTAATCAAAACTATACCTAAGAATGACATAAAAACTACAACGGATTACGTGTTATCAAACTCCCCCAGACTTAACCTTTTGCTCGTCCTCGAGCAAACCTAGAGTCGAGTACTAGAAGAGCTAAACAACAATGGATACTAACACAAATACATCAAAGGATTAGCCATCATGCAAAACAACGCGTCACATGAACGCAAGCCTAAGCATACCAAGTTCAGACTTCTATCAATCCGAAAGTCTCGAACCATGCAATCCTACCAATGACCTAAGTCTAATCCATACTCCTAAACAACGTCCAAACGATCTCCATACCAACTCTCCTAAGCTTGAGATATCATTAAGCTCATATTCTCGTTCTTATTCTTCTTTTTTTTTATTTCTTTCTTTCTTCTTTTCTTGGTTCCTAGGACGTCGAAGTTGAAGAGGGTGGCTTTCTACTTAGACCCAGGCTACCAATGGCACACTCATAAGGTCTCATAACCTTAGCGGAGTGAAGAGATGCATCATTAAAGCTTATTTTTCTGATT
>CM071861.1:13508527-13524637 GCA_036759665.1 Gynandropsis gynandra
GCTCCTTTCGCTCGGTGTTTGCACGTTCTCTTCAATCCACGGTCTTGCACTAGTTGAACCTTGTCATTTTGGGGTTAAATTGCCGATATCTCTCGTGTTTCTCGTCATGTCTTCGTTTCCTACACAAAACACGAAATGTAGATGAAATCCTCGAATAAACTCGATAAATGAATGAAATCTAATAAATCTAATCAAAACTATACCTAAGAATGACATAAAAACTACAACGGATTACGTGTTATCATGTATTGCTGGTCCCAGGTAGTGATGGAACCCGCAGGAAGAGACTGCAGCCACATTTTTGCGCGTCCCCCGATTGAGAAGGGGAGGAGATGCAACAAAATTGCATCCTATGAGACTCTATGTATCTTGAATATCCAAGAAAGCTCTAGGAAAGTCCCTGAGGTGCTGATGGGGATCTTCATGGTTTCCACCCATAAACTGCTTCTGATACAACATATTTATCATGGCAGATTTGATCTCAAATTGCTCTTTAGCAATAGTAGGAGTCCTTATTGCAGTTTGGATGTTGCTAAAGTTTGGTACCACATAATCTCGAAGTCGATGTGGTGGAAGAGCCTGTGGCTCTTGTGGCCGAGGTGGTAGCTGCTGCTGTAACTGTGCCACATTACGAATGGGTAACTGAGGGTGTCGATTGCCGCCCAACACAATGTTTTGGTCATCCAGCTTTCCTTGATTGGACGACTCTGCTCTCCCTTTTCCCTTGCCTTTTTTCAACTGTCAGCAGGTTCTCTCGATCTCGGGGTCGATCTGAAGTTGGTTTGAAGTACCGTGAGACCCAGGCATGCACTTGCAAAGGACAAGTAAAAGGAGTTAGGAAATAAAAACGAAAAGAAAACAAAAAAAAAAACAAGTATGACTCTATGTCCGACTCTAGAGTAAATTTGAAGTTAATTTGAATTCTCATTTCTACTACGTGTTGAAAAATAGTCCCCGCCAACGACGCCAAAAAATTGATGCTCCATTCAAGTTAAACAAATTAACCTAAACTACTCGCAAGTGCATGGCACGTCTGTAGGACTTTAGGTGTCGATCCCACAGGAACTACACAACACAAATTAAAATCAAACAAACGAATAAAACTTGCTACGAATGAATATGGTTTTGAGATCAAATAAATAAAGACGATAAAGTTCTGTGTTTCATACGATTTAAATCCTCAACCGTTACTACCCTACTCTCGTGACCTAGTCTCGGTTGTTTTAAGCATGAATGTTCGGGATCAGAATTCTCCTTTCGGTCCTTCTCCTAAATCCCTAAAAATGCATCTACTTAGCCTTCGTAAATACAAGACATTCAAATACTTAGACAAAGAATAAAAAACCAAAATAGGCTTTTGCATTTATAAATCAATCTAAAGAGGTTCCGAGATTGTCTTGGGTTAATCCCTTTTCCTAGAACAAAACTACTTCTCAGGCATGAATTCGAAACAAAGCATCATGAAAGAAATATATATTCTAGAGAGCATAGAAATCAAACAAAACGAGATCTGGATCGATGTTCCAATGCTCTCGGAATGTATCCTTGCTAAGACTACTCGACGATGCCCCTTAAACTAAGAGCATACGAACTTCTGGGCCCCCTTTCTTCTTGGCCGAGCTCCCTCATCTCAACAACTCTTTCTTTCCTTTTCGTGCAAAAGCGTCCAGTTTCCTTATTTGTGCAAGCGACCGGTTGTTTCCTTTTCTTTTCAACCGTGTGATTTTCCCTTTCTCCCCAACCGTGTGGCTTTCCTTTTCTCTCCAACACGAAAACAAGTTAACACCATATTTTGCTCATTTCTTATCTCTTTCTCATCTCGTTTGCTTCGTTGTGATCCTCGACACTCGTACTTCATCCCGTGAATGTTCTTTAGCTCCGAAACAAACCAAATACATCTAAAAACTTGCAGGAACATGTGAGCACTAAAACAAGTAAACCAGATACAAAATCACACGTAAACATCGAAACTATCATCACAGACATCTCTAAAATCATGCGAAAAACGTGTATGAAAACGAGATGATAAAAAAGTTGGAAAAAATCTCAACGGGCATCCGTTGAAAATATTTGGTTAGAATTTTAAACGTTTCAATAGATGACCGTTAATAAATTTGGCAGGTAAATTAAAATTTAAATGGATATCCTTTAATATTATGGCCATAACATTTAAAAATTTTTAAAATAGAAATAAAATTTTACAAAAATCCTAAAACTAAAATTTATAAACTACAAAACTATATATCCTCTAATCTGCTGCCATGTTCTTCTTCGTCATCTCGGTCACCTCAAGATCCATGGGATGACACTACAAAAAAACACACCAATTGCAACGGACGGGACAACCGATCCGTTCGTTGATGACCATTGCCAACGGATTGCAATAGATACAAAAGAAATTCCAACGGGCAGGAATCCATTGCAATCCGTCGCAAAGTTCAACCGAGGATTAATGGAGAGTTACCGTTGCTATCGTCCTTTGCAATCCGTCACAAATTTTTATGGGCATTCAACGAATAACTTCCGTTGCCAAATTCCGTTGGAAACCCGTTAGAAATTCGTCAAAAAACGGTCAACGGTCATCCGTTGCTCTTTGTAACGGATGTCCATTGACAATTGTAACGAATGCCTGTTGCAATTGTTGATTTCAAGGATTGCCGGTGGAATAATTCATGTGAATTTGCAACGGGCATCCGTTGAGGTTTCCAATGGATGTTCGTTGCAAATTCAACTATTTAATGATAACTATCAAGGTTTTAGCATCAAACCATCAACAACATATATATTTTCAATAAAATATTGTCTTCTTCAAATCGAGATATATATAGATCAAAATAATGGATGTATAGAAGAAAATATCCTATGACCGAAGAGATTACGCAAGAATTCTTACATGGATTGGAGCAATTCATGAGTTTTGCATCGATGCAACCTTTGTGTCAAGAACGCGGGACAATGTTATGCCCATGCAAAAAATGCAAAAACATGAAGTATCGAAGTCAAGAAATTGTTGGCAAACATCTTTACAAGGTGGGTTTCGTTAAGAATTACGAAATTTGGTTTTTCTACGGCGAAAATTGCAGCGTTAGATATATTTTGCAAGAAGCACAAGTAGAAAGAAATGAAAAAGTTATTTATTAAACATCACTGACCAAATCATATGTGGAAATGGTGTCATATGCTTTTCCTGGAGTTGTTCATGAACAAACGCGTGAAGAGATGCCGAACTTCAATGCACGTCGATTCTTCAACCTATTGGATTCGACAAAACAACCTATATATGAAGGTTGTCATGAAGGTCAGTCCCATTTATCTTTATCTTCAAGATTGATGAACATAAAAATAGACTACAATTTTGCTGAAAATTGCATGGGTTCATTTTGCAAAACCATGCGTGAATATTTACCAGAAAATAATCAAGCTCCTAAGACATACAACGAAACAAAGAATGTGTTAAAATATTTGGGAATACCACATGACAAAATTGATGTTTGTAGAAAAAGTTGCATGTTGTTTTGGAAAATGATAAAGACTTGTTGGAATGCAAGTTTTGCGGGGCAAGCAGATTTCGGCCAAAAAAACCCTCTTCACGTAAATATGTACCATATAAGAAAATGTTTTATATGTCTGTAGCAAACAGTTTGAGAAAGTTATTTAAATAAAAAAACCGTTGCGGCAATGAGATGGCACGCAGAACACTCGACGAGCGAAGGTATAAGTCGACGACCTGAGTTGGAATTAATTCATCGAAGGTCACCTGTTCCAGTATTCAAATTGTCTGATCCGACGAAAACAACATTATTAAAATGGTTAAAAGAAGACGTTAAGTTTCCAGATGGATATGCATCGAACATTGCTCGGTGTGTGGATATTGTTGGTTCGATACTGATAGGGTTGAAAAGTCACGATTGTCATGTTTTTATGCAGCGACTTATTCCAATATCATTTGTTGATCTCTTACCACGGAATGTTAATAAAAAAATATCTCTGAAGTATTATGTTCATTGGAAAAAGTTTTTCCGCCTTCATTCCTCATTTCAATCTGTAACAAATTTTAACTGGCATTCAACGGATAACCTCCGTTGCCAAATTCCGTTGGAAACCCGTTAGAAATTCGTCAAAAAACAGCCAACGGTCATCTGTTGCACTTTGTAACGGATGTCCGTTGAGAATTGTAACGGATGCCCGTTGCAATTATTGATTTCGAGGATTGCCGGTGGAATAAATTCACGTGAACTTGCAAAGGGCTTCCGTTGAGGTTTCCAACGGATGTCCGTTACAAATTCAACTATTTAATGACAACTATCAAGGTTTTAGCATCAAACCATCAACAACATATATATTTTCAATAAAATGTCATATTCTTCAAATCGAGATATATATAGATCAAGAGAATGGATGTATAGAAGAAAATATCCTATGACCGGAGAGATTACGCAAGAATTCTTACAATGATTGGAGCAATTCATGAATTTTGCATAGATGCAACCTTTGTGTCAAGAACGCGGGACAATGTTATGCCCATGCAAAAAATGCAAAAACATGGAGTATCAAAGTGAAGAAATTGTTGGCAAACATCTTTACAAGGTGGAATTCGTTAAGAATTACGAAATTTGGTTTTTCCACGGTTAAAATTGCGGCGTTAGAGATGAAAAAGTTATTTATAAAACATCAACGACCAATCCATATGTGGAAATGGTGTCATATGCTTTTCCTGGAGTTGTTCATGACAAACGCGTGAAGAGATGCCGAACATCGATGCACGTCGGTTCTTCAACCTATTGGATTCGGCAAAACAACCTATATATGAAGGTTGCCGTGAAGGTCAGTCCCACTTATCTTTTATCTTCAAGATTGATGAATATAAAAATAGACTGCAATATTGCTGAAAATTGCATGGATTCATTTTGCAAAATCATGCGTCAATATTTACAAAAAAATAATCAAGCTCCTGAGACATACGACGAAACAAAGAATGTGTTAAAAGATTTGGGAATCCCACATGAGAAAATTGATGTTTGTAGAAACAGTTGCATGTTGTTTTGGGAAATGATAAAGACTTGTTGGAATGCAAGTTTTGCGGGGCAAGCATATTTTGACCAAAAAAACCATCTTCACGTTGTAACATATAAGACAATATTCTATATGTCTATAGCAAACAGGTTGAGAAGGTTATTTAAATAAAAAAATCGTTGCGGCAATGAGATGGCACGCAGAACACTCGGCGGGCGAAGGGATAATGCAACATCCATCGGGGTGTAAGGCTTGGAAAGATTTCAATGAAATATTTTCCGAGTTTGCGTATGAAACGAGAAACGTTTATCTTTGCCTGTGCACCGATGGTTTTAGTCTATATGGACAATCTGGAAGTTAATATTCTCTGTGGCCGGTGATTTTGTCTCCGTATAATTTGCCTCCCGATATGTGTTCGAAAAGAGAAATAATGTTTCTGACGTTGCTGATTCTAGGACCAGAACAACCGAAGAAAAGTTTCGATGTGTTTTTGCAGCCTTTAATTCATGAATTAAGACATTTGTGGAACGAAGCAATTCTTGCTTATGACGAGAATACGAAGCAAAATTTTACATTGAAAGCGGTCTTGTTGTGGACAATTAGCGATTTTTCTGCCTATGGAATGTTATCTGGATGGAGAACACACAGGAGATTAGCATGTCCATATTGTATGGAGGATACAGATTCATTTCGACTAGTACTTGGTAAGAAACCATATTGGATTGATTGTCATAGAAGATTTCTTCCTCGTGGACATGCTTTCTGGAGAGATAAAAAATATTTTCAAAAGAACATTGTAAAAAAAAAGAGGAACCATGCATACAAACGGGAACACAAATCCTTTACGAAAGATTAAACACAATGGGAGATTTACAAGAATCGGTAGAATATAGTGGAGATCGTGGGCATCATAAACCTAAAGGCCAAGGTGAAAGACATAAATTGTATAAACATAGTATCTTTTGGGAACTACCATATTGGAAATAATTGATATTACGTCATAATTTATATGTTATGCATATTGAAAAGAACTTTTTCGATAATATCATCAATACTGTTTTGAATATGATGGGTAAAACTAAGGATAATATACAATCAAGAAAAATTTTGATGACAATATGCCAACGACCTAAGTTGGATTAAGAAATGGAAGGTCACCTATCCCAGTATTCAAATTGTCTGGTCCGGCGAAAACAACATTATTAAAATTGTTAAAAGAAGACGTTAAGTTTTCAGATGAATATGCATCGAACATTGCTCGGTGTGTGGATATTGTTGGTTCGAGGCTGATAGGGTTGAAAAGTCACGATTGTCACGTTTTTTATTCAAGGACTTATTCCAATATCATTTGTTGAGCTCTTACCACGGAATGTTAATGAAAAACAATATCTCTGAAGTATTATGTTCATTGAAAAAAGTTTTTCCGCCTTCATTCATCGATGTCAATAAATACATTTACCAGATGAGACAATACTCGGTGGGCCGGTTCAATTCAGATGAATATAACCTTTCGAAAGGTTTTTCTTTCACTTAAAGAAAAAAGCAAAAAATATTCAATTCAGATGAATATAACCTTTCGAAAGGTTTTTCTTTCACTTAAAGAAAAAAGCAAAAAATAAAGCAGTGATAAAAGGATCTATTGTCAAACAATACTTGTTGGAAGAAATTACATAATTCTGCACATTTTATTTCGAGTCGCATATTCAAAAGAAAGAACGACGTACAGCGGATCATCGCACAAACTATCTGTATATATATAATCCACAGTTTGGCATAATTCTTGAGATGTTTACACCGATTGGACGTACATGAGGTAAATCTGCGGAATATTGGTTAACACCAGAGGAGTATAATCACGTCCACACATACATATGAAAATGTCTATTTTGTCATAGTATTTTAGTTCATTTTTCGTAGTTAGTTCACCAAGCAATAAGTATCAATTAGTCCTCTTTCATCCCTTTTTCGTGTATTTGCAGCAAAAGATTACACTGAACACGAACACGAGAAAACACGAGCCAATACGAGCAATTTCCTACACCACATTCACTAGCACGAACGGGCACACAAGGGAGGTGAATAGCCCGACCGTGCAGCCATTCAAGCCCGGCCGCGCTACTAAAGAGGACTCTAAGCCCGACCGTGCAGAACCACAAGCCCGAGCGGGCTCATTAAAAGGGCACCAGCCCGACCGTGCATTGTCCAAAGACCGCCCGTGCTCATGTTCCAAAATGCAAGCCCAACCGTGCTTCCCTCTTAGCCCGACCGGGCTCATGAAACAGACAACTTCCCCGAATGTGCAGCACGGCCCGAGCATGCATGAAGCCCGACCGAGCTTGGATCAGCTGAAGCGCCCGACCGAGTTTACTCTTGAGCCTGGTCGGACAAATTAAATATGCACACCGCCATAAAGAAAAGGAAAGGTTCGGTCGACGGGAAATAACAGGAAAACTCACGGGAAAGAATGGAAAGACTCGAAAAAAGAGGAAAAGAAGAAAAGGAAAGAAATAAAAAGAGGAAAAGAAGAAAAGGAAAGAAATAAAAAGAGGAAAGAAAGATATTCGATGGTGATTCAGGCTGGAAAGGAACGAAGATGACGACAAAGAGAGCAGCGAGAGGAGAGAGAGAGCAGAACGCGCATGAAGGCGAAGGACAGAGCGACGAAGCCGAACTGCGGAGGAGCTATTGAAGATGTCGGTAATAGAATAGGGTTGAATCTCGTTCTTTATCCATGTTGAATATGGTTATCCTTTGCGTTTCGTATTCTAAGTTCATGTCCGAGTAGGTCCATAACCATAGGTTAGAGAGCTTTGCCGATCTGTAACTAAGTCTTGTTCTTAATGTTTGATGATTCTTAATGCTTTCGTTCTTGTACGCCACTTGAATGAATCATTTTGGTATTTGATCGTTTTCAGATTGATTGGTTGTTTTTAATGCTTTCGTTCTTGTACGCCACTCGAATGAACGATTATAGAAGTTTAATGAATCTATGCCATGGGATTAGACTTTGGAACTTAGCCATGATTTAGGATTTAATCGGTTTAGAATCTACGCCACGTCGATCGATTGAATCTAGGGATTAGGATAGCAGTCTTAATGCGTCTAGTGGGTGAGATTATGCAATCGGAAGATTGGTAGTACGTACGCTAGGTAGTGGACAAGTCTACACAAGTCAGTTCCTATATTAGAGCTTGAATTCCCTAAACTTGTGATAATATCTAAGACCATGATCTTGTTAGAACTTCATTGCATCATCGTGTATCTCACGAAACATGTGGTCTTTAGTTCATTGAGTTTTATCCGATAGTTAGTTAATTAGTTTATTTTTAATTGCATTCCCATCACTTATTGATTCTACACGTCTTATTCATTAGTTTACTAGCTTTAGAGTTGCATCAATCCCTTGTGTTCGACCCTAGAACTATACGATCCAATTCTTGCGGAAGCGTTAGTCTAGGTAAATTATTACTTGAGATTAACCACATCAAGTTTTTGGCGTCGTGTCCGGGGAATTGATTACGGTTTTAGAGTTAGGATACTTTTGGATTGGGACATAGTCCTTTCCGAAGTCTTATTCGTTTTTCGTGTTTTTGTTTTATTTTATTTTTCTCTTTTTTCTTGAGTGAAATCTTTTTACCTCTCGGAACCTAACCGTTTATTGTGTTTCTATTGTGTGAGGTACTTTATCGCGCAAGACTGAAAAATGGCAGAACGTCGCATCCTAAACGCGCCACAAATCCTAGCCGCGTTAACCTATGGAACCTACATGGCTCCTAGACATACGCAACTCTTGTCTTGCATCGTCAGAAGGGATGCCCGCGTCGAATTACAACCAGCATTCATTCAGATACTCGGTAACGCAGCATTTAGAAGGAGACCCACCGAGGATCCAAATCAACATCTTACTGATTTTAAGATGCTTTGCCAAACCATCAGAATCGGAGAAGGAATCTCGGATGAGGACGTCATGCTCACTGCCTTCTCATTCTCCGTGAAGGATAAAGCACAAGACTTGTTGTATTCTCAACCGGCGAATTCTATACAATCATGGGGACAACTAGAAGAAAACTTCATGACGCGGTTCTTCCCTCAAAGTAAAACTCAGCTCGCCAAGAATCAAATCAACACGTTAGTCCAAGGAGCGGCTGAGAGTTTATACGAAGCGTGGGAACGTTTCAAAGGCTACCAACGCCTTTGCCCACATCACGGAATGGATTAGAGCTATCTTATACACAACTTTCTCCAAGGACTCATGGACAACACGAGAATTCTTATCATAACCGCAACTGGAGTTTCTCTGAGTAACCTCACGTTTCCACAGATCGAGGACCTAATCAATCATATGGCTGATGAAGGCAGCAATTCCGCTGGAGATTTTGATCGAAACATTCCAGCAATGATGGCTAACTTGAACGAGACCCATTCTTTACACGCCGGTTTAGCCGAGGTGAAAGACCAAATCGTAGGAATCTACAATCTCCTATATTTGAATCGCGTTGTCCTCATTATTCGGAGAAATTAGAGGAACAAAGGGTTCAAGGGTACGAGGAAGTGAATTATGTAAGCTACAACCAACCTTTGGGAAACACATATAATCCTGGATGGAGGAATCACCTTAACCTCTCCTACAAGAACTCCGATGGTGCCTTTAATACGATAACAATCAGGGAATTTATAACCACGGGTGCTGCAACGAAATCAAAATTTTCAGCCAATGATGCAGTCCCAAACTCAGAACTATCAGTCATATGCGCCTCAACCATAGCCAAACTAACCCGAAGCAGCCCCCTACTTCAACGCTATGTTCACTTGTCTCCTACAATTCCAAGAAAATGAAAACAACTTGTTTATGGGAGTGAAAGTGGAACAAGAGAGCGCCAAGAAGCAGATGGATGGCTTTCAAACTCACCTTAGACAAGTGGAGATGCAAGTTGCACAACTTGCACAAGAGGCAACACGTCCACAAGGAGTTTTATCGAGAAGGCAAGAAGCGAATCCCCGTGAGCCCGTCAACGCCATATATCTACGGAGTGGTTAGACGGTGGATCAGCCCACTCCTTTGATGTTTGAAAGGGGTGAAGCAACTAGTAAAATAGCTGAAAAAGGGCAGCAATGATGAAAAGCATAAGAAGAAAACTGAGGAGGAAGAAGAGCCAAAATACGTAAAACCCGAACTAAGACCGCCTCCTCTGCCATTCCCACAACATCAATGTAAGAGACTGATGGATCAGACCAATCCCTTGACATTTGACAAAGATGAACCGTCAGTACAGTAGTGGAAAAAGGGCAGTAACATCGAAGAGCATAAAAAGAAACCCGAAGAGGAGCCGAAATATGTAAAACCCGATCCAAGACCGCCACCTCTGCCGTTTCCTCAACGTCAATGCAAAAAGAACGAGGATGCTCAATTTGCTAAGTTTACTGAGATGTTAAAGAAGATGCACATCATCATTCCATTCCACAAAGCGTTGAAGAAGATTCCTTCACACGCTAAGTTCTTGAAAGAGGTGCTTGCGAACAAACGAGATGTGTAGATGGAAACCGTCATGGTGAGTAACTCGATGTTGCAGCCAAACCTACCCAAGAAGATGCCCGATCCAGGTATATTCGTGATCTCTTGTAAAATAGGTGATTATGAAATTAACCATGCACTAATTGATGTCGGAGAAAGCTTGAGCGTGCTACCATTGCCGTTATACGAAAAATTGGATCTTTGGGACAGGTTGGATCTTAAACCTACACGAATGGCGCTCACCATGGCCAATTGAAGTGTTAGAAAACCCGGGGGCATGCTGGAAGACGTGCCTTTACAAGTTGGGAAATTCTTCGTCCCGGTCGATTTCGTCGTCTTGGATATGGAGGAGGACAAGAAAATCCCAATTATTCTCGGTAGGCCGTTTCTCAATACGGGAAAGACAATCGAACATTGTGCTGAAGGTAGACTCACACTTAAATTCGGAGATGAAGAAGTGGAGTTAAATCTGAATGACACACTCAGGCAGCCTTGTATGGTGGATTCGGTATTCCACATCGACGTTCTAGAGGAACTAGCCGACGAGATCTTCGAAGAGTTCGGAAATATGGTTTCTTTTGAGATGGATCTTTTAGCAGCTGAAAAAGAAGTATATAAAGATCCAAATGACGCAATACAATATACTAAGTTGCTGGATGAAGAAAAGACAAAGGAGATCACGAATAATGAGCTAGACACACTCCGAACAGATTTTTGTACGATCCGAGCACAACAGGTCGCAACCCAAACTAAAGGTGGAATTTCAGACCATCCTTATCAAGAGGAGTTCTCAACCCACAAACATATAAGCACAGCTTGATTGGAAATCAATTCGAATCAAGAAAACGTCCTAAATCAGTGCGCAAACCTCCGCGCATCCAAGGCAAATTCTAGCACGTGTCAAACAACGGGTAGCGCAAGTTCAACCACTCCCAAGACGCCTAACAGCCACGCCAAACGTCCAGCACCTCATTGGGGCATTGATAGGACACCCAAAGTGAAGATGAAGCCTTTACCACAAGGGCTCACGCACCAACAAATTCTGGATACGTTGAAAGAAAGGAGAGACGAACGCCAAACCGGTTTCATGGATTGCATAACCAGACTTATGGACAGCTCGACCAAATTCTTTGGCCAGCACGATCTAGCCTTCAACATAGGAAAGAATACGACTGAGCTTAGGAAGGACATGACTGATCGTGCAAGGAATCCAACTTATCCACGTGCTACACCCTATCGAGCACACTATGCACGCGAGACGCTACGTACACGACGACGTCCAGGACGCTCACCTAATGTGTAGCATATTTTAGTCAGGCTCGTGACCTTAAACAAGCGCTTCTCGGGAGACAACCCGAGCCCCATATCCTTTTAGTTATTTCTTTTTAATATTTTTGGAATTTGACTCTTATTCTTTTCAGAAGCATGCTCATTACCAACAACCCCGATGTATCGTACTGTCTCCTTCGAATTGTGTGACTTTTGTTATAGGTATTCCACTTCAACATCATCCACAATATAAGAAAAGACGTGTACAGCCAGCTGCCTCAACTCGGGACAGCAAGCACGCATCAGGTGCACACGTTCCATTCTATTTTATTTTTTCCCGAGTTTTTTGCATGTTAGTCCTTTTTCTTAGGTTTTGAACACCGGGACGGTGTTCCGTTCAAGTATGCGGGGGTATTATTCGAATGTCATGACTCTGATTAAAATTTAGATGTTGAGTTCTTCGTTTATATTTGCTTTTACGTAGTTTTGTTAGGATAAGACGGACGGATATCCAGTACGAAAAATTTCGACATTTAGTCACCCTTGTGCAGCTTTGTCGAATCGGGAACAAAAGTCTAGGTTTGCTGAAACATACCTTTAGATACCTGATGTGCGGAAACTCAAGCAATATATTTTCCTAAACCACTTCACCGCAAGTATACGGATCGTGTAGTACCACGGTCAATCTCTAGGGACTAATGCAACCAAAAACTAAGAATATCACTAAACTAAGACAAAGGGAAGTAGATGAAGGCGTGGTGCGAAATATCTAAAGAACTAAGCTAAGTGGTGACAACGATGGTAGGTTGGAGAAAACTTGGATATGACGAACACTACGGGTGTCCGGATACCGGGAATCGTATGGATGTAACAACTAAAGATCATAAACCTATCGAATTATCTTGATAACGGGAAATTCATGCCCTAAGGTGAGGAGTGATTCTTCCGAGCCTAAACCTCCTAACCATGAGTACGTGCAACCCTACCTTCTAGCAGTGATTAACCTGTACTATGGCAGCTTTACGAACGCAATCCTAATTCCTAAGTCGATTAACCGACCGGTCAGATTCTCATTAATCGAACTTAACCTACAACTCAACAGTTTCGGATTCATCCTTTAACCTTCCAACAAAGTCTGAATTCCTATATTACTGAGCGGGCAGCACCAGTATAAGAGTGATAATGTTGATTGTAGAACCGAATATCAAGATAAATGCAATAGATCTAAGCATTAACACATAAAATTGTACATCCGTTACAATCCGATATCCCTAACCCATAGTTGGGAACCTACTCACTCATGAAGAATACAGACCAAGAAGATGACACAACCCTAAACATGATGAACTCTAGGAAACTCGATGCCTCGATCTTCCCTATTGTGTTACCAATGTGAGGATTGATGCTTCTCTCCTTCTCCAGCGTCCCCAGCCTTTCCTAATGTTTTCCAAGCCTTTCCTTGCCCTGTACGTCGTCCCCTTACTCTAGATCCGTTCTGATCTATAAATTAACTCGTTTAAATGCAAGATCTAGTTGGTTGCAAGAAACGCGGCCCGCTCGGGTAGTGGTTTTACCCGGTCGTGTAGCGTCACGCCCGGTCCTGTACTACGTACCGCCCGAATGGGCATCAGCACCCGATTGTGTGATTGAACGGCCCGAGTCTTGTAAACTCTCGGAGATTTCTGGGACGAATTAACGCCCGAGCGGGTACCCTTATTGCGCTCGATCGGGTATGGCTACCCGATCAAGTTGCCTTCGTGCCCGGGTCGTGCAAGGTATGCAAATAAACCCCGTAGGTTTTACCCGAGCGGGTAGACCTCAGTGCCCGAGCGAGCCCTCATGATATCTTGTTTTTGCTCTTTTCCGCTCGTTGCTCGGGTGTTCCATTGAGTTCAGAGGCTTGATTTTGTCTCCGAGTGAATTTATCTTCAAAATGCGTGGTTTTACTCAGGAATTCGTCTATTTACGCTTGTTTAGACCTTGTCGCCTAAAAACCTAAAAACCAACAAAACGGGCGTATGTAACGAAGATTCGTATCGGAAATGTAAATCTAACTATGAAATGTATGCGAAAATGACACTAAAACCTAACCTAAAATCGATACACTTTAAGTGTTATCAATACCGATTAGTTAGTGGTCGTGCATGAATCCATAGCCTATAGTTGTATTCCTCCCCTTAGGATTCAATCCTAAGCACTTATATCTCCGAGTATACCTTTCATTCTTTTGTTTTGTTTTGATCATTATATTTCCACGCACTTACACTCCGCTGTCAATAGACTAAGATCTTCAACTTTTTCAGCCCTACATTGACATGAGTGCATCAATATTGATGGTTGAAGTCTAAGTGGTGGGTCGATGCGATTTTTCTACGTCCTAGAGGTTAGAGTCGATGTGTATTCACAATAGTTAATCAAAAGAAAAAATCAGAAATGACGCAACCTCTTCACTCCGCTAAGGTTACAAGACCTTATGAGTGTGCCAATTGGCAATCTTGATCTAAGTAGAAGGCTGTCCTCTTCAACTCCGACGTCCTAGAAACCGAGTGCGAATTTACAAAAAAAGTGTGGAAACCGAGAAGAAAAAAAGAGAACCGAAAAAGAAGAAAAATAATTGTCTTAAGAATGGTATCAGACAGTTTGCGCATTAGAATAGGTATGGAGATCGCTTGGATGTTGTCTAGGGGTTAGTGAAATGAACTCAGTATATGTGTAGGATTGCACGATTAGTGACTTTCGGTAGATAGGGGTCTAAATTTGGTGCACTTAGATCTATGTTCGCATGACACGTTGTTGCGTAGGGTGGCTGACTTTTCAAGTTGATTGTGCTAGTTTTCGGTTGTTGTCTAACTCCTCTCTTGCTTAGTTCTAGTCATGCTTGAGACGAGCAAAGGTTGAAGCCTTGGGGAGTTTGATAACATCTATTTTGTCGTAGTATTTAAGTTCATTTTCATAGTTAGTTCACCAAGCATTAAGCATCACTTAGTCCTCTATCATCCCTTTTTCATGTATTTGAAGGAAAAGATTACCACGAACACGACAAGCAATTGCCCTACCCCATATTCACTAGCACGACCGGGCACACAAGGGAGGTGAACAGCCCGACCGTGCAGCCATTCCAGCCCGACCGTGCTGCTGAAGAGTACTCTAAGCCCGACCGTGCAGAACCACAAGCCCGAGCGGGCTCATTAAAAGGGCACCAGCCCGACCGTGCATTGTCCAAAGCCCGCCCGTGCTCATGTTCAAGAATGCAAGCCCGGCCGTGCTTCCCTCTTAACCCGACCGGGCTCATGAAACAGACAACATCCCCGAATGTGCAGCACGACCCGGGCATGCATGAAGCTCGACCGAGCTTGGATCAGCTGAAGCACCCGACCGAGCTCACTCTTGAGCCTGGTCGGGCACATTAAACCTGCACACCGCCATAAAGAAAAGGAAAGGTTCGGTCGATGGGAAATAACAGGAAAACTCACGGGAAAGAAAGGAAAGACTCGATAAAAGAGGAAAAAGAAGAAAAGGAAAGAAATAAGAAGATGAAAGAAAGATATGCGATGGTGATTCAGGCTGGAAAGGAATGAAGAAGACGACACATAGAGCAGCGAGAGGAGAGAGAGAGAGAGAGAGAGCAGAACACACACGAAGGCGAAGGACAGAGCGACGAAGCCGGGTTGTGGAGGAGTGATAACACTGAAAGTGTATCATTAGGATAGGTGGTTTTTACATCATTTTCGCATGATTCTTACATCGTCTACATACTATTCCGATACTATTTTGAGCTTCACACACCCGTTTTGTTGGTTTTCAGGTTTATAGGCGACAAGGCCTAAATGAGATCAAAATGAAGGATTCCTGTCAAAAACCACAAGATCTGAAGGAAAATCTACTCAGAGCCGAGACCGAGCTCCAGAACCCAAAAGAGACACCCGAGCAACGAGCGGAAAAGAGGAATATCAAGATCACAAGGGTGCCCGACCGGGCACTATTCTCCACCCGCTCGGGTAAAGTCTACGGGGTTTGTCCACGCAAGAATACACGACCGGGCACATGAACAAGGAGATCGGGTGATCACTACCCGATCGGGCGTGTTCTGGATACCCGCTCGGGCAATCAGCCATCTATTCTGCCCCGAAAGTTTACGCGACTCGGGCCCCTCAACCACACGATCGGGTGACCACTACCCGATCGGGCGCAACGCTCAACACGGTCGGGCAAGCCTTTACCCGACCGGGTAACACCACTGCCCGAACGGGCCGCGTAATCCGTAACAACCTAGATCTAATTTTCAAACGAGCAAATACAAGGAAAGGAATAGATCT
>CM071861.1:13542599-13556600 GCA_036759665.1 Gynandropsis gynandra
ATGTCTAGGGTTTATTTCTCTTGTTTTACATTAGATTCCATGAGTGACTAAGCCTCTAGCTATGGGTTAGGATTTCCGGATTTGTAATGGATGCTTATGATTATGCGTTAATGCTTAGACTTATCGAAGCTTTCTTGAAATTCAGTTTTACAATCAACATCGTAAATGTCTTATACTTGTGCTGACCGCCAGTAATCTAGGAATTTGTGTTTAACTGGAATGTTAGATTATGAATCCGGAACAGTTGATTGTAGATTAGGTTTGATTAATGAGAATCTGTCCGGTCGGTTAATTGATTTAGGAATTAGGATTGCACGCTTAACGTTACCGTAATCACGAGTTAATCACTGCTGGAAGGTAGGATTGCACGTTGTTGTAGTTAGGAGGTTTAGGATTCGGAAGAACCATTCCTTATTTACGAGAATAAATTCTCCGTAATCAAGATAATTCGATAGGTTCATGATCCTTTGTTAGTTGCATCATTGCAAATCCCGGTAACCCGAAACCCATAGTGTTCTTAATTATCAAGTTTTTCACGCCACCTCATCGTTGTCATTATCCATTTTAGTGTTTTAGAAATCTGTCCCATATCCCCATCAATTCAACCCATCTTAGTTTAGTCGTATTCTTAGCTTAGGTTGCATTAGTCCCCAGAGTTCGACCCTTGTATTACACTGATCCGTACTCTTGCGGTAAGTGGATATTAGGTATTTTTATTGCTTGATAGTCCGCACATCAAGTAGTTTTGAGGATTGTATTCGTTATGATGAATATATGAATATGATTGGGGATGATTTTATTGTTATCAAATTATCCATGATGGACATGAAAATAAGAAGGGAAAATGTTGAAACTAATAAGTATTATGAGCGACTTGATGTATCAAAACAACCTTTAAAAGATTGTTGTGCTGACCATTTCCAATTATCACTTGCAACACCACATAATATTTCATGGATCAAATGTGTCAGATGTTGCATAATCGTTTTCCTAAAAATAACACCACACCTAATTTTTTTTTATAATACGTCAAAGCACAATGGATATCTCGAAATGCAACATAAAAAAATTTACATGTGGGCAACGAATTGTATGATCTTTTTGAAAGTGATATAAATATTTTTAATGATGTTTTTGTGGTTTTAAAAGATACAAATTAAACGAAAATAATTCCATACAAAGGATTTTCTACATGTCTATTTGTGACATATTAAATATATTGTATTAATCACAACATACAATACCACATATGATACGACATATAGGGCACAAAACAATTGATGAAGAAATGAAGCATCTACTAGATGAAAAAATTGTGGAATCGAAATTTTCGAGGTATATTTTGAATTTTCTTCAGAAAAAAGAAATGTTTACGTAGTTTGATGCAATGATAGTTTTACACCGTATAGTGCATTTGCTAAACAATATTTTTGGTTTGTAATCGTGTTACCAAATGATTTATCACCAACAATGTGCTTGAACATGGAATTCTTGTTCTTTTCTTATTTTGATATCTAGTTCGTATCATGAGAGCATTTCTTGGATATATTTATGCAATCATTATTTGATGAGTGAAATTATTATGGGAATATGTTAAAAGATATGATATTTCTTGAAAAACTAATTTCAACATGAAATTTATATTGATATGGACAATAAATGTATTTTTCACGTATGGGATGTCGTGTAGTTGGAGTAAACATGGGTATCTTTTATGTCTATATTGTGTAGATGATACATATCTATTCATATTAAAACACGATAGAAAATCATAATGGATTGATTATCATTTCCATTTAAGATGGTGGATGGACATACACCACACATGTTTAAGAGAGATTAACAATATTTGAGCAATTAGATATTATTAATGGGTTACACTGGATTGCAACTATGGTGGAAATGAGTATGATAAATGCAAAGAATTTTGAGATTACGAAAATTGGTATAAGACAATGCTTTCTGGGATCTCCTCTATTGGAAACACCAACTCCTTTATCATAACCTCGATGTTATATATATAAAAGAAAATTCTAAATAACATTATCAACACAATAATGAATGTTTCTAGAATGTCTAATGAAAATGAAAAATCAAGGTTGTAAATTAGATATATATGTACACGAAAAGAGTTTAAACTTAATACAGATGGTAAAACATAATTACCCATTATTAGGTTATATGTCAAACTTGAAGCGTTATGATTGTTGGATTAAATTGGTTATATGTCAAACTTGAAGCGTTATGATTGTTGGATTAAAGGTGATCGTTTCATTTGTGACTGGTTCGATCCGACGATCAAGAAAAAACTAGAAAAAAATAAGAGTGGAGATTATTATGTCCAAACATCACTTTATGTTTGGAATTAATCGCAAGCTCATAACATGGTTTTACTTTCTTATTCGAACACACATAAGTATCATGAGAACCAAAGTGCAATTGTGTAAAGCTCGTTTGAGAGGTAAAATTTTATTAGTGATTAGGATACTGATGATAAACTAATGCAAGATGAAAATGTAGAGCCGACAGGTGAAATTAATGATATACCATTGTTATATATCAAACAAATTCCATCTTCAAAAATGTTAGAGTAATAACAAATAAAGAGTCCGAGGATGATCAAGAATGCGTTGATGTCGAAGGTGAAATGATGATTTAAACTATGACCATGATGACTAATCTAATTTTAGAATGACATCATAATTTTGAAACTTATATTTTTATCAACGATATTAATTTGACCAATATTTGCAATGACACCATGTTGCTCAAGTGACAACATTTACTATTTTATTCATAATTTATACAAGATATATTTCAATACTTTAGTTAATTTCGATTTGGTTACATTATTTTCTTCATAAATTTACATATTTAAGCATGTTTTAGATGAAATTGAAGAAGTCTTTAGTTAGTTTACTACAAATGTATAAGTATTTAAGAATGAATTTGATTGATTTTGAAGATTTAGGTTTGGTTAAGTTGGATTGTGTTTGGTTAGGTTCAGTTATGATCGATATAGGGGTTAATGTAGTTCTGTTAGTGGCAGTTTAGGTCTAGTCTGAGTTGTTTGGTTAGCTTCAAGAATTGGTTGTTTAGGTTAAATTTAATGGTTGTTTGGATGTAATTTGGTTAGAACAATTTAGTTTAGTTTTTATGTGTTTTAGTATTAGAAATTATATTGCATTAGTATTTGGATTGAAACTGGCTTGGTTACATTATTTGGTTACATTAATGGTTGTTTGGATGTAGTTTGGTTAGAACAATTTAGTTTAGTTTTTATGTGTTTTAGTATTAGAAATTATGTGTTTTAGTAATTTCGATTTGGTTACATTATTTTCTTCATAAATTTACATATTTAAGCATGTTTTAGATGAAATTGAAGAAGTCATTAGTTAGTTTACTACAAATGTATACGTATTTAAGAATGAATTTGATTGATTTTGAAGATTTAGGTTTGGTTAAGTTGGATTGTGTTTGGTTAGGTTCAGTTATGATCGATATAGGGGTTAATGTAGTTCTGTTAGTGGCAGTTTAGGTCTAGTCTGAGTTGTTTGGTTAGCTTCAAGAATTGGTTGTTTAGGTTAAATTTAATGGTTGTTTGGATGTAGTTTGGTTAGAACAATTTAGTTAAGTTTTTATGTGTTTTAGTATTAGAAATTATATTGCGTTAGTATTTGGATTGAAACTGGCTTGGTTTAAGGTTGGTTTAGTATTGGTATTTAATATTTAATCTTTTGATTACAATTCTCATTGATATTATGAACGTAGTTCGAGTAGTTCATAGCCACACAGTTCACCGCCGACACCATTTCTCCCTCCACTCCCTATGGCATCATAATAGTGACTACTAACGACGTCGTTCTCATATTTCTTGTACCGTCCTAAATGTATGTCTATGCATTGGTTACATCCAAAGAATTTTTTTAAACCCGCATGATAAGCCAATGAATTAATAAGTTTTCAACCTAAAATATTAAGAATTATTTTTAATTTTAATTAACTATTTCTTATAGCTTTTTTGTACATTTGATATAGATGGTATAGTTTAGTCTAGCATTACCCAATGCATCAATACCAACTATTTGGCTCGTAAATAACTTGGATGTAGATTTTGTAGTTTATCAAAGACTATTGATAAAATATTTTTTGTGGTAAGTTAATAATTAAAATTTATTTTTGAATATTTCTAATAAATATGTTTTTACAAAAGTTTTGTTTTAAAAATGTTTTCAATTAGAATAATATTATGATTCAATACCATTACGTAGAAGGACCTTGTGATGAAGCACCTTAAGTCATTCATCACGAGCGAGAAGAAGATCTGGCTCAGTGATTTGCATTCTGACTAGTGGTCACTAGATTTTCATCCTTCCGTAGATATGGGAGGCACTTTTAACCCATTGATCGAGTCCAGATTACTCCAGCAAAGCGAGAAAGCAAATAGAAGAGGAAGATCCCCGAAGAGGACGATCCTCGATTTTATACATAAAAACTTAAATATTTTCTAAGACTTTTCGTTATATAATATATGTATATAGTGATTTTTCAACAACAAGAGTTGGATGGAGCTTCAACACTTTTGGAGATCTTTCAAAAAACCAAACAAAAACAAGATGGATAGTGGATCCACAATACAAATGTAATGCCTATAGTTTATTTTAAAAGAAAATAAATGGTTTATTATCTTATTAATGAGATATTTTCATGTTATTTAATGCTCGATGATGGATGTAATCACCAAAAAAAAGATAGATATCATGTAGAATGCCAAAGGATTATAAATCAATTATAAATGCATGAGCACCGTAGAAGTTCTAAGAAATTATAAATGGAGAATTTGACTGTTAGAAAGGTAAGAATCGTAAAGATCGGAAAAATATGTGATGAGATATGAGTTTGTAAACTGGGTATTGGAGTGATATGGGTGTATATTTAGAGTTTGGATATGTAAAGATGGAATACTTGTGGAGTTGGCGTCGTGTCTGGTAGGAAAATCAAGTTTTGCGATTAGTTGTGTGACTCTACGTATAGTGCTCAATTGAGCACTCAAACCGCTCGACCAAGTACAAATGGAGAAAAAGATGAAACAATCAGTTTATCGGGTGAACATGAAGGTTTGGAAACACAGCTCTGCTGAGCGAGGGCTTGCTTGAGCTTCATGCTTGGCCTGATTATTTTCTCATTAGGTAATATTTGGGTTAAATTTTTGTTGTTTTAAGACCCCTAATGAATGGAAAAATCTTGAGGGTGGTCCCATGTTTTACGAGGTATTACAAGACTTTAATGAGTACCAAGAAGTTATGAAAGCTTCGAGATAGTGAGAGTGCAGGGGTTTAGTCCAGGGTCGTGGTGCACATTTGAGGATGGAGCCCTAGTTAATGACATGATGGAAGGGGAGGTGAGTGTGTCGCGTTAGTAATACCAGATCAAAGACGATAGTGTTGCAGTTGTCATGGAGACCTCGCGAGTCATACGGTAGCAGGAATCTAGTGGGATCTTGCGAGCATTAGAGCTGGTCGGTTTGGGTCGTTCGACCACTATAAGAAATTTTTGTATTAGGGACTGACAAATCCATCCCTAATCCGTTCCTTAAACGTGTTTAGGGACGAATTAGTGATCGTTTCATTTTCATACGTATTTTTTGCACGATTTTAGAGATGTTTACGATATAGATGCGATGTTTAGGTATGATTTTGTATCCGTTTTACTCGTTTTCATGTTTTCGTGTTCTTACAGGTTTTAATGCGTATTCGGTTCATTTTGGAGCTAATGGACGTACACGAGACAAAGTACCAACATCGAGGATCATCACGGAACAAACGGGACCAGATTTGGCAAGGAACAAGCTCAGCCCGCGCGGGGCACTCCCTAGCCCGCGTGGGGCCTTTAGTTCGGCAATTGGTCCAACAAATTGAGCACGGGTTGGGCAAGCTATCAGCACGCATGGGCTTCACCAGCAGCATCAGCCCGCGCGGGGCACTCCCTAGCCTGCGTGGGGAGGGCTTGTTTCCATCGCGATCATTGTGCCGCGCCCGCGCGTGGCACACACTTAGCCCGCGCGGGTCGCGTCCCTCGCCTACAACAACCAGAAAGGATATTTATCTAAACACGAAAAGGAACTTGCTTGTGACCTATACAAAAAGGAAAACGACTTTAGAGAAGAGGAATAAGAGATATTTTGCTGGAGAAAGGAATGGAAACGTTGCCCAACTTGATCAAGAGTGAAAAACTCATAAACAGGCAAAACGGTGGCTGCTGCGACAAAAGGAAAAGAAGTGAACGACCAAAAGGAAAAACCAGGAGAAAAGGAAAGAAAAGAAGAAGGAAAATAAAGAAGAGGAGCTAGGGGTCGAAGGGGGATTCAGTAGAGAGTTAGTTTTAAGTTTCATCGAAGAGAGAGAGTAGAGAGAGAATCGAAGAAGAAGGAGACTTTTGCGAAGGAGACATTCAAGGAGCATTGGAGATCAATTCAAGACTTCAGTTTCATTTGGTTTTCATATTCTTTAGACTTTCTACTTCAATTATGTTGTTTGCTTTTGAATGCATGAGCGAGTAGTTTGTTTTGTTCTAGGAGAAGGGATTAGCCCATGGCTATCCCGGAACCACTTCGATTTATCATTGAATGCAATTTCACGTTTTTGTTTATCTATTCTTTGTCTGAGAGCTTGAATGACTTGTATTTACGAAGGCCAAGTAGATGCATGTGTTAGGGATTAAGAGGACCGAAAGGAGAATTCTAGTCCTAGAAGATCAGGTTTATAACAACCGAGGTTAGGTCACGAAAGTAGGGTAGTAGCGGTTGAGGGTGAAACGGATAAATCATAGAACTTATGGGTTTAGCTTAAGGTGTCAGCCATGAAAGTAGGGGATAACTTGACTAGATCACGTGTCTATGCCTTAAGAGAGGGTAGATATCACATTAGGATCGCTTGCCTTAGATGACTTAATTGGGATTGCATGATTCGATAGGTTGATTGTTGGTTTCAGTAGTCTTGTGGTGAAACCGGATTCCTAGAACGTTTGTCTCATTGTTAAGAACTCGTTTGTTTATTTGCTTTTCGTATTTCATTCTCAAATCCCATATTGGTTCGTTGCAAGTTTGATTCATAGTTTGAGTTTATGCTGTGTTGAGTAGTACCTGTGGGATCGACACCTAAAGTACTACACACGTGTCATGCACTTGCGGATAGTTTAGGTTAATATTTGTTTAACTTTGATACACATCAATTAGGGACGACCACAATCCATCCGTAAATGTGCATCGCAAAAATAAAATCACCCGCAATCCGTCCGTATTTGGGTATAGATTAAAGAGTCCGCACTGTCCATAATTATGGACTGCATAGTCATCCGCAAATCATCGGAAAACGCGACCCGACCACAGACGGGGAAAGGATTTAATATTTGCGGATGGGTCGCGACCCGTCCTTAATAGTTGCGGACGACACTGTAGCCGTCCGCAAATTTTTTTAAAAAAATACAGAATTCAAATTAAGCTTATAAATGTAAATTAATATTATATAATTAGTGCTTTTACATTATTAACATATATTTACAAACTTGTTGGTGGTACTTGGGAATTATTGTCGTCAGAATCATTGTTTCCGATCGTATCCCAATTTATATTAGGCATGTATTCCTTTCATCATTCTAAGCCACTGTTGATGCTCCCTTTTTTATCGTTCAACTTTCCTTTCTAGAACGTTGAACGATGAACATTGTTGTTCTAATTCTTCTTGCCTTTGGAGGAACTCGCATGTTTTGATGCCATTCATCCAAGACCAAATATGCGACCTTTGTATGGTGTTATTTTATGCTAAAGAAATATTAAAATTTAATTAAGATTATAATTAAGAAACTTATTTTAAATTATAGGTAATTTATCTCGAAATACATCTCGTTGTATTCTTATTGAGTTAGAGAAGGTTGTGTCCCATCTTTTCTCGAGGGGATTTAGGACACTCGTTCCGATGATGCCATTATGATCAGAAACGATAACAAGATATGTAGAGAAATATATGAAAATATTGTGTGAGAAACGGATGGAAGGAGAAGAGGTTAAATAGATAATTTCTGGACTGATTAAGGACAAACTACGGACTCAGACAAATATTTTCCAACGAACTGTCCCGAATACGTCCCTAAATCACTTATAATTTGTAGACGTCGTTGAACGTGGTCTCCAATCCGCAACATATTCTAAAACCGTCCAAAATCAATCTGTAATCACAGACGACTTAGAGACTACTTCCCGGTCTGCAAATTTACGAACGAATTAAGGACGAATTTATTTTTCTGACCATAATTCGTCCCTAAATTTAGGGATGACACTGTGAATCTGTAAATTCCGTCCGGAAATAAGCATTTTCTTGTAGTGGACCTTGCGAGCGCTACGAGTGTACTGGAGTTTGATGGGATTCTACGAGAACCTGTTATCTTGGGATCGAATGGGTCTTCCAATCATTATGTTGGGCGGTTAGGGATCTTGTTGACGTCATTAGTTCTATCATAACTGGGGTCTAGTAGGACCTTATGAATAGTGTTCATGGCATTCTAACTCTTTATTTGAATATTGTGATGGATAGTTGGATGTGTAGATATCATGCATCATCAATCTCATTAGAGTGCAATCAATTATAGTGACATATGATAAAGAGTTATATGCATTGCTACTTGTACTTTAGATGTGCCAACACTATTATTATTGAAGGAATTAATTAGTTTCCAGTAATTTTTACCAAATTTTCAACTTATTATTTTTTCATGAGCTTCAACGGAGAAGTATGGTTTACATTAAAAAGTGACATATTACTTAGGACAAGTATACTTGCTATCATCCCAAGTAATAAACTCATTTATCTCATATTCTAGTATTATTTATCAAAATCTTACTCTATTCAAGAATTCTATATATTTTGACTCGTTTTAAAGAATTCGCATGACTTAATATCAAGAATTTTTCTACGATTGAGTTATTCACTAAGGATATAAGAAAAGAAAATACGAATATACCAAATGCATATTGGCATTCTAACTACTCGGATTTCTGTTGGAAAAAATAGATTTTCAACGGAAATCCAATCGAAACTGGCATCGTCTAGGGCATCATTGAAAAATCCTACGGGTTGAGTACGAGTAATTTCACTCGGGGAATGAGGACACATATGAAAGCTAGAAACTAGACATCGAACGTTTTGATATATTCTTTACAAAGAGCATTTCCTTTCCTTTTATTTTCGATGTATAATTATGTATTTGGATTTTTAATTGTTATTGAGATTTAATTTAAATAAAATATCGCTATTACTATTTGGATTATTGTATGTTGCAACACTAAAAAGGATGATGGTTAACATTTTCAATCCCGGTGGAGGATTTTTGGATGGAAGTGTGATGCGTGTCAAGTTAAACAAGTTAACCTAAAACCACTCGCAAGTGCACGACACGTGTGCAGTAATTAAGGTTTTGATCCCACGAGGACTAATGTAACATGGTCTAAGAATCAAACTCGAATCAATTATCGCTGCAATGGAATAGTGATGATGAAATGCAAATATGATGATGCAGTGGAATAACGAGTTCTAAACAAAGAGACAAATGTTCTAGGAATCCGGTTTCACCGCATAGCTTCGGAAACCTAACTCTGATCTATCTAATCATGCATTCCCTATCAAGATATCTAACATGGATGATCCTAATGTAGATTAACCTTTCTCAAGGCATAGTAATGTGGTTAGATTGAGTCATCCCTTTCTTTCGTTGCTGACACCCCAACTAAACCCCATTATAATTCATGATTCGTCCGATTCAACCCTCAACCATTACTATCCTACTTTTGTGACCTAGTCTCGGATGTTCTAAGTCTGATCTTCTAGGACTATAATTCTCCGTTCGATCCTTCTTCTAATCCCTAACACATGCATATACGTGTCCATCGTAAACATAAGTCAACAAGCGCTTAGACAAAGAATAGATAAACGAAATGGGGACATGCATTCATAAACAAATCAAAGATGGTTCCAGGATAGCTATAGGCTAATCCTTTCTCCTAGAATAAATCTAATACTCGATCATGAGTCTAAACAACATAAACGAAATAGTAGAGTAAGGAGCATAGACATATCAAACGAGCGATGATCCCGAATCAATTCTCGACTCCTTGCGTGACTCCCGTCAAGAGGGCTCGATGAATGGAATGGTTACTGTGAATGGTGTATTTTGGATGATGGATGAGTCGTCCTTGGATGTCTTCTGCCTTTGAGGCTTTATAATTTGAAATGGAAGCTCTTGGCCGACTCATTTCCACCAAATTCTTCGATAGGTTGTTTTACAAAGTCATGCCCGACCGTGCTCCATGTCATGCACGGTTGGGCATGCTTCTTCCGGAAATGTACACAAGTCGTTTTCCCATGATGCCCGACTGTGCTGGATGCATAGCCCGACCATGCTACCTTCAATGAAGGATGCCTGATCGTGCTCGTGGAATGTCCGACCCATGTAGAAGCTACAGGGATGAATTTGCATGAAGAGCCCAACCGTTCACCATTGGACGCTGACGTGTGGAAAACACGAGTTATAATTAACCTAGTCCACTTCACCGCAAGTATACGGATCTTGTAGTACCAGGGTCGATCTCAGGGACTAATACAGCTAAATTAAGAACAAGACTAAACTAGGAAGGAAGGTGATATGAAAGGATGTGGTTCTAAGGGTCCTAAATCTAACCTAATGGAGACAACGAAACGAAGATAAAGGTGAACTAGATATGATGAGTACTACGGGTGTACGGGTTACCGGATATTGCATACATGAACGACTAAAGATCATAGATCTACAACCTACTCTTGACGACGGGAAATTCATGCTCTACTGTCGAGGAGTGATTCTTCCGAGCCTAAACCTCCTAACCATGGATACATGCAACCCTGCCTTCCGACAGCCGATTAACACGTACCATGGCAGCATTACGTCCGCAATCACTATCCCTAAGTTGGCTAACCGACCGGTCAGATTCTCATTAACCAAAACTTAATCTACTACTTAGCGAACCGGATTCGTTCCTTAACCTCTCAGCAAGGTTCGAGATCCATTGTTGTTGAGCGGTCAGCACTAACATAAGATTGATATTGCTAAGCATAGAACCGTAATATAGAGTGAAAATCGTAAAACTAAGCATTAAGAAAAGTCATCGTTCATACATACAAATCCAATAAACCCTACCCGCAGTAGGGACTCTACTCACTCATGGAATACATGAAAACAGAAGATGACATAATCCAATACATAGTAAAACCCTAAGGAACTCGATGCCTCGACCTTCCCTAATGCGTTACCGGTGTACGGGACGGTGTTTCTCTTCTTCTCCGATGCTTCCCGAGCTTTCCCAGATGTTCTCCAGTGTTTTCTTCTCCTGTTTGTCGCTCCCCTTTGCCCTAGATCTGTTCTCTCCCTTTTATTAGCTCGTTTGAAACTAGATCTAAGTTTGTTACGGATCTCGCGGCCCGCTCGGGTAGTGATGTTACCCGGTCGGGTAAAGGCTTGCCCGACCGTGTTGAGCATTGCACCCGATCGGGTAGTGGTCACCCGATCGTGTGGTCGAGGAGCCCGAGTCGCGTAAACTTGCGGGGCAGATTGACGAGTAACCGCCCGGGCGGGTGTTCAATTGTTGCCCGATCGGGTAAATATTACCCGATCACCTTGTTCATTTGCCCGGTCGTGTAGTTTTGCATGGATGAACTCCGTAGGCTTCACCCGAGCGGGTAGAGAGTGGTGCCCGATCGGGCACCCTTGCTATCTTGATATTCTTCTTTTCCGCTCGTTGCTCGGGTGTTCCTTTTGGGTTCTGGAGCTCGGTCTTGGCTCTGAGTAGATTTTCCTTCAGATCTTGTGGTTTTGTTCAGAAATCCTTCGTATTTAGCTCATTTAGGCCTTGTCGCCTAAAAACCTGAAAACCAATAAAACCGGTGTGTGAAGCTCAAAATAATATCGGATAAGTAAGTAGACGATGTAAGAAATATCCTAAAATGACATAAAAACCTATCCTAAATATGATACACTTTCAGTGTTATCAAACTCCCCCAGACCTAAACCTTTGTTTGTCCTCAAACAAAACTAGAGTCTAGCCTTAGAAGAATCTAATAACAATGGATACTAGCTCAAAAATTCCGAAGTATTAGTCATTTTTGCATTTCAGCGCGTCACATGGATAAAAGCCTAAGCGTACCGAGTATAGCCCTATATCTACCGAAAGTGCTGAGCCATGAAATCTTTCCTAAAATCTAAGTCTACTTCACTACCCTAGATAACGTCCAAGCAATCTCCATACCGATTTTCTCTAAGCTCTTGATATCATTTGAATTTTCTTTTCTCGTTCTTATTCATTTATTTCTTTTTCGGTGCTTAGATACACGCTTTGTTCCTAGGACGTCGAAGTCGAAGAGGATAGCTTTCTACTTAGACCCAGGCTGCCTATGGCACACTCATAAGGTTGCGCTACCTTAGAGGAGTGAAGAGTTGCGTTTTTGACTTTTTGTCCTTTAATTTCTTTTTCTTTTCTTGATTACGCAACACTCTAACCCTTAGGACGTAGAATAGCTTCTCTACCCACCACTTAGACCCGAACCATCGAATATCGATGTACTCATGTCGATCTTAACTCGGAAAAGCGTAAAACTTATCCTAGATGACAGCGGAGTATAAGCGTGTGGTCTAACTCTAGAACGCTAAAATATATCAATGAAGCATAGCTAAATGGTATCTACGGAGATATGTCTACTTGGTATCGAGATCTAAAGGGTGAATTCAACTAGACATAGGGTTTCAATCATAGCTACTCGACTAAACGGTATCTAAAAGGGCTTCTAAGCAAACCTAAACTATTATCCACGATTCAACAAAGTAGCAAAAATATGACTAAACTCGAAAAAATTTTCGCTAGATCCGTTTTATTTCTAAATCCTAATCCTAATCTAATCATGCCGCTCTAAAAATGCATCCGAATATCAATGAATGTAAGAGAAACCCCCCCAGACCTGAACGGAACACAGTCCCGGTGTTCTAAATCTAAAAGGGACCTCTACATGTAAAAAGATCGAGAAATCGTAAAAGTGGTAGCGAATACACCTGGCGTGTGCGTGTAACTTTCTCGGATCGTGATATGCTCGGATGTAGTGACTCTTGCGCTCTAATGCATTGTAACGTGAAAGACCTGTGATACGACATGCAATACAGAAGAGTAGAACAAAGAGTACTAATAAGTCTGAAAAGAGCGTACACAAAAGCTATCTAAAAACAAGAAACGATAAAAAATGGTCCATAAAAGAAAAATAAAAAGAAAATGAAATAGGAAAAAGAAGGAAAGAGAAGTCTAATCCTCGTCCGCTCCATCGCGGGTACTCGGTATGTCTGCTGGGTCTCCCGTGGCTCCTTCCCCAGGTGGGAAGTAGAATCCCTGTAGCTCGTACGGGATGTGAGGCTGGTAGGGGATGGCTCCGGAGTGGTAGTCCTGCGGAATCGGGATGTAAGGCTCCTGATAATGCGTCATGCTCAGCTGCTGAAACCGCCGGACTGACTCGGTGAGGTAATAGGTATGCTGTATCGACTGCTCGTGAAACTGCTGCCCCTCCGCATCCCTCGCAGCCTCCAACTCGTACCTCTGCTCAGCCATAAAAGACTGGTACCTAGTCACCTCCGCAACGTACCTGAGGGCATCGGAGGCTCCTTCCATGGAAGGAAAGTCGGATCTGCTGGGGGGGTACTCAGGACGCGCGCGCGAGTGTGTGGCGCGTCGGCTGCCTCGCCTCGAGGAAGACGGTCTAGATGCGGCTGCGGGAGGTGGATCCATCTCTGCTACCCTCGGGCCGATGTGCCCGAAGTTCGGGTCAATCCTAAATCGAGATCCCTCCTCGTCTAAACCGGGTACTACTATCTCATCGATGTCTACCTCTAAGCTCCTACCGTGCTCATCCTTGTAACACCAGATTACGTTGTACCTCTCTA
>CM071861.1:13563395-13574310 GCA_036759665.1 Gynandropsis gynandra
TCTACTTAGACCCAGGCTGCCTATGGCACACTCATAAGGTTGCGCGACCTTAGCGGAGTGAAGAGGTGCGTTATTGATCTTATTTTTTTCGGTTTTTTTTCTTTTCTTGATTACGCAACACTCTAACCCTTAGGACGTAGAAAAGCGCCTCTACCCACCACTTAGACCCGAACCATCGAATATCAATGTACTCATGTCAATCCTAACTCAGAATAGCGAAAAACTTATCCTAAATGACAACGAAGTATAAGCGTGTGGAATCTAACTCATGAACGCTAGAAGTATCAACAAAGCTAAGCTAGACGGTACATACGGAGATGTGACTACTTGGTATCGAAATCTAAGGAGTGAATTCAACTAGATAAGGGTTTCAAACATAACTACTCGACTAATCGGTATCAAAAAGGCTTCGAAGCAAACCTAGACCATTATCCACGATTCAACAAAGTCGCAAAACATGACTAAACTCGAAACAAAATTTCACTAGATATCCATCTTATTCCTAAACCTAATCCTAAGTCTAATCCTCAGTGCAAATGTGTCGCTCTAAATACACATCTGTATCACAAAATGAAAGAGTACCCCCCCGAGACCTAAACGGAACACGGTCCCGGTGTTCGAGACCTATGAGGGATCCCCGCATGATAAAAATTCGAGAAAATAGAAAAAGGTATGCGAATACACCTGGTGTGTGTGTGTGACTTTCTCGAATCGTGATACATCCGGATGTAGTAACTCTTGAGCTCTAGTGCATGTGTTAGCGTGAAAGACCTGAGATAAAACCATGCAATGCAAGAGAATAGAACAGAGAGCACTAAATAAGCAAGTCTGAAAGAGCGTACATGATAGCTAAAACTAAAAACAAGAAAACGATAAAAAGAGGTCCATAAAGATAAAAAGAAAAAGAAATAAAGGAAAAAGGAAGAAATGATCTAATCCTCGTCCGCTCCATCACGGGTGGCCGGTAGGTCCGTTGGCTCCGCTGATGCTCTTTCCCAAGGTGGGAAGTAGAATGACGCCAGCTCGTATGGGATGTGAGGACGGTATGGGATGGCTCCAGTATGATATTCCTGCAGGAACGGAATGTAAGGCTCCTGGTAGTGCGTCATACTGAGCCGCTGAAATCGCCGGACGAACTCTGTGAGGTAGTAGGTATGCTGGATGGATTGGTCCTGGAATCGTTGCTGCTCTGCATACCTCGCAGCCTCTATATCGTGCCTCGCTGCCTCCATGTCGTACCTCTGCTCTGTCATGAATGACTGGTACATGGTCTCCTCCGCTACGTACCTTAGGTCGTCGGAGACTCCTTCCATCGAAGGGAAGTCAGAGCGGCGGTGAGGATACTCTGGGCGTGCGCGTGAATGTGTGGCGCGTCGGATGCGCTGCCTCGACATGGACGATCCCTGTGCGGCGGCTGGAGGTGGATCCATCTCTGCTAGCCTTGGGCTGATGTGCCCGATGGCTGGATCAATCCTAAATCAGGACCCCTCCTCGTTTAAACCCGGCACCTCAATCTCGCTTAGGTCGTTTTCCAAGTTGCGACCATGCTCGTCCTTGTAGCACCAGATGACGTTGTACCTCTCCAATGTAATCGCTCTTTGGTTGCGTAGGTTCTGGAGGTTCAACTCTGGTTCTTCGTCGATCTTGTCCTCGGTCAGGATGCCAAGGTTGATCCTGACTCTCCGTGCGATCATTGTGACAATGCCACCTCACATGATCTTCGTGTTTGTGCTACTCTTCTCGGTGGCTATGTCAAGAAAGTGCCTCATAACCAACGACGCCAGGTCGACGTTCAAAATGTACCACTCGTCGGGCTCGAAGCCTAACAGCACCACCCGCCTCAGGTAGGCCAACTCGGTATGGTTGACACCACCTTGTGCTCCCTTTCCTAGTATGGATGAAACTAGGAAGTAGTGAAAATACCGCAATACGGGGTGGCGTATGTGGCTTGCCTTCGACCTTGTCGAATACTCTCTGTACGCTATCTGGGCCCAGAATTCTCTTTGACGGCTCCGGTTATGCTCTGGCATCTTCGTGAAATTGCAGTGCAGAACGTCAAGGATCGTCGCGAACTGTCTCGCGGTGAGCCGGTAGTTCTGCCCCAGCAGGCGGAACTCCATGAATGCCCTTTCCCGATCTCCGGATTCGGGAAAGAAAGCAGCGTACGAAGCGAGGAACTTAGCCGTCAGGTTGCGGTATGTATACTCTTGTGTGTCCCTCAGTCCCCTCCAATCTAGCGTGTTGAAGATGTCATCTATATATGCTCCTATGTGCAGAGCGGTCATCGCTTCGGCTGATAGGAAGTGGGACGGGAAGATCCGCGGCTGAAGTTCCGTGAACTTCTCCTTCTGACCAGATAGGAATGTCGTAGTCCGGTAGTTGTACTGTTGGTGGGAGATGGTGATGGGCATGTACGGCGTCAATTCCATAATCGCATCCGACCTCGCTGGCCATCCTTGCTCTAGGTCATACGCGTCAGATCGGTGCTTCTTCGAACTCTGTAAGATCTTAGGGGCCATCTGCAAAACAATCGAAAGACAAAAATCAGCAATCGGCTCGGTTCTGCAAGGTGCCCGATCGGGTACAAGGTGTTGCCCGATCGGGTAGTAAACGGTCGAATTGCCCCATGGGTAGTGCCCGACTGGGGTGGAAACACCGCCCGATCGGGTGCATGTTTAGGTCGCCCGATCGGGTGCTATACCTAGCCCGATCGAGTAGATCACAAAATCGCGACCTGCAGTTCGCGAATCGTAATTCAATCGGCCAAAATTACCCTAAATCTTCCTAAACAGACCTAGATCTAACCCATAGCAGTCCTAATCTCAAGATAGTTCATGAATTTACCTGGAATTCGTGATGAGAATGAGGAAATTTCAGATTTTTGAGAGAGGGGAGAAGAATTTCGAGTAACCGAGTTCCAATCCCATGACGGTGAAACGGCGGCGATACCCAGGCGGTTCCGGCGACTAGAATTCGGCGTGAGAGGGTCGCAAATGGAGAGAGCACAATCGGGTATAGAATTGTGAGGTGAATGGCCACTCGGGTTACTCGAAATTTAACTTACCGTGCAGAAGTTACGGTGCCCGATCGGGTACCCTCAATCAGTAAGAAAAGTTCTTAAGGAAAGACTGGAGAGGCCCCTGGTCGAGTCCCCTGTGCTGCCCGATCGGGTACTCTCCCGTGATGACATACCCGCTCGGGTCGTGTGATGTCACCCGACTGGGTTCCCCTGAATTTGAAATTGCCCGATCGGGCAGAGGTGTCTGCCCGATCGGGTGTTGCTGCAAAACCGAGAAATTAAACTAGGAAAACATATGCAGCAAAAACCGATAGATCACTAGGTTCCTAGATCCTAGAAATTGTTCGAAACTAAATAAAAATGGAAAAGAGGTCCGAAAATATGAAAATAAAATGACTAAAGGATATGGGGCTCGGGTTGCCTCCCGAGAAGCGCTTGTTTAAGGTCTTTAGCTCGACCATGGCATCTTCATACGCTTGTGACGGCGGATAGAGGAGGTACGCCTCTTCCGTCTTCTCTCTGATCAACGTGCTTGGATTCAAAGCCTGGTGGACTTCTTACGTGTGATCCTCGATCCGTCTCTTTCAAACCCGTGACTCTCTCGCATCTCCTTCGAACTCGGTTAAGTTTGAGCGTCTCTTCCGTGTTCCATTCGGGATAGGAGTGTATGTGCGCCACTGAAGGTGTTGGAGATGATGCGCGTGACCTTGGAACCGTTCCCCGCGTTGAAGTATCGACTAGAAGGTGCGGCTCTTGGTTCCTCACAAGCACCCGATCGGGTACTAGTGTCTACCCGGTCGGGTCGCTACATGCGACTTTTACCCCCGTAGGGTGTGCACGAGTCGGGCGATCAGGTTGCCCGTGCGGGTCCTCGTCTAGTCCAGCTGCCCGATCGGGTGAAAATAACTCTGGAGATGACTCACGCAACCACCCGGTCGGGTGGTTAATTATCGAAATTTCCCCCGTAGGCACTGCCCGAGTCTGGCTATGAAGCCGCGACCGGGTCGCCTAAAAATAGCTCTGCCCGATCGGGTGAAGTATGCTGCCCGATCGGGTGAAGTATGCTGTCCGATCGGGTGGATTCCCTGCCGAATGAAATTTGGCTTCTCCTTGATGTGCGTGAGTGCATCCGATCTTTCTTGTGACTGATATTGAATCTCGGTGCACTGGGACAATGGTGTGTCCCATCCAGGGTGTCTCCATGTATGTGTCTAGTCTCCTCCGTTGATGCATTTGTCATGGTGACGTTCATTACGGGTTCGGTCATGAATAGCTTCTTCAACGCCTCGTCGAGTTTGAACTCAATAGACTCGTCCCCGAACTTCATCACTAATCTTCCTTCTGCGCAGTAGATGACCATCTTTGTTGTGTTGAGGAATGATCATCCTAATATGATGGGGATCTTTGGATTGATCTCCATATCCACAACAACAAAGTCCGCAGGGAACCAAAATTCCCCCCTTGGACGGCAACGTTCGTCAATACACCCACGGGACTACGGACGGATTGATCAGCCAATATGATTTGCATCCTCGTGGGTTGAAGATCTCCTACCCTATTGAGCTTTTCGACGAGAGATAGTGGTAGCTGTAATTAGGAATGAATCTCCTTGATTTGATTATTGTAAATGTTACATATATAAAGTACATCAAATGAGATAAATAAGGAAACTAACAATAATACATAAAAATATCTAATACATAAAAATATCTAGAATCATGTGTCCTAACACTCCCCCGCAGTCAAAGCGGAGGCTGGGGTGACGCAAAGTCTGGATCTGAACTCGTGGAATAGAATAGCAGGGAGTCCTTTGGTGAAGATATCCGCGAATTGTCGTGAGGACGAGACATGGAACACTCGGAGAGATCCTAGTGCAACCTTCTCGCGGACAAAATGGATGTCGATCTCGATGTACTTCGTGCGTTGATGTTGCACGGGATTATTAGAGAGGTAGACAGCCGAAATATTATCGCAATAAACGACTGTGGCCGTAGAAAGTGGATAATGGAGCTCCATGAGAAGGTTGCGTAGCCAGCAAGTCTCGGCCACGGCATTAGCCACGGCCCTGTATTCGGCTTCTGCACTTGAACGGGAGACCGTCGGCTGTCGTTTTGACAACCAGGAGATCAGGTTATCTCCGAGGAACACGCAATACCCGGACGTTGAGCGCCGTCCGTCAGAGCAGCCCGCCCAATCTGCATCGGAATAAGCCGTAAGACCATAAGTGTGAGACGGACGAACCTGTAAACCATGTGTTGTAGTTCCTTTGACGTAGCAGAGCACCCGTTTCATGGCATGTAAGTGAGGTTCACGCGGATCATAAAGAAAAAGGCACAATTGTTGGACTGTGTATTGGATCTCTGGGCGTGTGAAGGTGAGATATTGTAGTGCTCCCACAATGCTACGATAAAGAGTCGGATCATCAATCGGTGGACCACAATCTGCCGTGAGTTTAGGTTTGGTGTCACATGGTGTGGCGGTAGGGTTGCACGAAGCCATGCCCGCTCGTTCCAAAATGCTTTCGGCATATGTCTTTTGATGGAGAAAGAGTCCCGTGGAGTTGCGTTCCGCGGTGATGCCGAGAAAATGGTGTAATTCCCCGAGGCCGGACATCGCAAATTCGGCTTTGAGGGAGCCGATGATGTGATGAAGGAGATCTTTAGTAGATGCCGTGAGGATGATATCATCCACATATAACAGGAGCATGGCTTGTGCTTTGTCCCGTCGGAGAATATACAAGGAAGAATCACAGCGGCTCTGAGTAAAACCAAGGCTTGAAGCATAATCCGTGAATCGCTTGTTCCATGCGCGGGGTGCTTGTTTGAGCCCGTAAAGAGACCTTTTTAACCTGCACACATGATTCGGATGGGATGAGTGTCGAAATCCGGGAGGCTGGAACATATATATCGTCTGCTTGAGGTTTCCATGGAGAAACGCATTCTTGACGTCAAGCTGATGAATCGGCCAATTCCGAGAGACGCAAATGCTTAGAACCGTGCGAATGGTGGCCGGTTTTACAACCGGACTGAATGTCTCTTCGCAGTCAATTCTGAGTTGTTGCGATTTCCCATTTGCCACAAGTCTTGCTTTGTATCGTGCTAAGGTCCCATCTGCATTAAACTTATGTCGAAACAACCACATTGAGCGAACAATGTTAATACCGTGAGGACGTGGAACCAAGTCCCAAGTACCACTTTTAATAAGAGCATCAAATTCATCTTGCATTGCACTACGCCAATATGGATCCTCTAGGGCTTTTACATGAGAGGTAGGGAGGGGTGATATCGTGGTAGTGTTAAGGCTTATGAATTGGTTAGGGGTGGAAACCCTATGTTGGCTACGTGTGGTCATGGGATGGGAGCGGGGTCTCGACTCGTTTGGTGGGGCCGTGGGCTCATGAGGTGGTTCATGTTGGCTGCGTGTGGTCATTGGATGGGTTCGGGTGCGTAGTTCAATTAATGTGGCCGTGGTCTCATTTGGCTCGATTGGTGAGGTATCATCGATAAGGGTTGGCTCCGTGGGTTGGTTAAGTAGGGAATGTAGCATAGGAGAATGGTCATTTGTGTGGTCAAGGAACTTGTAGTTGTTGGAGGGTGGGGTGGATTTTGTAGCAAAAGGGAAGGTGTTCTGGTCGAAGACCACATGTCGATATATTATGATTCGGCGAGTTTGAAGATCAAGACACCGATAACCTTTTTGGTTGCTTGGGTACCCAAGAAAAACGCAAGGTGTAGATCGTGGGGATAATTTGTGAGGTGTGGTGGCTATGGTGTTTGGATAACAAAGACAGCCAAAGACTTTTAAATGTTAGTATGAGGCAGCTTTTTGGTGAAGTTTGGAATACGGGATTTCGTGGTTTATGGCTACCGAGGGAATGAGATTAATAAGATGAGCAGCTACATTGAGTGCTTCGACCCAAAATTCCGAAGGCATGGAGGCATGAAAAAGTAGGGTTCGGATGATATTGTTTATGGTTTGGATCATGCGCTCGGCCTTTCCGTTTTGTTGCAATGTTTGAGGGCAAGAAAAGCGAAGAATAATGCCGTTAGAGTCAAAGAAAGATCGTAGGGCATTATTGTCGAATTCTCCCCCGTGATCACAATGGAAGTGTTTGATTTGTCTCCCGAATTGGTTTTGGACGTAAGTGGAGAAATGGATAAGTTTGGAGAAGACGTCACTTTTGCGGCGAAGGGGGTATATCCAAACAAAGTGAGAAAATTGATCAAGAAAGAGGACGTAATATTTAATCCCACTAATGCTAGGAACGGGAGATGTCCAAACATCGGAGTGAATGATTTCAAAAGGAAAAGTGGCCAACGTGGAAGATTTATTAAACGGTAATCGAATGTGTTTCCCAAGTTGACACGCACGACAAAGAGTTTGTGCGTTGTCTTTATTACAAACAATGAAATTCGAAGAAAGCAAAGAACGAAAGCTAGAATCCCCGGGGTGTCCTAGGCGGTGATGCCAAGTTGTCCCCGAGGTGATGAGAGCATGATCATGAGGTGGGGGCCGTGTGTGGGACAAGGGTGGTAGAAGAGGATATAGTGGTCCCGAGCTCTCACATCGGAGAAGAAGTGTTTGCGTCGGAATGTCTTTCACAGAAAAATCAAAAGGATCAAATTCGACCGAACAATTGTTATCACGAGTAAATTGTCTAACCGATATTAGGTTTTTGACAATAGATGGGACGACGAGAACATGGGGTAGGTTAAATTTTCGGCTAGGTGTAGGTATGGTTGTTTGACCGGTTTCCGTAACGGGAATAGGGGATCCATTACCGACGTAAACAATAGGTTTGATGTTCGAATTAAAAGTGGACTCGAGTGTACCTGATTGCGACGTTAAATGAGCGGTAGCTCCGGTGTCCATATACCACGAATCGTCGTTGGATTGTTGCAGATTGACCGCGTTGAACGCCTGAATCAGACCTGGAGGAAGGTTTACGGATGTAGGGCTGGCGGCCGAAGAGTTCGGCGCAGTCGGTGCTTGCATGAGGAGAGCCGCGTTCGTTTGGGAGCCCGGTTGGTGATGCGAGGAATTGACCGGTGCTTGTGGCCAAGGTGTTCCGTAGGCTGGTGATGCGAGGAATTGACCGGTGCTTGTGACCATATCCGACCGGTGCAGTTGGTGGTACCGGCCATGGAGAGGGTGCTTGCGGGCCATATCCGGCCGAGTGAATGCCCGAAGGTGCCCATTGCGACGGGGCGTATGGTCCGTGATATGGTATGTTCCATGGACCGGGGAACATATATGACGATGTTGGATACGTGGCTTGCCCTTGTTGCCACGGATTATTGCCGTGATAGCGATGTGCTCCTCCGCGGTTTCCCCGATGACCACGTCCACGCGATCTGTTCCGTGGTTGATGATAGGGTTGGGGCGCAGGTGGAGGACTGGGGCCGTCTGTTAGACGGACCGTGGGAGCAGATCCGTGATCCGTATGTATCAGATTTGGGTGTCGATGACGGGTGACGCGATGTTCCTCCAGCGAGAGCATAGAGCGTGCATCATCAAATGAGGGAAACGGCTTCTGATGTTGGATAACATTGACAATGTTATCAAATTTTTCATTGAGGCCGTTGAGTGTGTGCATGACAAGCGCTTTTTCGGACACCGGGGCATCGAGATTGGCAAGAAGATCGGCAATTTTTCGTATCCGTTGGCAATATTCGTGGACAGATTTGTCGCCGATTGTGATGGTGCGGAGCTCATTGTTGAGTTGGATGGTCCGAGCCTCTTTGTTGTCGCGAAAGAGGCGTTCGAGGCGCAGCCATATGGCTCGGGCTGTCGATCGTGTTTTGAGCACTTCTTGCAGCAGCGGTTTTGAAATAGTTCCGTAGATCGAGAGCTTGATGATGCCGTCAAGACGCGTCTAGGTCTCGGATGTTGCAGCGGTGGCTGGGGCGGAGCCGTCAACGTGGCTCAAGACGCCGAAGCTGAGACAGTGTGTCTCAAAGATGTCGCGCCATGAATCATAGTTCATCTCCTCCATGTCGAGAATGATCGGGATGTGGGATTTGATGTTGGTAACCTCGAAGGGTTTGTCGGATGGTGCAGCAGCAGCGGACGCCATGTGAACGACGGGACGGAGAGGCAGCGGAGGTTTGATTTAGAGGGGTGAGGCGCCACGCAAGGGAGGCTACCGAACGTTGTGGACCGGTGGTTAGGCGCCAAGCAAAGGAGGCGGCCGTATGGGTTGGTGGTGCGGCGTCAAGCAAGCAGGCAACCGACGGTGGAAGAGAAAGAGAAAGGCTAGGTTTGAATTTTGAATTTTGAATCTGTTACCATGTAATTAGGAATGAATCTCCTTGATTTGATTATTGTAAATGTTACATATATAAAGTACATCAAATGAGATAAATAAGGAAACTAACAATAATACATAAAAATATCTAATACATAAAAAAATCTAGAATCGTGTGTCCTAACAGTAGCAAGCTCACACTCGCTCCGATATCGATTAGCGCATGCTCAATTTCATAATCATAAATCTTGCATGGTATGACGAAGTTATTTGGATCGGGCATCTTCTAGATCGTGGTAGGAGGCTGAATAAGAGAATTTGTTACCATTACCATCTCGTTATCCACGGTCCTCTTCCTTGTGATGATGTTTTTGAGGAACTTTGCATAGGAAGGAATCTTTGTAAAAGCGTCATAGAATGGGATAGTGACTTGTAGCTTCCTCAAGAAGTCTACGAATTGAGAGAATTGGGTCTCGTCACTTTGCACGACTCGGGCTCAAGAATCACACGATCGGGCATGGTGCCCGCTCGGGCTAAAAGGAGAGCACCCGGTCGAGCAAGTGGCCTCCACGAGCGGGTAGAGGGTACGCCCGCTCGGGCCCTTGAATTTCTCAACTAACTCCTAAGTTTTGGAACGGCCAAATTAAGGGGAAATCAGATCTAAAAGAGGAGTTTTCGAACCAGATTGAAGGAGAGAAGATTCAGAGACATTAGGGCATAAGGAAGAAGGAAGAAAAGACGGAAGAACGGATCGGGAGCAAGGAGGATCTATTGAAGACATCGGTTTATGAATAGGGAGTCATCTCATTCTTCATCTATGTCGAATTTAGTATTCTCTTGTGTTTTCTTGGCTGTTTCCATGTCTGAGTAGATCCATTGCCATGGGTTAGGGAGTATTGCCATGTTGTAACGAAGTCTTATGCTTAATGAATGGTGGAACTTAATGCTTTCATGCTTGTACGCCACTTGATATGAATGAATTCGGTATTTTATCATGTTTTCAGATTTCATGGTTGATCTTAATGCTTCAATACTTGTACGCCGCTTGATTGATGATGTTAGAAGTCTAATAAATCTACGCCAGGGCATTAGACTTTGGAACTTAGCCATGATTTAGGGTTTAATCGGTTTAGAATCTACGCCAGGTCAATCGATTGAATCTAGGGATTAGAATAGTGGTCGTAATGCGTCTATCCATGTAAGATGCGCAATAGATATATTGGTATATGCATGCTAGATAGTGGACAAGTCTACGCCAGTCAGTTCCTATAGGAGAGCTTGAATTCCCTAAACTCATGATAGTACCTAAGACCAATTATACTTTTAGAACTTCGTTACATCGTTGTGCAACTCTTGATACCTATGGTGATTTGTCGCTGAGTCATTCCCATCTTTAGTTTAGTTAGTTTGCATTTGAAATTCCATCTACTATTGAATTTACACGTCTTATTCATTAGTCCAATAGCTTTAGAGTTGCATCAATTCCTTGGGTTCGACCCTAGTTACTACACGATCCGTATTCTTGCGGAAGCATTAGTCTAGGTATTATTACTTGAGTTTAACGCACATCAAGTTTTTGGCGCCGTTGCCGGGGAATTGATCACGATTTTAGGGTTATTATTACTTTTGATTAAGACATAGTCCTTTCC
>CM071861.1:13583878-13604564 GCA_036759665.1 Gynandropsis gynandra
GTGACCTGCACGAGCGGGTAGAGGGCATGCTCGCTCGGGTCCTTGATTCTCAACAAACTCCTAAAATCTAGAACGGCCAAATTAAGGGAATTTCAGATCTGAAAAAAAAGGGAGTTTCGAACGAGAGGGGATCAGAGAAGATTCAGAGACATTAGGGCAGAAGGAAGAAGGAAGAAAGACGGATCTACGGATCGGGAGCAAGGAGAATCTATCGAAGACATCTGTTTATGAATAGGGAGTCATCTCTTTCTCTATCTATGTCGAACTTAGAATTCTCTTGTGTTTCTTTTGCTGTATTCATGTCTGAGTAGATCCTTTGCCATGGGTTAGAGAGTATTGCCATGTTGTAACGAAGTGTTGTGCTTAATGAATGGTGGATTTTAATGCTTTCATACTTGTACGCCACTTGATATGAATGATTTCGGTATTTGATCATGTTTTCAGATTTCATGGTTGATCTTAATGCTTTCATTACTTGTACGCCACTCGAATGAATGATGTTAGAAGTCTAATAAACCAACGCCAGGGCATTAGACTTTAGAACTTAGCCATGATTTAGGGTTTAATCTTAGAATCTACTACGCCAGGTCAATCGATTGAATCTAGGGATTAGGATAGCGGTCGTAATGCGTCTACCTATGTAAGATGCGCAATGGATACATTGGTATATGCATGCTAGATAGTGGACAAGTCTACGCCAGTCAGTTCCTATAGGAGAGCTTGAATTCCCTGAACTCATGATAGTACCTTAGACCAATTATCCTTTTAGAACTTCGTTACATCATTATGCAAACTCTCGATACCCATGGTGCTTAGCTATAAGTTTATCTCATCGATTTAGTTTAGTTTAGTTCAATAACAATCCCATCCTTAGTCATCTTACACGTCTATTCCATTAGTTTAATAGCTTATAAGTCGCATCAATTCCTTGTGTTCGACCCTAGTTGCTACACGATCCGTATCCTTAGGTAAGGACGTTCCTTTTGAGTTCACAGCGGGTTGTCAAGATGCTTTTGAGAAGCTGAAGAAAGCTTTAGTTTCCCGACCTATCATTCAGCCGCCGGATTGGGAGCTTCCTTTTGAGATCATGTGCGATGCAAGTGATTATGCGGTTGGAGCAGTTTTAGGTCAGCGCAAGGATCGAATGTTGCATGCTATATACTATGCTAGTAGGACTTTGGACAACGCCCAATGCAACTATTCCACGACGGAGAAAGAGCTCCTTGCGATTGTCTATGCGTTTGAGAAGTTCCGGTCATACTTAGTGGGTTCAAAGGTGATTGTTTATACGGATCATGCTGCATTGCGTTACCTACTCACTAAGAAGGATGCAAAGGAGCTAAGAATGGATCTTACTTCTCCAAGAGTTTGATCTTGAGATTCGGGATAGGAAAGGAGCTAAGAATGGAGTAGCTGATCATCTTTCACGTCTTGAAATCCCCGAGTGCATTCCTATCGATGACTACCTCCAAGATGATTTGGTAATGTCCTTGACTTGTACCTCCATTCCTTGGTATGCTGACTTTGTGAATTATCTAGCTTGTCGATTATTTGTCGAGTATTACTGGAGGGGCTGAACTACAATGCGAGAAAGAAGTTTCTCCATGACGTCAAGGCGTATTATTGGGACGAACCCTATCTTTTCAAAAGAGGCATAGACGGGATCTTTAGGCGCTGTATCTCCGAAGAAGAAACTCCACACATACTGTCACGTTGCCATTCTTCGAGCTACGGAGGACACTTTGTCGCAGCAAAGACCGCTGCGAAGGTGCTGCAAGCGGGATTCTATTGGCCCACTGTTTTTAAGGACGCCCATAACTACGTCAAATCGTGCGACAATTGCCAAAGCACTGGTAATATTTCTAGACGCAATGAAATGCCTCAACAATACATTCTAGAAGTCAAGCCATTTGATGTATGGGGGATAGATTTCATGGGCCCTTTCCCAGCCTCGTGTGGACATTCCTATATCCTAGTCGCGGTGGACTACGTCACGAAGTGGGTGGAAGCCTTGGCATGTCCCACAAACGACTCCAAACCAGTGACCAAGATGTTCAAGCGTGTCATATTTCCACGTTTTGGACTCTCGAGAGTTGTGATCAGCAACAGAGGTAAGCATTTTGTGAATCGTACCATAGATGGGTTGCTGAAAAAGTACGGTGTTAGACATAGGGTAGCAACGCCTTATCATCCTCAAACCAGTGGCCAAGTTGAGGTTTCTAATAGAGAAATCAAACCGATTTTGGAGAAAACAGTCTCAAGGTCTAGGAAGGATTGGGCATTGAAACTCGATGATGCACTGTGGGCTTATCGTACGACATTTAAAACGCCAATCGGAATGACTCCGTTTCAGCTAGTGTACGGTAAGGCATGCCATCTACCGATTGAGTTAGAATACCGAGCGTATTGGGCGATCAAGGCACTGAACTACGACTATAAATCAGCCGCTGAGAAAAGGACGTTACAGCTTCATCACCTTGAGGAAATGCGCCTCGATTCGTATGAAAACACAAAAATTTACAAGGAACGTACGAAGCGGTGGCACGATCGGCATATACTCCAGCGGACATTTGAGGGTGGTGATCGTGTACTTGTTTTCAACTCACGTTTAAAACTCTTTCCAGGGAAGCTTAAGTCACGCTGGTCCGGGCCATTCACAATTAAAAGCATCTCACCACACGGAGCAATCGAGCTAATAGGAGCCAATGGTGCATTGAAAGTTAACGCTCAACGAATTAAGCTCTACAATGCGGATATCACAGATTTTGATCAAGCTAAGTTCGCTCTTTCCGAGCCGACTCATGAGTAGAGCATTTCGGTCAAGCTCAAGACCTTAAACAAGCGCTTATCGGGAGGCAACCCAACTGTTTCATATTTCATTTCATTTTCGTTCGGACTATTCCTTTTTCTTTTCATATTGATATACTTGGTGGGATCGTATTCCTCTTTTTGGATTGTGTGAATCTTTTTCGCAGGTTCTTCAACGTCAGTATCATCCTTGAGGAGGAGACACAAACTCGGGATTGAAAGATACACAAGGTGCACACGTTCCAACTCTTATTTTCCCGTTGTTTTGTTTGCGATATCCTCTTAGGTTTTGAACACCGGGACGATGTCTCATTCAAGTCTGGGGGGGTACTCTTCGAGTATTGTCATGTGATTAGGATTAGATGATTAGGATTAGATGTAGATTTTTGGTTTTAGGAATAAACGGATGGATACCTAGCATGAATTTTCAAGCTTTAGTCATTATTGTGCGACCTTGTCGAATCGTGAACTATAGTCTAGGTGTGTTTAGAAGTCTTCTTGATTTCCCGTTTAGTTGAGTAATTGTGCTTGAAACCATGACTTATAGTTACATTCATCTCCTAGGTTTCGGTACCAAGTATCATATCTCCGTGTATACCGATTAATCGATGCTTGTTTGATAGATTTTTAGCGTTCTTGAGATTCGACACGCTTATACTCCGCTGTCAATGTTCTCTCCTTGGATAAGTCTTAACTATTTTAGGTTTTCATTGACATGAGTACATCGAGATCGATGGTTCGGGTCTAAGTGGTGGGCGCTATTCTACGTCCTAAGGGTTAGAGTTATGCGTATTCTTAGTAAAAAATCAGAAAAATAAGCTTCAATGACGCATCTTTTCACTCCGCTAAGGTTACGAGAGCTTATGAGTGTGCCATAGGCAGCCTGGGTCTAAGTAGAAAGCCACCCTCTTCGACTTCTACTTCCTAGGAACCAAGCGTGGAACCATAAAAAAAAGAAGAAAGAAAAAGAAAAACAAAGGAATAAGAACGAGAATGTAAGTTCAATGATAGCTCAAGCTTAGGAGAGTTGGTATGGAGATTGCTTGGACGTTGTTTAGGAGTATGGATTAACTTAGGTCATTGGCAGGATTGCATGGTTTGAGACTTTCGGTTGATAGAAGTCTGAACTTGGTACGCTTAGGCTTGCGTTCATGTGACGCGTTGTTTTGCATGATGGCTAATCCTTTGATGTATTCGTGTTAGTATCCATTGTTGTTTAGCTCTTCTAGTACTCGACTCTAGGTTTGCTCGAGGACGAGCAAAAGGTTAAGTCTGTTTGCACGACTCGGGCTCAAGAATCACACGATCGGGCATGGTGCCCGCTCGGGCTAAAAGGAGAGCACCCGGTCGGGCAAGTGGCCTGCACGAGCGGGTAGAGGGTACGCCCGCTCGGGCCCTTGAATTTCTCAACTAACTCCTAAGTTTTGGAACGGCCAAATTAAGAGGAAATCAGATCTAAAAGAGGAGTTTTCGAACTAGATTGAAGGAGAGAAGATTCAGAGACATTAGGGCATAAGGAAGAAGGAAGAAAAGACGGAAGAACAGATCGGGAGCAAGGAGGATCTATTGAAGACATCGGTTTATGAATAGGGAGTCATCTCATTCTTCATCTATGTCGAATTTAGTATTCTCTTGTGTTTCCTTTGCTGTTTTCATGTCTGAGTAGATCCATTGCCATGGGTTAGGGAGTATTGCCATGTTGTAACGAAGTCTTATGCTTAATGAATGGTGGAACTTAATGCTTTCATGCTTGTACGCCACTTGATATGAATGAATTCGGTATTTTATCATGTTTTCAGATTTCATGGTTGATCTTAATGCTTCAATACTTGTACGCCACTTGATTGATGTTGATAGAAGTCTAATAAATCTACGCCAGGGCATTAGACTTTGGAACTTAGCCATGATTTAGGGTTTAATCGGTTTAGAATCTACGCCAGGTCAATCGATTGAATCTAGGGATTAGGATAGCGATCGTAATGCGTCTATCCATGTAAGATGCGCAATAGATATATTGGTATATGCATGCTAGATAGTGGACAAGTCTACGCCAGTCAGTTCCTATAGGAGAGCTTGAATTCCCAGAACTCATGATAGTACCTAAGACCAATTATCCTTTTAGAACTTCGTTACATCGTGATGCAAACTCTCGATACCCATGGTGCTTAGCTACAAATTTATCTCGTTGATTTAGTTTAGTTTAGTTCAATCACAATTCCATCTTTAGTCATCTTACACGTCTATTCCATTAGTTTAATAGCTTATAAGTCGCATCAATTCCTTGTGTTCGACCCTAGTTACTACACGATCCGTATTCTTGTGGAAGCGTTAGTCTAGGTTTTATTACTTGAGCTTAACGCACATCATTTGGGTTTGACGCTGTGGAAAGGGCAATGGCGGTACCCTCGGGGGAGGTGCTACGTAGGGTACCTCCCTCTCCTCTTCCTCGGTCACCTTCTCTTCCATGGCTGGAGCGATTGGTTGTTCGATCTTATCGCTCTTAGGCTCTTCTCTCGCAGCCATGGGTGGCATTGGTTGCCCTACCGTGTTCCCGCTCCTTAGAAAAATAGCATTCACTTGCTTGCGGGGGTTCGCCTCGGGTTTCGCGGGAAGCTGTCCGGGTTGTCGGTTCGAACCTTGGGCTAGTTGCGCCACTTGCATCTCTGGAAGTCTCAAATGCGTCTGAAATCCATCCATCCTCTTCTTCATGTCCTCTTGCTAAGCCCTAATCCCTCCAAGTGCACTCTTCTGCTCTTGGTGCATCACTTGGAGCATCGAAAGAATCTCGGAATCACCCGAAGATTGTGCACGTTGCTGGTACCCGTAGTCTTGGCCGCTACCTCTCGGTTGGAAACCTTGATTAGGATTTCTCGCCATTATCCGCGATTGAAAGTCTTGCGGATTTGCTACGTTATTCGTGTTGCCATATGAGAGGTTGGGATGGCTCTTGATATAGCCTTGTTGGTAGCCCCGATTGGAGACGTAGTTCACTTCCTCCATCCCTTGGCCTATGGATTAGTCATGTCGATCCACATGAAGTCCAGCAATCATCCGATGAATCTCGCCAACTTGTTGCTTTAAGTCCGTCAACTCCGGGTTGGCGATGCCAAGCTCATTTACTGTAGCTTTTGATGTGTAGTCGCGATTGTAATCCCCTACCTTCTTGCCGCCTTCCCTCGCCATGCTCTCGATTAAGTTCTCGAGCTGATTAAACGTGAGGTTGCTAAGGGAACCACCACCCGCTGCCACGATCATGAATCGGGTGGTCTCTTGGAGACCTTGGATGAAATTCGTGATAAGATATTTCTTATCCATCCCGTGGTGTGGGCATATCCGCTGGTAGTTCTTAAATCGCTCCCATGTGTCGTGTAACGTCTCGCCTCTTTCTTGAAGGAAAGAATTAATGCGACTCTTGGCGAGAAGCGTTCTATGATCCGGGAAGAATTGCTGCATGAACCTTTGTTCCAAATCATCCCACGACGTGATTGATGCAGCCGGCAAGTTGAAGAGCCAACGTTGCGCCGCATCCTTGAGTGAGAATGGGAACACCGTCAAATAAAGATCCTACCGAGTAACTCCCGTTCCAACCTTAGTAGTGCTACATAGCATCTTGAAGTCCGTAAGGTGGGAGTTCGGATCTTCGTTCTCCATTCCTCGAAAGGCCGAATTGTTGAGCATTTGAATAAAAGCCGGTTGTAGCTCAACCTGGTTATCAATCGTGCGGGCCATGCACGAAAGTAACTGCGTGTGCTTAGGAGCGGTGTATGCTCCATAAGTCTCGTCGGCAGCAGCTATGTCGGGAATACTTGCGTTGTCTTCTCCGCTGCTTGCACTATCCGTATCTTCCTCCTCAGAGGCGTGTTGCTCGTGGTTGCTCGTTCTTTCTACCTCGGATTCGGAAACAGCTATTCCAATCCTTCTCTGAAACACGAGTTATAAATTATCCTAGACCACTTCACCGCAAGTATACGGATCGTGTAGTACCAGGGTCGATCTCTGGGGACTAAAGCAGCCAAAAACTAAGAATGAAACTAAACTAAGACGAATAAAGATAGAAGAGGATATGGTCCTAAATATCTAATACTAATCTAAGTGGTGACAACGATACTAGGTTCGGGATGAACTCGGATATGACAAACACTATGGGTGTCGGGATACCGGGAATCGTATGAATGAAGCAACTAAGGATCATAAATCTATCGACTTATCTTGACAACGGGAAATTCATGGCCTATGGTGAGGAGTGATTCTTCCGAGCCTAAACCTCCTAACCATGAGTACGTGCAACCCTACCTTCCAGCAGTGATTAACTCGTACCATGGCAGCTTTACGAACGCAATGATTATCCCTAAGACGACTAACCGACCGGTCAGATTCTCATTAGCCGAACTTAACCTACAACTTAACATGTCCGGATTCATTCTTTAACTTTCCAGCAAAGTCCGAAATCCTATGTTATTGAGCGGGCAGCACTAGCGTAAGAGTGATAATGTTAAGCGTAGAACCGATAATCAAGAATAAATCAATAAATCTAAGCATTAACGCAAATCATTGTTCATCCATTACAATCCGATATCCCTACCCGTAGTTGAGACTCTACTCACTCATGGAGAAAACAAAAGACGAAGATAACATAACCCTATACATGATAGACTCTAGGAAATTCGATGCCTCGACCTTCCCTATCATGTTACCGACGTAAGGATTGATGCTTCTCTTCTTCTCAAATGTCTCCCGAGCCTTTCCAGATGTTTTCCCATCCTTTCCTTCCCCTGTACGTTGCCCCCTTTGCTCTAGATCTATTTTGTTCTTTAAATTAGGCCGTTTGAATGTAGGTCGTTTGAATGCAAGATCTAGGTTGTTGCGAAATACACGGCCCGCTCGGGCACCACTGTTGCCCGGTCGTGCAAAGGCACGCCCGGTCGTGTTCCTTCATAATGCCCGATCGGGCATCAGTACCCGATCGCGTGGTTGAGCGGCCCGAGTCGTGCAAACTCTCGGGGAAATTGGGATGAATAAACGCCCGAGCGGGTATACGGCTTGCGCCCGATTAGGTAAGGCTACCCGATCTCGTTGCCTTCGTGCCCGGGTCGTGCGAGGTGTGCGGATAAAACCCCGTAGGTTTTACCCAAGCGGGTGGACAATGGTGCCCGACCGCGCACCCTTGTTATCTTGAATATTCTCTTTTCCGCTCGTTGCTCGGGTGTTTCTTTCGGTTCTAAGGCTTGATCTTGGCTCTGAGTGGATTTATCTTCAAAGCACGTGGTTTTGTTCAGGAATCCGTCTTTTTAAGCTCATTTAGGCCTTGTCGCCTAAAAACCTAAAAACCAACAAAACGGGTGTATGTAACTCATAATCGTATCGGATATGTAAATCTATCTATGAAATATATGCGAAAATGGCACTAAAACCTATCCTAAAATTGATATACTTTCAGTGTTATCACTTTGCAATTATTATCATAAACGTCTCTAAAATCATGCGAGAATCATGTACGAAATCGAGATGATCAAAGTGTTATAAGAAAAAACAAAATAGGTAAATAAGTTATATTTATCATGATATCTTATATTATATATTTAGCATTTATTTTCTGAACTAACTTATTTACCGTAGAAAGATTGATGCAATACCGGTAGGGAGAAAGCTAAAGACCTTTTAAGGTTGTCCAGACAATCGTACAATGCATATCAAAGAAAAATATCTATGATCGTCGTACTCAAAATAAAGATCTTTGATCTCGAATTGATGATAGAACTTTTGTGTCCCTCGACGTCTTATCTCAAATGGTCAATAGTTCAAATTAAGGTTTTTATTTAAATTCATTTTTAATATGTTTTTTATGTATTTCATATTTTAAATTTACTTTTAAAAAAATGTAACTTACCAACGCTATTTTCGTTTGAATGTCGTTGACCATTCCAACGATATTCTCATCATGAGTTGCATTGAAAATATTCTGATATTCCAACACAAATATTTGTGTTGAATAGGCATGACATCGGCTGATGCAATCGTGTGTTACCATTTGTGTTATCACTTTTTACACAAATTCGTAATAGGATTGGCGCTAATTTCAGCAACGCTGTTAGCAAACCCAGTTTCGTGGACCTTTGAAACGCGAACTTGCATTGAATATTGGAAAATAACTTTGCGTAAGATTTTTGTTGTCATTTTCATTGCAAATTCAACGCTTACATTTTATCAAACGGTTTGCTTAGGCAGTGTCAATTTTGATAAGATTTGCATCGAAAATACATTTTTATTCCATTGCAAATATAAGTGGTTCCAATGCTAATCTACATCAGTATATCTGTGTTTTCCTCAGTTATTCTAATATCCATCGTAAATAACTCAATCTAGTAAGTCGTGCCAATACTTTAAATGATTTAAAACCTATATAATTTTTTAATAGAGTAAAATCTCGATAAAGAATATTAGAATATAAGATGAATGAGTTTATTACATTGGGTCATAGTAAGTATACGTGTACTAAGTAAAATTTCTATTTTTAAACTAAGCCCTCGTTGATACTCATGAAAAGAAAAATATAAAGTTGAAAAACATTGGTGAGCAACATTAGATAAATAAGGGTAATTGTAAATGATCACAAAGATAATATAATAACATGGGATAACTTCAAAAATATCCTCGTAGGGCTAAAACACTTCAAAAATATCCTTTCTAAAAAAAAAAATTTAACTTCAAAAATACCCTTATAAATATGATATACCCAAAATACCCCTACGACCCTATGATCCAATTCGACCCGGCGACCCAGTTCGACCCTGCGACGCAACGATCCATTCCGACCCTGCGACCCAGTTCGACTCTACGACCCTATGACCCTGCGACCCAGTTCAATCCTGCGACCCTATGACCCTAAAAAGTATGCTCAACAACACAAACAGCAATTCCAGCAAACTCAGCATGTTCCGCAAGCTCCTCAACCTCCTCAAGCCCCTTCGTCAAACCTTGAGGCGGTACTGCTCGAATTTATTAAGGAGCAAAGGCAGCAAACATCAGCACAAACCAAATTCAATGCCGATGTGGAGACAGCGATCAACGAGCTCAAAACTAAGATGGAATCTTTGAGCAATCATGTGAAGAGTTTAGAGAACTCCGTCGCACAGCAAGCTGCCTCATCCTCTCGGAATCCCGGACAGCTCCCAGGTAAACCCGAGCTAAACCCGAGAGAGTATGTGAATGCTATTTATGTGTGCAGTGGTGATGTGGTTGAGAATTCGCCCTCGAAAGAGCGAGGGAATGCTGCTGATATGTCCATGAATAGAGGAAAAGGTAAGGTTGCGATTATGGAAGGGGTTGAACCAGATTTAGACAAACCATATGTTGCTCCTCCGGCGTACAAACCTCCGATATCGTTTCCTCAACGGTTAGTGAGCATTAAGAATGAAGAACGAGTGGGCAGATTTGTAGAGGGTCTCAAGAAGCTTGACATCAACATCCCGTACGTGGAAGCCCTCCAAAAGATGCCTAATCATCCCAAACTCATCAAAGAGGTACTTTCCAAAGAGAAGCATATCGAACAAAATGAGACTGTAGCACTCACCGAGGAATGCAGTGCTATCCTTCAAAACAAGCTGCCACCAAAGTTTAAGGACCCCGGAAGCTTCTCCATTCTGTGCACAATAGGTAATCTCGATATTGATAATGCTTTGTGTGATTTAGGAGCAAGCGTGAGCATCATACCACACTCAGTTTTTAAGCGGATGGACTTCGGGAATCTTAAACCTACGAAGATGTCTCTACGCCTCGCGGATCGTACGGTAAGATATCCCGTGGAATTGTTGAAAACGTTCCCACCATGGTAGGTAAACTTTGCATTCCCACTGATTTTGTTGTGCTTGAAATAACGGAAGATGCTAGGACACCTATTATTCTTGGTAGACCGTTCTTAGCTACTGTAGGTGCTTTGATAGACGTACAACAAGGAAAGCTTTCCTTACGTGTCGGAGATGAGACGATCGAATTCAACCTGTCCAACCCCATGAACGAATCATCATTCAAGGAGTCTTGCTTTACAGTTGATTCGCTGGACGAGTTAGAGAAAGACACGCATGATCAAGTAAGTGTTCCCGATTCTCTTGTACGGTATTTGACACGAATTTGCGATAATGCAGGATTTGCGGACGAAGGAGCTGAGATGTACACGAAATTCATGAGTGCTAATGCAGCACTAGGAGACGCCCCATGTGAGGAGGTACCACATGGTATGCATGCTGGTTTCGCAGCAGAGAAGGCATCCAAACTTGAGCCCGAGCCACCTCTGTCTTCTTTTCGGTATGAGTACGTTCAATGCGATAAAATATACCCTGCTGTTATGAATGCTAACTTCAGTGCAGATGAGATGAGAAAACAACCCACACGCGTGAAAAAGCGCAGGAGAGTCAGCTCTTCAATGTGTATGCACGACAATTATACTGAAGAAAGCCACGAACCTTCCACCGAAACTCAAAGGAGGCTGCACCTGCACTTGCACGAGGTATATAAGATCTACAAAGAGCGTGCCAAGAGATGGCATGACAAGAAGATCCTACCTCATGATTTTCATTCAGGTGACTTGGTTTAGGTATCATTAATCCAACCTCGGGCAGCGAGCAAGTGAATCCCGTGCATGATGTGCCAAAGAAAGAAGTAGAGACTAAAGGATGGCACGACGAAAAGACCCTACCTCATGACTTACAATTAGGTGATATAGTTCTACTCTTCAATTCTCGTCCTATGCTTTTCTCGGGCAACCTACGTTCTCGTTGATCTGGTCCTTTTCAGGTACGACAAGTCTTCACACATGGAGAAGTGGAACTATGGAGCGATTCGGGTTGCACATTCAAAGCTAATGGACAGCGGCTAAAGCTCTACCAAGCCACTCAACCGATCGAAAGTGGAAACTCCATTTCCCTTTCCGATCCACCCGTCGCACACACATGAGGAATGGAGACCTCAAAGCTTAAAGACGTTAAATAAGCGCTTTCTGGGAGGCAACCCAGCTGTTTGTTTTTATCTTTCTGTTTAAGACTCGGTTATTTGCTTTCGTTTTTCTAAAAAGAAAATACCACCACAAACGTGCTTTCCTTCCCTTACCCTCCATTGGAGCTTCACGTCGAGGATGCCGTTCAATTCAAGTCTGGGGGAGCAGCTCACGTTTGTCAGGTGATTTTGGTTCATTTTCTTTCATCTTCCCTTTGAGTTTGTAGTTTTTAGGTTATTTTGTGGTTTTCAGTTGTTTTTGAGTCAGAGCCGTCCCAGGTACTTTTCCGGTGCCACGTTTTGAGATGAACCCTGAACCTAGATGCTTAAGAAGTTGACCTTTTCCGTGAGATTTTGCATGGTTGAGCTAGGTTTTCCCTAAGCGTTAGAGCTTATTAGTCGGCTGAAAAACAATAGATCGTAGTTCTTTGGGAATCCTAGTGTTGCTTGTTGGGGGATTAGACGAGGTTGCTAGGCTAGTTTATCGTTTATTCTCTCTACCCAGATGGCCATACTTCGTGTAGACGATGCTTTACTTCTGTTCTATTGAGGATTATTGGATCATATAGAATCGAGCTGATTTTGCAGATTAAAAGCGCACACTAACACTCCGCTATCGATAGAAATAATGCCTAAAAAGCATGATCAAAAATCGATATGAGTGCATCGACCTTGATACTCTTTTGATGGCTCGGGTCTTAGTGGTGGGTTGGCGATCATATTTCTACGTCCTAAGGGCATGGTACAAAAAGCCGCCTACTCCGCTGCACTCTTAAACGAAATGCATGAGTATACCGTCATCGGTAGTCCGGGTCTAAGTAGAGGCTGGATCCCTTCGGATCCAACATCCTAGAAGCCTAGTGTGTATGCAAAGAAAAAGAAAAAAAAGAAAAAAATAAAAAAGAGAAAACGAAAAAGAAGTCATAAAAAGAAAATAAAAAGAAAAAAAAAGAAAAAAAGAAAGAAAGAATCTCGGAAAGAAAGAAACAAGTATCCTCGGTTGATCTAGGTTTAGCATTGTCTGAAGTTTTGTTTGGTGGAGGGAGTTACGGTGGCTTGTCTAGTTTTCCTTTTATTTACTTTCTCATGAGTAGCCTTGGTGAACCTAGGATTAAGACTGAAAACTTAATTAGGCCGAATTTGCTCTCAACATGCTAGTTGATCGGTTTGGTTAGCTTTAGCGGTATTTCTAGGAGAAGGGGGAATTCTCGGATTTTGTACACCCCATGTGTTCCATGTTTACGTTTGCTTAGGGACAAGCAAACATTCAAGTCTGGGGGATTTTGATCATCTCATTTTCATACGTATTTTTTGCACGATTTAAGAGATGTTTTTGATATATATGTGTTGCTTTACGTATGATTTCGTATCCGTTTTACTTGTTTTCGTGTTTTCATGTTCTTATAGGTTTTTACGCGTATTTGGTTCATTTTGGAGCTAAAGAACATGCACGGGGTTAAGTACCAACATCGAGGATCATCACGGGACAAAACGGGACGAGAATTAGCATGAAGAGCCACCACCCGGTCGGGCACAACTCACACCCGAGCGGGCAAGAGCCACGGCAAATTTGGTGCGCAATTCACGCACGACTCGGGAATGGAAATGCACGAGCGGGTGCCTCATACCCGAGCGGGCACACATCATGCCCGATCGGGCACCCCATGCGGATCGCGATCTGCGCGTCCAACCTAGCCGTACCTGAGCGGGTAAATTGCACCGCCCGCTCAGGTCGCGACCCGTTTCTGCAACTTAAGTTAAGTCAATTTGACTTAATTGAAATGGAAGTTTGTGGGGGATTGAGGCAACAAGGGAACCGACTTAAAAGACATAAAAGGAGGCCAGAGGACGACAATGGAGGAGACTTTATTCAGTTCTGTTTACAAAGGCCACGTAGATGCATGTGTTAGGGGTTAGGAGAAGGACCGAAAGGAGAATTCGAGTCCTAGAAGATCAGGTTTAGAACAACCGAGGTTAGGCCACGAAAGTAGGGTAGCAACGGTTGACGGTAAAACGGATGAATCATAGTTCTTATGAGTTTAGTTCAATGTGTCAGCCGCGAAAGTAGGGGGCAACTTGACTAGATCACGTGTCTATGCCTCGAGAGAGGGTAGATATCATATTAGGATCGTCTGCCTTAGATAGTTTAACTGGGATGGCATGATAGATAAATTGATTGTTGGTTTCGGTAGTCTTGTGGTGAAACTGGATTCCTAGAACGTTTGTCTTATCGTTAAGAACTAATTCATTTATTTAATTTCAGTATTTCATTCTTTAACCATATTCGTTCGTTAGCAAGTTTGATTCATAGCTCGAGTTTAGATTGTGTTGCGTAGTCTTTGTGGGATCGACACCTAAAATATTACACACGTGTCGTGCACTTGCGGGTAGTTTAGGTTATTTATTTAACTTTGAGAACGCATCAGGCCAGTTTCAGAACAGGAGGCTGGTATACAACCATAATGAAACTGCCTTTTATTTTTTTTATTCGGATAGGATTTATGTTGGCTTCGTTGGGAGGTTGGACTCCTAAACAAGGTTCAGCTATGCACATGGTCCCTCTTCGTTTGTTTTGGGTCGCTCCATCACTCATTCTAACTAAGGATTCTTGTGGTTCTAGAGGATCCAAAAATTGATTCTAAAAGAACCTATTTCACCAAGTAGTGCTAATTTCTTCATTTTTAGAATGGCTCCAGTGGCTACATTTATGTTAAGTCTGGTCGCGAACTTATTTAGTTATTAGTAAAGCTAAAGTGAACGAAGGAAATACCATAAAAAAATCCAAACCTGTACAGTAACTTATCTGCGTTCTATGGCACTTAAAATCCCCCACTAAGCGGCAAGAACTGAATCCTTTGGTACGTTCGCCAGAAGCTGGATCCATCGGCTCGTCGTCTGTTGTGTCGGCATATGCTTCAGTGGTTTATTCATATTCAGTCTTGCCTTCAGACCCGGCCTCCGCTTGGGGCTCGACTTCTGAAAAAGACTTGTAGCCTAGGGCAGATTCAAGGTATGCTTAAAGGTATCTGAGTTTGCACATACTAACTCATTGCATTGAACCTTAGACGACTGCGAGCACTTCGAAAGAGAATAGGCGCTGACCGATAGGATTATAAGAAAGCTACATTTGAGTTAGTAATCAAACTCGAAAACCAGGTTCTCTTCGGGGAGTTAGTCAAGCTTCGTACCTGATACACGTTTGGGCTCATATTTTCACTCCACCAGTCCGTCCCCAAGAGGGATATGAATGGAGGTGGTATCCATGTTCATGAAAGCACCCCAAGACAAGACTTCGTAGCTCCCCGGAGAAAGATTCTTTTAAATTTACAACACTCACATCAATGAGATGTTTGACTAGAGGCTGCGAGTGGAAGATGTTGGGCTGGTAATCTTGGGAATCGTGGCCCACCGTCGCTCGAGGATAAAAAAAATAACATGAATAGACAGTGGTCGTTTTTGCGTGCTTTGCTTAATCAGGTTTGGTTGAGAAGTAAGGTAGGACAGAGACGCCGTTTGAGCCCAAGCTATAGAGGTCGTTTAAGTGGGTTTCCGACGCCGACCCCGTTGTGCTGTGCGTCTTGTCTTTTGCTCCCTCAAAGCAATGAATGCGCTCAAAAGCACAACCCAACAAGCCCAACTATATTCTTACTTACGGTATGGAGCCATTACGGTCAAGTTATGATTCTTATCATGATATTAATGGATAAAACTGGATGCACGGAAACAGTTATCAATATAAATCATATACCATTATTACTCTTCTAGTATACGAAAGAAATGGTTTCATCCGGCTTGGTGTTGATGTTCTTTGTCCAAGAGAGGTGCTTTCCGGGAGACGGTTTTTGGTTCCTAGTCTGATTTTATTAGTATCCATGATCTCAGAGTAGTTAGCAGCAAGAGAAGAGGATTACTTTGCCTCAGTAACATCCCACGGGTGAGGAGATGGGCTAAAGAATTGATTAAAAGGTCATTGGATGAAATGAAATTGGTGTGCGGGCACAGTCTCGCACGGCACAAGAGGCAAGGAACTTTCAACAGGCATATGATAGTGTTGCCATTGTTCGAAGTACAAGTACCAAGACATACAACTCTTTATCATATATCAGATAATTCAATTGTTAAATCCTATTAAATCCTAAAAAAAAGAACAAAAGAAATAAGTAAACTAATACATAATCACATGTAAATGTCATAACGATCATCAAAATCGATCATAATATGGCTCATAACATATGTATGAAACGTAGTGATCATTCAACCAGAGAATGTGCTTGCGAACAAAGACACGATTTCCGTAAATAGATTCCCAAAGAAAAAACCACCCGATGAAAAGAAAAAAAATTGGATGTGAAAGCAACAACAGAGACTTGCAACCACTAGACGAATAAAAGACAACATACATTACCTGGTAAGCACATTATAAATTCAATTTTTCATAATACTGACTTTGCCTATTTTGATCGTTAAAAGACAACCAATTGATGGAAGAGGACATCAACAAGCGTTGATTCAAGACATCAATATTCACCTATGAGAAGATAAGCTCGAAATGAGTAAAAATAAGAAGGAGCTAAAGGAGCTAAGTACGAGCAGAGAAACGCTCGACCCGAATAAATTCTTTGGAAAAATAGAACATTCGGATGAATGAACTATTTGACCTGAGTATTACATAGCTCAACCGAGTGCGGGTTGACTCGACAAAGCATAGGAATTGCTCAGCTGAATATATTTAGGTTTTGTGGATTTTAGGTTAAAGACTTATGCATCGTTTGACCGAATGGTTATACGGTTCGACCGACCACTTTTGCCAAGTTTTATTAAGTTGGTTTATTTTTTCAATTTTCTATTATTTTTTAATCATTATAAATATAGGACGCATTGGATCACATTTTAACTAAGTTTTTATCAATAGATATTGTCTTTTTCTTATGATTTTTTTAGATTTAGTTACCGAACTCTTGAAGAAATTTTGAGTGTTCATCAACTTATCAACACTAGATAACAAGTGTTGTGGTGTCGTTCGCTTAGCCTGGAATTTTTTAGTTGTGTTATAGTTGGGATTCGGAACGTTCTTTCTATCAAGGATATTTCTGTCATTTCACTACATATACTAGGGTTTCTGTATTTACTTTTATAAGTACTCTTAATCCTTTGTACAATGTTAATTCACTTTGTTAATTCAAATCCCGATTTCCAGCCTTGGAAGCAACAAGATCGACTCCTCTTTTCGGCTCTCTTTGGAGCCATCTCGGTTACCCTTCAGTCGCTCATTGCCCGCGCGCCGTCTACCTATGATGCATGGAAAACCCTCGCCAACACCTACGGAAAAGCATCTAGGGGTCATCTTCTCTAACTCCGTGACAAAATCAAACGATGCTCCAAGGGATCTCAACCGATCGATGACTATTTGCGGACAATCACATCCACCACCGATGAACTTTCCCTCTTAGGGAAACCGCTTGACCACGAATATCTCCTCGATAACATTCTTGAAGGTCTTCCCGAGGAGTACAAACCCATAGCGGATGTAATCCGAGCAAAAGATACCGCTACATCCGTTGAAGAAGTTCATGAAAAACTCCTTCACCATGAAGCCAAATCAGCTACTGTCGAACCCCACTCTCTTCCGGCCACTGTCCCAATCATAGCCAATCCCACGGCCACCCGCTCATGACCAAACGCTCGGTCGTCCAGCTCACAGAACTGGCCTCGCCGCGGCCGTCAAAATTCACCAACACGCCGTGGATATCAAGGCCGGTGCCAAGCTTGTGGCGTTCACGGCCACAGCGTGCAACGTTGTCAGTGCTTCCGCCTTGTCTCCTCCTCCCCCAGTATACTTGACAATCCGTCGATGCAACCGTGGCAGCATTCTCCACACGACTGGAAGTCACGTCCGCGAGCACATCATGCCATTGCCTCCTCCTATGATGCAAACTCTTGGCTCCTCGATAGTGGCGCTTCTCATCACATTACATCGGATCTCTCCAACCTCGCTCTTCATAGTCCCTACCGCGGCAACGACGATGTAATTGTTGGTGATGGCAACGGGTTATCCATCACACACACGGGTTCCATTTGTATACCCCTTAACACTCGAACGTTATCTTTACGAAATGTTCTATGTGTGCCTAAGATTTGCAAGAATCTAATCTATGTCAATCAGTTGTGCAAAAATAATGACGTATCTGTTGAATTTTCTCTGTATGATTTTTCAGGTGAAGGATCTCAGCACGGGGGCACAACTTTTGAAAGGAAGCACTAAAAATGGAGTCTATGAGTGGCCCGTACAATCTAGTACTCCGTCGTCTTTTTTCATGCCTTCCATAGTGTTAAGACCACTTCGTCCGCGTGGCATTCTCGTTTAGATCATTCGTCGTATTTTATTTTAAATAAATTCCTCACACGTTTTGGACTACCATTGTCTCGGGATTCCACTCACTTGTTTTTCAATGCATGTTGTCGTAATAAAAGTCATAAATTTTCTTTTTCCACTTCAACTCTTACCACCTCCCGTCCCCTTGAAGTAATATTTTCCGACGTTTGGACGTCTCCTGTTTACTCCATTGATGGATTCAAATACTATGTTCTTTTTTGAAATCCTGTAGAAGATAGACTATTGAATCGATATTTAAAAGACCTGACGATATCAAACAGTTATGTTATTTACTTGTCAATCTTTAGGTACACTTGTTGGTTTCTACAATGTACTAAAGACCTCCACGGATCACTCCCCCTGAGTTAGACGTGTAAATACAACCACCACTGTTTTCACTCACCACCCAGTATCCAATTAAGTACACCTAAAAACTTTGAACTCCCCTGTTCACTGTTTTCTGTACCTATCTTCTCGTTGACTTGCTCCAGTCTCCTTTAATTTGAAATCACCTCCCTTATTTTTCTCAACTACCTGAAACAACACAAACAAACTCCGATCCAATTTTTACTGCATTCACAATCTCCCCCTTTGAATTCTTATCACAAAAACATCTAATCGTCAAAACAATCAAGGAATTCAAAATATTGCAGTAAAAAGACATCCAAACATATAACAGTAGTAATACGAAGTTCAACACCCTAGTTCAGATCATCAAGCACAGAAAAATAACAATCATTAAGTACACTTAATCAATTGTCTTTTAAGTGCACTTAAGAAGAAAGAAAAACAGTGAAAGAAATCAATTTCTCTTTCTTTTTCCTTTGTTCTTCCGTGAAGAAGATTCCTACTGAATCTCTTCAACTTCTATTTCCTCCTCTTCTTCTTCTTCTCTTTGTATGTCTCCCCCTGTTTATGTGATAGGATTTCAAACAAGTTAGTCACAACATAAACTAGAACCAATGACATAGCAAAATAAGTGCACTTGATTACTCTGAGAACGCAAGATGAGAGCATCGATCTTGCGAAGCATGTCACTCATGGTGTCCGTCATGGTTTGGCGAAGTTCTTTAAGTTGCCGTACTAAATTACTCTGCGAGGATCCAGCAGTTGATGCCGAGGGCATCTTTGCCATGTAGCGCTTCTCTAATATGATCCAAGACGGAGTGTTTTCCCGGGCTTCAGATTTCCCAATTATTTCAGACGCTTGATGAACCAAGATGTTCTGGATCAGGCAAGGAAATGGAAGAATGAACTTGGTTGAATTTGATAATTCAAGTCCAACAATGACGTCCAAAAACACCTTCCCAAAATTAATGGGAATGTCATTCTTCACGCAGTAAAGGAAAACTGCAGTGTCCTGCCTAATAGCGTCCGATTTCTTATTTGGAATCCAATTTGTTCGGAAATCTTGTTCAGCAAGGCATACTCCCATTGCAATTTGGAATTCGGGATTTGCCCAAACCATGAACTAAGCCTGCCTTCTGTCAACTCCTTTGTGACAGTGTCCATATCCAAATCTAGCTGAAGTTCTTTACTCCGAGTAATTGGCGTATGCGGAGTACCCAAAAAGTCATTGATGACTTCCGCGCTAAATTTCAGAATTCTACCACGCACATACGTGGTGCCAACCTGAGCTGAGCCTAAGTCTTCGATTTCAGGAGACAGATTAGCGTAAAACTCATACACTAAGTCCTTACAAATTGGAGTCACAGTAGTAACTGTGCTCGTCAGCTTTCTGTCAACTAAGACATTCCAGACGGATAGATGTTGAAATTGTTGTACACTGAGCCCTTTTTCAGAAAAAATTTCCCTCTCCTTCAACGTCCTAAACCTACTCGTATACGATTCCTTGTAAAATTTTTTAGAGTAAGCCTTTGAAACAGAAAGTGGTGTACCTCTGCGAGAAGCCTGAGGTGACTGTGGTGTTTCAGATACCGGAATGTTCCGTTCAGATTCCGGCGATTTCGGAGGATGTGAGAGTTCTGGACTGGACGAGGGAATGGTGACAGGACTTGGAGACCGTTCTGATGTAGACGCAGCTCTAGGTTCAGACGACAAAATCGGTGGATTCGTCTGTGCAGCTGGATCAATCGGCACTCTAATGTCACTATCAGAGTGAGTACGGAGGTGAACGAGTGGAGAAACTCCGGGTCGTGTATTCTGTCGTTTGGTTGGAGCAAAAAACTTCGTCGCCATGACCTTGTATCGGCGACCGTTCACTCGCGGAGGATTGCGAGTAAAGACGAGATCCTTCAGTTTTACTTCTTGACCATCCAGAATGAGTGCGTCATCCGTAGATAGACCAAAATGAGAGCTTCGGGTCTGTATTTTTGTAAAAAATCTGCAAATGGGAGAGAGATGCACTCTTTTTCTCTAGAGAAACAGGTTAGGGTTTTTTGAAATGTAACCAAATGAGAGAGATGAAACGGTTTCAAACATGTGAGGTGCAGTTACAGAGCAGTCAGGGGGATTTTCGAAAATTTCAAATTTAATGCCCACTCACATCAGCCCACA
>CM071861.1:13613251-13653340 GCA_036759665.1 Gynandropsis gynandra
CTCTCCCTCCTAACGCATTCTTCCATGCCCCTACCCTATTGGTCTTATGCGTTTTCCGTCGCGGTTTATCTCATCAACCGTCTCCCGACACCCAACCTTAATATGTCCTCTCCTTACGAGTGTCTCTTTCAACAACCCCCAAACTACACTAAACTTCGAGTCTTTGGATGCCTATGTTATCCATGGCTACGCCCCTATACCGCACACAAACTAGAACCCAAATCCGATCCATGTGTCTTCCTAGGGTACTCATCCACTCAAATTGCGTATGTTTGCCTTGATCTCCTTAGGTCCCGCATCTTCCTGTCACGCCATGTTCGTTTTTTTAGTCCGTCTACCCCTTTGCCAACACTACCAAATTCTTCCCACAACCCGACCCCAAAATCTCCTTGAACACCATCACCCTGCAACCATGTGTCATTCCTACTCAAACCTTTTCTCTGCCACTCATTGCTCCACCGCCGTCTCAGCCCCTATGCTCGGATCCTTCGCCACTGCTGCCATCTGATGTTGCCCGCTCGGGCATGGCTAGGACCCGATCGGGCACAAATTCTGAAATTAAGGTTGCAAATCCCCGTAGCCATACACGACTCGGGCCCATGGAGAACACGCACGGGCAAGAATGCTCGCTCGTGCTACAAAAGAGGACCCGCTCGGGCACAACTTCAGAAATTGTGCACGAAAATCCCCGTAGCCTAACCCGACTCGGGCACATGGAGAACACGCTCGGGCCAGTATGCCCGCTCGGGCTACAAGAGAGTACCCTCTTGGGTAGAACTTCTGAGATTGTGGATGAAAATCCCTGTAGCCCTTCCCAACTCGGGCACATGGAGAACAAGCTCGGGTAGCAAGAGGGTGCAACACAGCTCTCTCGAACCAATTCACATCCGATGGTCACCCGTTCGAAAAGCAATGTTGAAAAGAACACTAACAGATTTACCTTTGTTGCCCAGGTAGATAGTGAACCCACAAATATTACTCAAGCTCTCAAGGATCCTCGATGGTGTGAAGCAATGGATGCTGAATTACAAGCCTTGCATCGCAATCAAACATGGCAACTTGTTCCAGCTTCTCATGCTAAGAATATTGTTGGTTGCCGATGGGTTTTTCGCATCAAACGAAACCAAGATGGAACTGTGGAACGATTCAAAGCTTGACTTGTTGCAAAGGGGTTTCATCAAAGATCGGGCATAGACTATCATGAGACATTCATCCCAGTTGTGAGGCCTACCACCTTTCGCATTGTTTTGAGTCTTGCGATCTCTCGCGGGTGGCCTCTACGGCAACTTGACGTTAATAACGCCTTTCTTCAAGGTCGTCTATCGGAGGAGGTATACATGTCTCAACCCCCGGGTTTTCTTGATAAAAATCAACCTCATCATGTGTGCAGACTTCAGCGAGCAATATATGGACTTAAACAAGCTCCTCGAGCATGGTATTCGGAACTTCGTACCTTTCTCCTTGCTCGCGGCTTCACAAACTCATTGGCGGATACCTCCCTCTTCATCCTCCAGACCACCGAGCTACAATTATATGTGTTGGTTTATGTTGATGATATTGTTGTTACAGGTAATTCCCCATCACGGGTACAGCTCTTTATTGATGCGCTTGCGGCACGTTTCTCAATCAAGGACTTGGGTAATCTATCCTTCTTTCTCGAGGTTGAGGCAACGCGGACATCTCGCGGTCTCCTCTTGACTCCATGGAAATACATTACCGATCTTCTCAACCGCTGCCTCATGCATGAGTCGAAGCCCGTTCCTACTCCCATGTCGTCCACCTCACGTGTGACTCTCCAACCGGTACTCCACTATCCAGTCCAACAGAATACCGGTCCATTGTTGGCGGGCTACAATACCTATCACTCACAAGACCGGACGTAAGCTTTGTGGTCAACAAACTGTCTCAATTCATGCATGCTCCCACGGATGTTCATTGGCAGGCGGTTAAACGGATCCTACGCTATCTTGATGGCACGAAGAATCACGGCATCTTCTTATCCGCAACCAACTCACTGTCCCTACATGCCTTCACCGATGCTGATTGGGCTGATGACTCTCATTATCTCAAGTCCACCGGTGCATATCTCCTCTTCCTTGGTGCGTATCCCATTTCCTGGTCATCTAAGAAGCAAACCGGCCTCTCCCGCTCATATACTGAAGCTGAATACAGATCTGTTGCGTCCACTGCTGCAGAAATTGTCTGGGTTCTTGCCTTACTATCTGAACTTGGAATCACGCCATCAACACCACCTACCATCTACTGCGACAACATTGGAGCAACATATCTGAGTGCTAAACCAGTTTTTCATTCTCGGATGAAACACTTGACTCTGGACTATCTTTTTGTTCGCGGTCTTGTTGAATCGAACACTCTAAGGGTCACTCATGTTCGGGCTGCGGATCAGCTTGCAAATGTTCTCACTAAACCTCCGCCAAGACTACCATTCGAGCTACTATGTTCCAAAATTGGACTCACCACGGGTGCTCCATCTTGAGGGGGCGTTTCAAGGATATTTATGTCATTTCACTACATATACTAGGATTTCTGTATTTACTTTTATAAGTACTCTTAATCCTTTGTACAATGTTAATTCACTTTGTTAATTAAAATCCTTCACTTTCTTAGGAAAGACAAGTTTAAAGTTTTTATATCGAATTGATAGAGAGTTTCAATATGTTTCCATCCATTTAACAAGAAAAAATCGGTATAGGTTTATATCATTTTTCGTTAATTGTGAGAGCATAATTTGTCATTTCTATTGGATTAGGTAACTTGGTTCATTTTCACCGTTTATTTAGAGTTTTACGTTCTGAAAATATATCTAAAAGCATATTTAATTTAATTTCCATAAGGTATAAGATGAATATTTTTTTAAAATTTAATATTAATTTCAAAATATAAATTTACATTTAATATTTCATTTTGAAAATGAATTTACATTAAATATAGAAATATAAATTTTTTTATATTTATTAGTTCTAATACATATGGTATAAGCGTTTTTTAGAGCTTTTATACAATAGCCGCCCGACAAATTATGTACAAACCAAATTGGGTAACTCAGTTATTCCGGGTGAGGAATCTCTATTGGACCAAAAGCTACATTCATGGAGCTACGCCCCCCACGACGTGGCATCTAGATTCTCCACAAAAATGTTTTTGGGATGATTACATCAAAAAAAGGAAACAAATATTTTAGAAAAAGGAAAAAAGTCTAACTCTTACAAATTCTTGTCTGATATAGGAAAAAAATTGTCTTTAAAACGTTTAATGTCCCTTTTATAACAAGTAAAAAAAACTATACTACATACGTTTCTATGTCTGTTGAAGGAATTTGAAAAAAAAAACAAAACTTTCCGATTATATAGAAACTTTTTCCTAAAGAAAAGAATTCCTGTGGAAATTTCGCTTATATAAGATATTAACTATTGACACATTAATTTATCATATAATGTAAGTTAACAATATTATATATAAAATTTCAATCATCTGCCCACGTGTTCGACTCACTCTCAAACATTCGAAAGTATTTTCTTTTACAATACAAATTTCATATATTTTTTCTCTATATTTTTAATTCACTCCATTGACTTTACTTAATTCACTCTCGATATTATTTTCATTAAAATATTCAATTCTCTCGCCGTTAACTAGATATAAATCAGTGACGAATCTATAATTATTGAGACATAAAAGTTTATATAAAAAAATATATTTTGATTTAGATTATAAATAATTATTAGTTTTATATTTAAATAGAAAATTAAAAAAAATAGAATTATTAGAGGCATTAGATCTGCCCATATGTATAATAATATTTAATAATAAAAATAAATAAACATAAAAAGATCCTCGAGTTAAAAAGTGTATAAACGTTTAGGCCTCAAAAGTTTCCAGGGAATATAATCTTGTAGGCAAAATTCCATTCAAGATGGAAAATAAATTCTTGGTAATAAAGATTTAAAAGATGTATATTAATTCATTATTTTTTAACAATTTTTTGTTTCTGGGGTTTTTGGAAATTTAATGAATATATTGACAATTTACGTCGAGGAATTTGTTGGACCATTGTAATTAGACATTTAATGTAGTTAACTTTTGTTATTGGTTCTAATGTCAATCATTGTCTTTTCTTCAAAAAGTTGCTTCATGGTTATGTATTATTTTGTTAGAGAAAGGCATCATTATTATGTTTCCACAATGTAAAAAATAATATAAAATCAGCCATCTTTTTAGTAGCTTTCCAACTTCGATGGTAATCATCGAAAAGTAGTAAAATAATTTTCTTAATGAAAACAAAGTTCTTTTGAATAGTAATTAATTTCTGTTAGTAAAAAATCGATTTTGCTAATTCAGATAGAATCTGACGGATCCGTAGCTCGAAATTTCACGGTGATTTCATTAGACTGTGTATAAGCTAGCTAGAGAAAACAAAATAAACCGATAAAAATGAGATGCAAAATACATTCTTTACTTACATACAAGTTTTCACAAGTGATGAGAAAAAAATCATATAATTTTTCTTTAACCCACAGAAAAGAACATTATCAAAAAATAATCGAAGAATTTCGTTACATACAATTTTTATTGATTTCTAAACAAATTAATTGGCTAAGCATTTTTGTTGTCACAAGAATGAAATCCTAATCAAATCCTCTATCTAGGAACAAATGTGCCAACATATCCAACTCCTGCAACAAAGAAAGCAATGGACTGCAAGAAAAGATATACATAGAAATATGTATTTCGGTATGCAAAATCGTAGCATCCACATAGGAAGATATACGATCCCACAACGAGCTCTCGCCAATTGATTCTGCACGATAACCATAACGAAAGACGATTAGTTCGATATTCAAAACAATTCGATTTATTAAGAGCTTGTATCGTACCTTTCCCCGAATCTACGTGGAGGCTTAGTAGGAGCTTTGGAGATTAATTTCGTCTTGAGGGTATCACCTAATTTTTCTGTGACGACCCATTCGTTAACTCTTCCAGCTTCAAATAGGCCAATGAATGTCGCCTTGGTTCGATGCATAGCCATGACATTCTCAAACAAGATCCAAAAAACTAGAAGATGGAGCGATCTACACAACCAAAAATAATTTCGATAACGTATATTATGAGAAAAATGAAGATAGACTCGATATCATTATAGACTAAAAAATTAAATGTATTTATTAATGTAATAAAATATATATAGATAGAGGATTAGTGATTATGTTTTAATCTAATTTACAAGTATATCTTTCATTCTTATACATTTTCGTGTAGATAAAAGAGAAAAGAAAAGGGAGAGATTGATACCTTGGTGTAGCAACTGCGTTAAGGAGAGTGATAGTAGAAGGTACATAGACGGATGCCCATTTGGGGATTTGGATTTCGGGAAAGAGAACACTGGTTGGCAGAATGAGACAGTAGAAGACAAATGTAAAGATGTGTACAACTATCTTCCTTACAAAGAAGAAGCTATACACCAAATACAACTTCTTCAACAATGAGACTCTCTGTCAAAATGTTACAATAAGCTTGTGATTACCACATATCAAACTCTATACGATTATTCGAAGGTTTGCGTATTTGTGAAACTAGAAAGAGCGAAAGGGGAGCCGGATGGATTATATACCTTGTTCTCGAGGATTTCCACCGTCATTTTCTTGAATAGATTCGCTGGACCACAAGACCATCGGTGTTGCTGAAATCTGTATGCTTTGAACGTACTCGGTAACTCGTTTTTTACCTGTAAATCCACAACAAAAGTAAGAGATATTGATTGAATCATCGTTAACAATGTATTCTTCGATGGTTTTACCTCAATGTCGTGAACATACACGAACTTCCAACCTTGAAGACAAGCCCTCACCGCCAAATCCATATCCTCCACCGTTGTACGATCTTTCCATCCTCCCGCTTCATTCAATGCCGAAATTCTCCATACGCCAGCAGTCCCTGAATTTACGCACCTCAGATTTATAGTTGATATGATAAATTCTAATGTGACAAATAAACGGAAACTCTTTATGTACCGTTAAATCCGAAGAAGGCATGGATTGAAGAACCGGATTCTTGCTCTGCCAAGAAATGGTAGTTGAGAGACATCTCTTGCATTCTTGTCATCAAACACTCGTTGGCATTGACTGTGACACAAGCAGTCCATTGAAAGATATACATTTTTAACTCAAACCTTTTAAACTCAATTGCAGAAAGAACTAAGCATAATGTGTTACTTATAAACATTCCAAGTTCACAAATAAAACAAACATTCTTAGGTACATTACCAAACTTCCACCGAGACTGCACGAGAGCGATTTCTGGGTTGTAAACCAGAAAGGGAATGGTCCGAGTGAGGAAATCAGGATCGGGCTGGAAATCAGCATCGAAAATGACAAGGTATTCACACTGCTTCACATAGCTATGCTTCATCCCTGCTTTCAAAGCTCCTGCTTTGTATCCATTTCGATTGTCCCGAATCTCAGACCTTATGGTTATCCCTTTATTTGCCCATTTCTGGACCTCTATGTTCACAAGATCCTGTTCTCGAGCAATTACCACTCATCACATAAATCAATTCAACTCATTTTGATTGCAAGAGCCTTAAAACAAAGCATTTGCAGGGTTTAACAAAAGACCTTACTGTCTTGGTTTGTGGAATCATCAAGTACTTGAATTATCATACGATCCAATGGCCACGAAAGCCTACAAGCTGCACCTATTGATAGTTGACATACCTGTAACAAACCAATACAATTAAATATCATTCATTTGACAAAACTTAGATAAATACCCACAAAAATTTAATGTAGCACCTACCTCTTTCTCATTGTACATTGGAATTTGTATAAGAACCATGGGATATGTTGAGTGACCAAGCTCAACATCATCCTTCAATGCTTCCCATCTGTGTACTTTCTCTGCTTTTCGTCCCAGTAACTTCACGATGACTACAACTAAACTCATATAAACTCTTTCTATGAACAACATCAAGGACATGACCAAACACACTGTGACCAAGCACTTCAAAATGGGTATCAAGACAATGATCCTGGTCTGGTTCCAAATGTATCCCATCTGTTTCAAGCTGTCAATTCTCATTGTATTTGTCTTTGAACCATCAGACAGTGTTGTTACGGATTTTAATTCATCTGGTTCTTGCCTTTGATTTCGGACCTTGTAATAAAAACAAACAAACAAAGCACACTCTTATCGACCCAATCAAAACACAGAGCACAGAGAGAGAGAGAAGAGAGAGGAGAGAGAGAGAGAGAGAGAGAGAGGGGGGGATGATACCAGAAACCAAAAGAAGACTTGAAAAGAATCATAAAGGAAGAGAGAAAGCTTCAGAAATGGCGACATTCTCCTTCACAGAGATAACCGCATTATCTCGAAGACGCACTGAGGTGAGAATGATGAGCACGAAGAAATGTTTGGTCCTCTCTGGTTGTATCATACGACTTATATGCGCTACTTTTTTTTATCTCTAGTTGTGCCTTCTCTATAACCAAGATTTAGATCTGGGTTCGTTGATTTTGGCTTTTTCCAAGTAATGATTTTATATAAATAATTAGTTTTAGTGGTAACATTATCGATATATTTGACATTTTATATTCTAAAGTTTGGGAATAGATCTCACTCGTGGTTGTATTCTTGTATTCATCCAATTAAAAAAGGTCGACTTTTATACCTTAAAAATCTATATTTTTCTCAATTTTTGTTCCATATTTGTTAAATATGGTCTACATCACCAAAATAAATAAATTAATAAATAGGGTCAAGTATTCAGAATAATGTGCCTAAAACAGCAATAATTCATCCAAATTTATCTAAAAATTTGCACTTTTGTTTGATTTTTAAAATCATAAATCATATAAATGATTGCATACTTCCTATTTCAACTTAATATGAAGCAATTAATGGGCACTAAACATAATGGTTGAATTATCATAACTGTTAGTACGTCAAAAAGTCAAAATATATGTCTCAATGGGCAAATCGGGTAAAATAAAGGTTATACAATATAAGAAATTAGTAAGGTAATTACAACTATTTTTCAAAGGCAAATTTGTTAAGGGAATCTATTATATTGAAAAAAAATACTATATTTTTCAATATACAATTAAATGATTATATAAATGGTTAATTTCTTCAAGATCTTATATTTTATGTACTTATATATTATTATGATTATAAAACTTAGGATGCAGTTACCAAATCTTGGTTATATTCGTTTTTCTAACATAAGAGTGACGTGAATGATCATAAAATAATATTTTTAAACCATATTAATAATTTTATAATGGTCATCTACTAATATAGTATGTCAAGTTAGACAATTATGAGATCTACTTTATACCTTTTCCAAATGGACCATTTTATTGTAGATGTTGTTGGCATTATATATTAATTAGTCTTCTTTTATAAAATAATATTAATTAAAACTTTATGTCTATTTCATTTGGATGTGACATTTCTGGTTCTTGACTTTGTTTAAATTATTTTTAGGCTTAGGATTTCTGAATAATAATCTGGGACCGAGATAGTTACATTTTGATAGATGCGATTTATAAGTAGCTAAGTTAAAGAGCAGTGAATGGTGAATGCAAAAAAAAAAAAAAAAATCATAGGTATGTATTAAATATAGTGAATTTATGGCTGATAACGATATGTTTAAGGATTTTATCTTAACTTTTTCTATATTACCTAGGAAAAGCCCCCGCGCGATGCGCGGGATGATGATTTGTTTTTGTTTAACTAATTTAAAACATTAGGTAATAAGTAAAAATATTAAAATAAGCAATATTAAAGCTTAGAACAATTACTAAAATAAAGATAATAAATTAGTCGTTGATAATATTGAAATAGTTTGGCGATGCAAAGTCTAATGATAAAATAACATGCCTCACTCTTAATAAATTTTGATAGAAAGGTGATTAACGAAGTTTGTTTGCCAATATTCTTGGTTAATGTAATTTTGCATGATCAATTGTTTAATTTATATTTGAATTTGTAAAATAATCGTGTTTGAAATTATATTGAAATAAAAAAATATATTACTGAAATTGTTTAGGATTCTGAGTTTAAGAAAGTACTATATATCATTTTCATCATTCACAAGAACGTGTTTTGTTGTGGTGCATGGCATGCTGCAGTCCCTTGTTATTGATTCCTATGGGTCTGATCCCAAGATGCCATGCCATGGCATGTGGATTTAGATGTTGCTTGTAAGGATTTAATGATGATGATGATGGATATGGAAGGGAATATTCCAAGTGGTGCTTATTGAGGCATTATTGTACCTTGTGGGTGTTGTTTGAAGTAGTTTGGTGGTTGCATTGCAAGATGATATGCTATATGCACATGCGACACCAGTAATAGGAATAATAGTATTGTCCAGTATTCCATTACATGTCGACAATGATAGGGATTGATGAGTAACTAATAACAAAGGAACATTATGATGTATGCGAGTTTTAAAATGCCTCATCAACAAAGGTCTGTACTTGAAACCTACCTGTGGATTCATTATCAAAACTTGTGCTGCTACTCGAGTCTGTGGATGAGGTTGTGCATCAGCCATTGTAGCCAGATACATCAAATTATTCTGAAGAAGAGCTTGATACATGATACATAAGAACATAGATTATGTAGATATGTTAAAATTAGCATGATAAGTTATAAGTACAAGCAGAAGACAGGTGAGGTTACCATGATGACATCGATTCTCAACAAAATGTAAAACATAAAATACTAATAAATCGATACTCACCGTGCAAATTCTGCATGTTTCAAAGGTTCTGATTTTTCAAAATTGCAATGATAAATTTTTTGTTCTCATTAAGGTACTGCATCAAAAAGAATATAAAGATGTGAAACTGAGATGATTGTAAAGACACACAAGTGAGCACAATCTTGGTTAATTCACTCATACACCCAATATAAGGTATCAAAGAATCAAAATCCAATCATTCATATGGAAACCAGTGATGAAAACCTTGAAACAGAAGATTCATAGAACAACTAAAGCGACTAATAAACTCAAAAAGTCAATCTTGCCTTCAAAAAAAGAATGGAGACTCATGAATCAAGCAATAATCATGTCACATACAAAATACCAGTATAACCCTCTATGTTTCCTTAACAACGATATCAAAGCGAAATGACTTATTGATAACCTATTTCCGTTTGTTTTAAATTAATAAATAATCAATTTATTAAGAGTGAGACATATTGTTTTATCATTAGCCTAGTCTTTGTAACTACATCCCTAAGTTTTCTGCTGAAGAAACATCTTTGCTCCTTAATTAACCATTCGCAAATGTCATTAGAATTTCCCAAAACTTACCTTATTAAATCATAAGCTCATGCATCGAATTTCTCTTCATCATTTCGTAATCTTTAAGTTTAAATACATACTGTGTAATTATAATAGAAAACAATCAATTCATATAATTTATACATTATTTTCTTATTTTATACATTAAATCGTTTATATTTAATATTTTTTTAATAAAGTCGAATATATTTAGGATAGCCTATTATACTATAAAAATTTGATAATTATGATATTGTTTTAAAATGAGTTAACTTTGTATAAGTTGATAAAGATTTTAAGAAATTAATTTGAGAAAAGTAGCTTTGTAGGCTGAGGAATTGGATTCTTGAATTTGATCCAATTTGTGATTCCCAAAAGGAAAAATACCTACTTCACATATATATATATGTATATATACATACATATATATATATATATGTGAAAAGACAACATCTTTTGCTTCATAGTTAAGGCAAGTGGGAAGGATTACTGTTTCAATGGTGATGAAGGAATCATGCATTTGCATTGCATGCATGCTGAATTACATCATCCTTTCAATCAATGTAAAAAATAAAGAAAAAGAATTATATAAATTTATTTACACAAGTGAGAAAAAAGATGATCATTGTTGTTGTATCAACAACTCAGAGAGCAGCTTCAGAAGAAAAGCCATCTCCTTTTGTGAAAAATTGGATTTTACTGTGGTAAAATTTTCTTTTACTATTGGATTCTCTTCTCCATCTGATGATTATAATGATGATGATGGAAGTCGTATCATGAGGTTCACGGTCTCTGTGATCTCTTCAACAAAATCTACAATCACTCCTTCAATACCCATCACATACTGCATATACACTGCTTCTCCTACATTGCTGGAAAAACATCAAACAGACAGAAAAAATTTCAATTTTCTTTACAAAAATTTATTAGATGAGAGAAATTATATATCTTTGTCATAAACCCATATTGAAATAAAAACAAAGAATTACAGAAAAATAGATTCTAAATTAAAAAGACTTACTTGAGTTCGAAGATGACGGTTTGCTTTTGACAAACGAAAACCCCAAATTGACCCAAATTAAGACACGTATGTATGTATATATATATATATATATAATCCGAGAGGCCGATGCGGTGACGGTTCCGAATTGACCCAAATTGAGACACATATATATATATATAATTCGAGAGGCAGATGTGGTGAGCGGATCATGGAGAAGGGAAAGGGGGAGAAATACCTAAGGCGGACGGGGTGAGGCGCTGCAATGGAAGACTGGTGTTACCGGAAAAGGAAGCGGTGGCGGCGGAGATCGGTGCGGCAGAACAGGATAGGAGCGACGAAAACAGCAACAGAAACGGCTCCATGGAGTGGGGGAGAGAATCCGAGAGGCAGATGGGGAAATCGGTGCGGCAGACCGGCGGGGCGACGGAAACACCAAAAGAAAACGGACCCATGAAGTGGGGGAGATAATCCGAGAGGCAGATCGGGTGAGCGGACCATGGAGAAGGGAGAGGGAGATGAAACCCGAAGGTCGACGGCGTGAGGTGCTGCAATCGGAGGTTAGTGTTAACGGGAAAGGTCGCAGAAGCCGAGACGGTTCCATAGAGTTAGATATAGCAGAAAAAATGGTGGCGTTTGCAGGAGTGGGGAGGGGAAAGGTTGAAAGTCGTGAAGAAGGGTATGTGCTTGAGTGGAGAGAGTGGGGAGGAAGCGTTATGTTGGAGGTAAATGAAGCATAATCAAAATGTAGGAGGTGGAGTATAGGGAAAAAAGAACGATGAAAAATTTTAATATAAATATAAATAATTTATTTGTTGCTGACGTGGAGGCCTGAGAGGCCTCCTTCTGCAACAATTATTATATATATAATTTTATTGTATAATTTTGATTTAATAGAAAACCGAATTATCCACTATAGTGAATTTAAATTGGGTTGATTTAATAGAAAACCGAACCGAATTATCCACTATTAGTTTTTATCATATGACCAAAATTTTAATAAAAGTAAATATTTTTATTTAGACATAGATTGATTGTTTAGATTATAAAAGTTATCGTGAATGTTAATAGATTTATGGTTTATTATATTTTTATTTAAATTTCAATTAATGTATATTCTATTCACGATAAAGATTTAAATTACGGTTGAAATATATTTTATACTATTCACTGACTGATTAAACTAATTTATATCAGATAATATATTCTATTATTGTATTGAAATGAGTTATAAAATCTTTAAATCTAAATCAGATTAAAAATGATTAAATTCATCGTACATTCAATTAATTTATAAATTCCAATTTTTAGTATACAAATCTAAAAAATCATGCAATTTTTAAATTAATAAATTTGAATTTGAAATTTTGATTTCGTTTTGTAAATATATTGTGCATTTTAAAATATTATATATCATGTATTAAAATGATCCGAGATGTTCATATTAAAAACATAAAATAATGGTTTTCTATAATTTTGGATGAGTTATATTATATTTTCAAGATATAATAGAAAAAATCATAGTATTTATAACTACTTATTTCATATATATATATATTGTATCATATATATTTTTTTTGCAGCTTTAAATATTTAATTAGTGTTTTTTATTGAATTATAATCAATAGCATTTGGCATTAGTATTGTGTTAGAATATAATCCAAATGCGATTGTGGATATAATTTATTCGAATATCTCATATCGATTTATAGATATATAATTAGAATAAAATATTAAAATTGAATTACGTTCTAGGATAATTGATTTAATAATACATTCTTTTTGTAGTTTTAAAATATTTAGATATATTTGTCATTGAAAACATAACTAATTTAAACAAAATATATTTTTTTCCTTTACATTGAAAACATAACGAATTTATTTATAAAAAATACTCACGAATACAGGTTGAGTTTGAAGAAAGAGCATGCATCTATCACGTGCTTAAAAAAAATAAATCTTAATTCTACTATTTCATGCCACTTGGTTGGCAGAACATGAGAAATACTTTTTTTAGTGATAAAACATTTCAAAACTATCTTTTTAAATCTGATGAAAAAAATTGAAGAAAATACATATGTGTTCTTATGTTTTGTTAATGAAAAATACATACGAAGGAGGGAAAGACAAATTTGAGAGGAGGGAAAACAAAATTTGAGAGGAGGGAAACAAAGTTGAGAGCTATTCCTTTCATTTTCGAGTGATTTCCTTCCATTTTCGAGTAATTTTCTTCCGTTTTTGAGCGTTTTCTTTCCATTCTCGAGCGATTTCCTTCCACTTTGAGCGTTTTGCAGTAATTTCGAGCGATTTCCAACAATGTTTTAGTCATTTTCAATGATTTCCAGTAATTTCCAGTGTTTTTTGCGATTTTCCGGTGATTTTTGGCGATTCCGGCGAATTGTAGGTGATTTCCAGCGATTTTGACCGTTTTCCGGTGATTTCTGGCAATTTCCGACGACTTTTGGCAGTTTCCGGCGGTCGCACTGGGTCGCAGGGTCGAACTGGGTCGTAGGGTCGAATTGGGTCACAAGGTCGGGCTGGGTCGTAGGGTCGAACTGGGTCACAAGGTCGGGCTGGGTCGCAGGGTCGCAGGGTCGGACTAGGTCGCAGGGTCGCTGGGTCGCAGGGTCGGACTGGGTCGGTGGGTCGGACTGGGTCGCAGGGTCGCACTGGGTCACTAGGTCGTAGGGTCAAACTGGGTAACAGGGTCGCAAGGGGTATTTTGGGAATATCAACATTTATAAGGGTATTTTGAAGTGATTTTTTTTCGGAAAGGATATTTTTGAAGTCTTTTAGCCCTACGAGGGTATTTTTGAAGTTAACTCCACTTGGCTAGATCAACTTCAAAAATTATCTTATAATGTTATTTTGACTTCAAATCTATCATTTTTAAAATAAAAAATTTCAAAAAAATATCTTTATAAATTTTAAAATTCTCAAATTATCTTTGTGCGACCGTGCGATCCTGTGCGATCATGCGATCATGTGCCCGAAATCGTCCGAAAATGATCGAAAAATAGCATGCGGCCCTTATGCGACCATGCGACCCGTGCGACCATGTGTCTGAAATGACCCGAAAATGCCCGAAAATCCAATGTTCTTAGAAATTGCCCTTTAGAGAGAATGAAAGACTCGAAAAAGAACAAAGAATTTTGATGTTACAAACTGTTGTAGCTTTTCGGTTTTTCCTTCTCTATTTATAGACTCATATTTACATAAGAGTTAACGAAAAATAAATGCTACAAGACTCCTAAAATTCCACAACAAGAATGACCAAGGTGCATGTATTGACCACATTAAAGTGGACACAAACTCTCACACAAAAGATTCATCAAACAATCTCCCCCAAATCTTTGTGTGTGGAAACCTGGTTGACCAAGATCATGCCAATCCGAGAGGGTAGCTCGTGAAACTTCACTCGTCCAAATGTCTTTGTTAAGATGTCCGCGAGTTGATCTTTGGGGTTGACGAAATCGGCATTGATGCTCCTGTTCTCAATGCAATCTGTGATGAAATGATATCGAAGATCGATATGCTTACTACGATCGTGAAAAATAGGATCCTTGCTCAACGCAATGGGTGGACTTGTTGTCCATCTTCAGCTCAACGACCTCGGCATCCTCTCCTTGAAATTCGCTAAGTAGCCGAGCCAACCAGAGCCCTTGTGTAGCAGCTGTGGTAGCAGCAACGTACTCTGCTTCGCATGAGGACAAAGCCACCACCCTTTGCTTGAGAGACTGCCAACTCACCAAGCAATCACCAAGGAAAAATAACGTGCCACTGGTATTCTTCCTTGTATCAATGTCACCGGCAAGATAGCTATCGCAATAGTCGATCAGCCGAGCACCTCCAGCACGTCTCCGAAAATGCAACCCGAAGTGGATTGTACCAGCAATGTAACGGAGAATGTGCTTCACCGCACCATGTGCTCTTCTTAGGTCCCTCCATGAAACGACTCACGAACCCAACTGCAAAGGCCAAGTCAGGTCGTGTGTTGACGAGGTACCTCAGGCTCCCAACAAGACGCATGTAACTCGTGGCATCCACCTCTGGTGTTGTGCTATTGCGGCTAAGCTTAAGACGCTCCTCCATGGGGGTATTGGAGGGATTGCAACCCTCCAAACCACCAAGGCGCAAAATCTGTGTCGCGTAGTGCCCCTGGCACAAGCTGATTTCGCCTTGACCCTGCAAAACCTCAATTCCAAAATAAAACAAAAGCAATCCAAGATCACTCACTTGGAATTGGGTCATCATCTCCTCCTTGAACTACTTGATGGCCACGTCGGATGATCCAGTGATGATGAGATCATCCACGTAGACCCCAACAAGCAGAGCTGCTGTGCCTTGGGCCCGTCGATACACCACATGCTCATGCTCACTCTGTATGAAACCAAACTGTTTCAGGGTGCTATCGAGCTTTGCGTTCCATGCCCTTGGTGCTTGACGAAGGCCATAGAGCGCCTTACGCAAGCAGAGAACTTTGCCTTCTTCCCCGGGAACAACAAATCCCAGCGGTTGCTTCATGTACACCTCCTCCCTCAAATCGCCATTTAGGAAGGCGGATTTGACATCCATATGGTGAACGGACCACCCCTCCTGGACAGCAAGAGCAAGCAGCAACTGGACAGACTCCACCCGAGTAACGCATGCAAAGACTTCATCAAAATCCACACCGGCCTACTGAACAAAGCCACGAGCGACGAGGCATGCCTTGTGCTTGACCACCACCCCGACCTCGTTCCTCTTCACCTTGTATACCCACTTGAGACCAATTAGATGATGGCCCCGAGGAAGGTCCACAATCTCCCATGTCTAATTTCTCACCATGGCATCAATCTCCTCCCGCATCGCGGTTTACAATGCCTCGTCGCTCTCTACTTCAGCAAACGAGCAAGGCTCCCCTGTTGTTGCCAAGTGCAACTCTGCATCCTCCAACTCCTGCAAAAGGTGTCCGGAAGCTGGGACCCCGTCTCCATTCCAAACAGGTTAGCTAAAGAACGATAGCGTAGTGGGGCATCAGGGGAATGCGTCGCGTCACGTCTTGCAGAGTCGTCTTGTACGTGCATCACAAATTCAGGAACCGGAGTGCCCTGCGCCTCTGCTCCCGAGCCCTCTACTCCAGGGTTCTCAACTTCCTGATCCCTTACTCTCTGGCCTCTACTCCCTCAGAGTTCTGGCTTAGGCTCCTTGCTCCACCGGAGCTCTATCCACCCGAAGTCCCAACATCAACCACGTGACCAAGGGTTGGGTACACAATGGTGAAGATACTAGAAGACCTTTGGTCGTCGTTCGCAGTTTCCCATTCCCAGCCATGATCCTCATCAAAGATGACGTCTCAAGAAATATGCACACACCGTGTTACTGGATCCAAGACACGATATCCCTTCACTCTTTTCGTCTATCCAATGAACACAACAGGGAGGTTGCGATCATCTAGCTTCTAGAGTTGTCGCATGTCTTTTGTGTATGCCCTGCAACCAAAGACACGCAAGAAATGGACAGCAGGCTTACGCCCCTGCCGTGCCTCGTAAGGAGTCTTGCCTAGAAGACTCTTCGTAGAGACTCGATTCAAAAGAAACACCGTTGTGGTGATTGCTTCTCCCTAAAATTCCATCGGCATATCCCTCTGCTTCAATAGGGCACGCGCCATGGTCACCACGGTCTGGTTCGGCCGCTCCACCACGTCGTTCTACTGTGGGGTGTAAGGCCTGGTAAAGTGACGAGTCACGCCTTTCTCTGCACAGTAGGAGGTGACTTCAAAGGAACTGAACTCACCGCCATTTTCTGTACGAAACACTCGCAATTTCCACCCACTCTCGCCTTCTACAATCGCCTGCCAACGCTTGATGGCCTCTGGTGCACTCCCCTTGTCAGCTAGGAGGATAACCCACATGTAACAGGGGGCATCGTCCACCAGCAACAAGAAGTAACGCTTGCTTCCTGGTGTTACCGGTATGATAGAACCACATAGATCTCTATGGACGAGATCGAGTGGTGCCACCGTGCGGTTCTTGGCCTCTTTTGGAAAAGCACCTCCCTGATGCTTCATGATGATGCAGGTGTCACACAACTGCTCCACGTGCTCCAACTGCGGAAGACCCTTGACTGGGCCATGTCGCCCCATCTTCTCCAAGGCGTCAAAGCTGATGTGCCCAAACCAATCATGCCAACGCCAAGCATCATCGCCATGAAGTGTAGCAAGGCAAATCGGGTGAGCAACCTTCAAAGATAGGACGTACAAACGATTGCGACCACGTGAGACTTTCGCTAAAAGAAGTTGTGGCTGATCCCAGATCTGCAACACATCATCCTCAATCTCCACGTGCAACCCGTTCTCATCAAGCTAACCGATGCTGATAATTGAGTTCCCCAGGCACCGGATATAGTAGACCCCTGTGAGCACCTTGTGCTCCCCATGTTTACCTGCAAAAAAGATTATACCACAACCTTTGATGAAAACAACAGAGCCATCACCAAACTTCACCGTCGCATGGTCAAACTGGGTCAAACTGGATAGAAGGGTCGCAGGGGGTATTTTGGGAATTTTAGCATTTATAAGGATATTTTTTAAGCGAAATTTTTTTTTCGAAAAAGTTATTTTTGAAATCTTTTAGCCCTAGGAGGATATTTTTGAAGTTACCCCATCGATAGCCGCATCAAAAATGCCTATAAAAACTCAATTCACTTCATTTTAAATAAATATTATAGATCTACAATTCTGTCTTTCTAATTTGTATGAAAATTCATCCAAAATATTTTTATGTGAATTAGATCCAGCTTTTAATCAAAATTTAGTTTAAAAAATGATCAACACATATTTTTTGAAAGAGTTTTGTATAAAAAATTAAACAAGAAATATATAAGCAAACGTTGATAATGAGAAAAAACTAAAATAAATGAACGAATTAAGAAGGTTTTATAGAGTTAGAGAAATTGATAAAATTTAAATTCATAATGATGTGATACAAAAATTTCTTTTAATCAAGATCCACATCAAATAGATTTTGCATGGTCCAAATTTTAAATAAGATTGTCACGTAAGCTGAAATTTTTAATTAAAAAAAATTTATAAATATCAAAATTCAAAGTCATATAATAGGAGGTAGAAAAAGTTTGATATTCTAGTTTACAATGTAATATTTTTGTTAGTTATATGTTTTGTGTGTAATATTTCTATCACTACAAAACAAATACTTGAATATCAATGGACGGATCAACGGATCCGCCCATTGATGAACTTTTCCAACGGATTGCAATGGATGCCCGAGAACGTTCAACGGGCTGTAATTCGTTGCAATCTGTTGCAAATGTCAACGGAGGAGCAATGGATCTTGTCTATCACTACGATCCGTTGACATGCCGTTAGAAAACCAAAAAACAGGCCAACGGACATCCATTGCCAATTGTAACGGATGTCAAATGGTATTGGCAACATATGCTTATTGAAATTGTTAATTTCGAGGATTTCCATTGGAATATTTTCACGAGACATTACAACGGGTATCCGTTAAGGATTCCAATGGACGTTCGTTGAAAAAAAATACTATTTAATGATCAATATCAAGGTTTTAGTATCAAACAATCAACAAGAAATATATTTTCAACAAGATGTCATCTTCTTCAATAGAGATATATATAGATCGAGAGATTGGATGTATAGAAGAAAAGATCCTATAAACGAAGAAGTTACGCAAGAATTCTTACACAGATTGGAGCAGTTCATTAGTTTTACGTCGATGCAACGTATGTGTCAAGAACACGGGACAATGTTATGTTCATGCAAGCTGGCAAAGGATGCCCGTTGCAAATTCTGCAATAGCTATCTATTGCACACTTGCAACGGATGCGCATTGTGAAATGTCATCATGGCTACCTACGCCACTATATTTTCCAATGAGCATCCGTTGCAAATTGTAATGGATGCCCGTTGCACGGGAAGACATACGGCTTTTTTTGGCATCCGTTGCCTCGGGAGTAAGCGCTTCCAATTGACATCCATTGAAAATTCCAACGGATGCCCGTTGAAAACACAAAACGTCGTGTCAATTAATTGCGTCCGTTGAGTGGACTTTGTTCCAATGGACATCCGTTAGAATTTCCAACGGATGCCCGTTGGAAATTTCTGTATATTAAACCTTGAACAATTTCATTTTCAACACAATTATAAATCATAATTCTCTTAAATCTGATAATCTATCAAACACAAACACTTATAAACACAACCAAAAAATAAGGGCTATACGATTTGTCAGATATGGTGGTATATTGGTGGATTCTGCGGGAGCCCCGCCCCTGTCTCCACCGCCACCATATCGGCCTCCTTCACCAATATCAGCACCGTTGATATTTGACGAAGAAGACGATATGGTGGATATAGACGCCTTGATCGATAATTTCGATGGGCATTCCGTCCTTCCGATTATCGATCCTGATCGGCATAACGAGACGTTATGGTAAGAATTCAAATTAATAATTTATATTTTTTATTTATAAATATTATCTAAACATTTCATTTTCATATGCAGGTTTGATATGGATGATGTTCTTAAACATACGAACAACAACATCATCCAGAGATCACTACAGGATCGCCTTTATTATTCCTGGAAGGTGACGCCAGAAGTTATACGTCGCCGATGGTAATGTACTTTTATCTAAGTAAAAAATAATATAAAATTTTTATTTAAAATGATTAATTACATTCATTGTAAACTAATTTATTATAATTTATTTTACAACGTGTATACAGATGACGGAAAAAGGATACGTCGCACATCTACACATCTTGGATGCACGAAATGCAAGTCCGCATACGCTTAATGATGAACCACGCCAAGCACAACTACTACAAGATGAATGCCAAACTGACATGGGCAACAAACAAGGTATTCAACCAACTCGTCCAACATTGGGAGTCTGGGGACTTTAAGGCCAAGAGCGAGAAGGCAAAAAATATCGGTATGGCGAGAAGGTATGCATCGCCATACTTCAGGATCAAAATTGTTCTCGAAAAGATAAAAAGAATTGGTAAATTTCTTTTAGTTATTTTTTAAATTTTTTTATACAATTTTTATATAATTATATTTATGTTATATAACAAATGCAGAGAATAGGAAGAGAACTGACTCTTCTTGAACTGGTTGTAGAAAGCCATGCCAAGAAGAAATCCATCATCGAGAAAGAAAGCGACGAACCTGAACTCGTCGACCCTCGGGCGGAACGAACCTTGAAAGCTATGACGGATAAGATCACACAGCAATCACAAGCTTGTGGTTCAACTCCCGACTATCTCAGTCCTTTATAAAGACACAAATTTTATAGATGCCTGCTTTGCAAGAGAACAATTCGAGATTAAGCCAGCGATGATCAACATGCTTTATCAGAGGCAATTCATTACAACGTGTATACAGATGACGGAAAAAGGATACGTCGCACATCTACACATCTTGGATGCACGAAATGCAAGTCCGCATACGCTTAATGATGAACCACGCCAAGCACAACTACTACAAGATGAATGCCAAACTGACATGGGCAACAAACAAGGTATTCAACCAACTCGTCCAACATTGGGAGTCTGGGGACTTTAAGGCCAAGAGCGAGAAGGCAAAAAATATCGGTATGGCGAGAAGGTATGCATCGCCATACTTCAGGATCAAAATTGTTCTCGAAAAGATAAAAAGAATTGGTAAATTTCTTTTAGTTATTTTTTAAATTTTTTTATACAATTTTTATATAATTATATTTATGTTATATAACAAATGCAGAGAATAGGAAGAGAACTGACTCTTCTTGAACTGGTTGTAGAAAGCCATGCCAAGAAGAAATCCATCATCGAGAAAGAAAGCGACGAACCTGAACTCGTCGACCCTCGGGCGGAACGAACCTTGAAAGCTATGACGGATAAGATCACACAGCAATCACAAGCTTGTGGTTCAACTCCCGACTATCTCAGTCCTTTATAAAGACACAAATTTTATTTGGATGTAAAGAAAAAATTATTGTTTGTAATACGTTTATTGAATAAAATTATTTCTAATGATTCTAACTTTAATTTTTTTATTTTATAGTCAGTTAGACCATATAAGGGACATCTATATGGTCTCTGTTCGCTTCAAAAGAATATCGTCGAGGACGCCACGACAGTACCCCCCGTGGTTCAAGAGAGTTATACGCAAGAACGACGTATCGAGTATCTCGAAACACAACTTTCAGAAATTCGATCATAGATGCGTCATATGGAGTGCGTCATAGAATTGCTATCGACCGAACGTATCAACCGCAACATCAGATGGGAGTAACAACGCATCGACAAGACCTAGTAATCGACTCGGATGCAACACCTTCTTCACGAGGTGTAAACGATCGTGGGGATGAAGACAACACTACAAATTTAGATGATATGTAATATAAGTTATTTTTTTATTTTTTAAAAACTCATTAATTAATTAATTTGTTTTTAATTTTTCTTTTTTTTTCTTTTTTCGTAATATTCCCAATGGATGCCCGTTGACAGTTTTTAAAATTGTAATGGACATCCGTTGGAATCCAAAATTCCCACCATTTTGCAACGGAATTCCGTTGCCATTTCCCGCCATACGACCAACGGGCATCCGTTGCAACCATTCAATTCCCATCATTTTTTATGTCAACGGATGGGCAACGGATTTCCGTTACAAATTGTAATGGGCATCCATTGCACATCATGTAACGAGCATCCGTTGTACAAATTGTAATGGGCATCCATTGCAATTTTGTAACGTGCATTCGTTGCACATGTTGTAACGGTCATCCGTTGCGATCGTCCAACGAAGTTTTTGTTACAAATCCGTTGGAAGTTTTCAACAGGTATTATCCATTATAAACCCGTTGAAAATCGGAACGGATCTTGATTTGCAACGAGCGATTCCCAACAGCTCTCGATCCGTTGTCGTTCGTTGGGAATCTAATTAAAATCACATTATGTATAATTAGGTTCAATTTTGCTTAGATAAAAATAACAATTTTACAATTTTTTTATATCAATATGATAAATATTATGATATATTGTTCCACATTGATTAAAATATGAACTATAGAATACTATATATGGTATTAAAAATTCTGAACATTTAAATTAGTTTTTGAGATTAGTTACGTCCAATTTTATATTTATCATGATATTAGAGTATGGTTTATTTTAATTTGAATTGGAGTGTTATGATGTATTATTCCACCTCAATTAGGACATGAACTATGGACTTTTATATATGTTATTGAACAACCTTAAAACTTTGAATTTATTTTTGGGATTAATTTGATCAAATCCATATTTGACAATAAATATTATATTGTGTTTAGGGAAAATAAAATGATAAATTGATAGTTATATTTCTATACTTTGAAAAAACATTGAGAAATATTTGTCATTGTTATCCCATGAAATAAAAATAATTAAATTTTTTAAAAGAATATAAGTGATTTTATATAGAATTCATTTAGAACTAAGTTATAAAGAAATCTCAGAAATATTAAAATGTATAAAAAAGCACGTGTTGTTATGTGAATATCACTCTCTTGTTAATTAATTAATTAAAACCAGATTTAGCTGTGGTTTAAATTAAATATGATAGATTTAAATAATTAGTTTTAGTGGAAACTTTATTGAAATATTTCACATTTTATATTCTTAGCATTTTTTTGTTCCATTATCGTTAATATTTGAAATATCATTTACTTATAAAGGTTGTTTTATATTTGTTTTAGGTTGTGGACAGTTTTGGGAATGGACTTGATCAAAGACTGTTGAGAGTCTTCGGGAGTGGACTTGATCAAAGGTTATTGAGAGTCTTGGAGAATGGATTTGATCAAAGATTGTTTTGTGTTTGTTTCGGATAAGATGTTCTATTATTGTCGGCAAGTACAGTTAAAAATGACCACTATAAAAGAAGGGTGGTGGAAGCTTGGAAGAAGAACCAAATATTGAATAAATTGTGAAATATACTCTTAGAGGAAAAAAAATCATTGGAGAGTTGCTTGAGTGTGTGGAGGGGTTCGCTAGCAGTGGTTGAGCGTGTGTTTTTTAACTTAGGTTTTCATATTCATGATCTAACTTAGGGGAAATTAACTACGGTATTCTCGAGTGCATTGTAAGACAAAACAAATGTACTTGTAGATTACATGAATAAACAAATAATAGTTGAGTGAAACATAATTTCTTATTTCTATATTTTGTTATATGTGTTGTCTTTAATATTTCAATTGGTATCAGAGTAGGTCACCATAGCTAGATATTTATCTATTTTTTGATATTGGAAAGTGAAAATGCGTGCAAATATCAGAGGCATCGATGAGGATGCGGGAAGTGCTGTGAAGAGTGGATGAAGCCTACCCATGGTAATTGATGAACATGAAAATTCTAAGGAGAAACCATGTAATGAGTGGACGCCCAACTAGAAATGAAATTCAACTTACAAAGCTATAGCACTTGCAACAATTTTGTATTCGTGGATATCAATAAGTTCAAACAAATTAAAGGATGTGAATCTGCAAAAAAAACATGGAACACACTCAAAACCATTCATTAGGGTATCTTAAATGTTAAAAGAATTTGTCTTATATCTTAGAAATTGATTTTAAATTTAAATTTTATATAATTATCTTATTTATTCTTAATATTAGAAAATAATATTTATAATTTGTGTATTAATTTGAATAGAATGATGATTAATGTATAAAAAACGAGAAAATATTATTTAATAAATTTATTATTTTAAAATAAATTCATATATATATTTATTAATTTTTTTTCAGAATATATATACATATATATTATTTATCTAGTAGTAACACGACCCAATATTTTAAATAGATATGTATTCTTTTGCTAAAAAAATAAAATTGCGGAAAATATCTTAAAAGTAAAAAAATAATTTGTTTCACGGATATATAACTTATGTTCGTTAAATCCAAATAAAAATAAATCCTGCAAAATCCTACGTAATAGTTTGGTTTAAACAAAGAAGATGGAACTATGGCTCGTGCGACTAGGCCATGTGCTGCAATATATATATATATATATATATATATATATTTCTACCCACCAATTTATTTTTATGTGAATTTGATCTTATTTTTCGCACTAAATATTAATGGTATGCCAATAGTTTATCTACGCGTTTTGAACATTGAATTTATGACACAAGTAAAAAAAAAATGTTTCCAAGAAGGTTAGAAAAAATATTGGATTACTATGATTTTTTAAAAATTTGTATGGAATTTATTTTATTTAGTTCAGATAGTTAGATGTACAGAATTCATAGAAACGATGAAGAATTCCATAAAAATAGAAATATATCAAATTCTTTTTAAATTATTTTCCAATTAACGCTTCAATGTAAATGTGGTAATTATCGGATACGCCTATATGGTATATATTATTGGTTTAACTTGGCATTAATGATCGCAGTTCTTATATGTTATATTATTACGAAAGAACATAATAATTTATATATAGGCTACAATACCTTTTGTTAGAACAACTAAAAAAAATATGTTTAATAATGTTTTCATAATTCACTGCATCTTCTAGTTCTAGTTAACACATCTTGATTATTTAATATAACTTCAATTTTTGGAAACAATCTACTTGTAAAATTGGAGGAAAAAAACATATTAGTGGCTATAGTGTCACCAAATTTGTAATACTAATTTAAGTTTCATTGTCTATTTTTTCCTATGTCATTCAAAATGACTAATCTTCCAAAATTATATCTAGATCGCCTCTAAATGGTGTCAATTGATATTTAAACTATCAAACATATAAATAAATAATTTTAAAACTTGTACATATTTCTACATAATCTAAATATCCGAGTAGATAATTTAGAGAATTACAAGAGCTTCCTAATTTTTTGTTTAAAAGTTTTAACTTTCAGTTTTATATTAATACCATTTCATTTTTTTTATCTAGGACTATCTCAAATATTAAAAAAAACTCATATCAACAAAAAATAATAAACCAATCACTCATTCATCTCATTTGGCGAATCCATATTTTCTTCGGTAAAATTAAGTCATAATTTTGTTTTAATTATTATTAGAGGTTTTAAGAAAGATATGGAAGTAATCTTAAAAACAATGAATAAAATAAGAGAGAATATTACCAAGAAACAATATAGTCAGGCACTATTGTATCCATGCGTATCCATTGACAAAACATTTTAGGAAATATATTAGTTGTGACACATAGTGCTCTCAATGAATTAATAACCACAAGTATTTGTACTAAAAAGTTTCAATTTCTATATATATTTTGGTTGGATATATTTTAAACAAAAACTCTCATATATAATATAATATTGAAAAACTAGTTGAAGACAACTTTGTAGATAATCAAATCTTATAGACTGAATATATAAAATAGTACTCGTTTATTTACTCGTCAATCTTTAAGCACACTTGTTAGCATTTACAATGCACCAAAGATCTCCACGGATAACTCTCCTTGAGTTAGACGTAAATAAAACCTCTACTGTTTTTCTCCATTTAGTACAATATCTATCTTAGTACACTTAAAACCTCAGAACCTTTTTCTCTCTGTTTTGCGTACTTCGCAGATATATCCCAGATCCGTTAACCTTCTTTTTTTGTCAGATTAACGTATCTATCTTCCATACGGCACAGCCAACCTCCCGGTTCTCCAGCCGCACCATCTTGCTGATCTTTCTTCAGCATTGACTCCGCCAGATCCAACCTTGACTTCATCTTCTTCTCCTTGATCTTCTCATTGACTTCCTCCAATATCTTCTCATTTGAATTTCTCCTCCTTGAATGTCTCAACCACCTGACTTAACAAATATATTCTACGATCCTATTTTTATTGCATTAACAATCTCCCCCTTTGAATTCTTATCACAAAAACATACTTCAATCAATCATATAGAATTAAAAAACGATGTAATAAATAATTCAAGCACAAAACAAACACCACATAAGATCAAGCAACACAAATAGATTCACGCATATATGTTCAGTGCATAATAAATTCAAGCAAGGAAAGGATTAAGTACACTTAAAATAAACATTGTCCTTAAGTGCACTTAAATGCGTAGGAACATGTAAGTTCCTCTGTCTCTTCCCTCTACCTTTTTCTGTGGCCGGTTCCTCATGAACCTCCTCGTCCTCGTCCTCCTCCTACACTTTCCCCTTGTTTATGTGATAAGAGTTCAAACAAAGTCAGATACACAATTATAATAGCCAATGCACAAAAGAATATAAGTGCACTTGATTACTCTGGAAACGTTTCAGTAGCCCTTTAACAGACTTCAGGGGCTGCATCTAGAGTGGACTGCATATTCTCCATGGTCTGCTTTAACTCAGTGAGCTCCTGAACAACACTGTTTCCTGAAGTTCCCTCTACAGTTGAAGAGGGCATCTTGGCCATATACCTCTTCTCCAAAATAATCCATGGGGGTATGTTCTCTCTCTTCTCATCTTTCCTAACGATATCAGGAACTTGTTGACTCAGGATATTCTGAATCAAACACGGGAACAGAAGAATGAACTTCGTAGAGTTGGATAAACCAAGTCCTACGATGGAGTCCAGGAACACCTTTCCAAAGTTAATTTGGATATCATTCTTCAGGCAATACAAAAAGATTGATGTATCTTACCTAAGCCCATCAGACTTTTTGTTTGGCACCCAGTTAGTGCGAAAAATCTTGTTAAGCAGGGCGTACTCCCACTGAAGTTTTGAATTAGGAATCTGACCAGGCCACGTACCCATTGTACTATCCGTCAGCTCCTTAGTGACGATGTCCAAATCCAAATCGATTTGAAGTTCCTTTGTGCACGTCACATCCACATGTGGGATGCCAAGGAAATCATTGATAACTGCAACACTAATTTTGAACACATTCCCACGAACATACGTGGTACCAAATAAAACTGAACCTGAATCTTCAATCTCCGGAACCAAATTCGCATAAAATTCATAGATAAGTTCCTTACACACAGGAATCACAGTAGTGACTGTGTGCGTTAGCTTGCGGTTCACTAAGATTTGCCAGATGGGGAGATGCTTGAACTGATTAACGCTTAGACCACGTTCAAAAAATATTTCCCTTTCCTTAAGCGTTTTAAGCCGTGAAACATACGACTCCTTATATAATTTGTGTGAATAGGCTTTTGATGGAGAGAAAGGAGTACCTCGCCGTGAAGATGCAGAGGTTTGTTTCTCTGTAGCAGAGATCGGTTGTCGAGCATTTATAGGCGTTGTTTGAACAATGGGAGAAGCATCACTCGGTGGTGGGGTCATGGTTGTGTTTTGCTTGGTGGGGTCGAAGATTGCTGAGATTCACGTTGTGGGGTTGAGGTAGAGGGGACCCTTGGTTGACTATCAGGGAATGTTTGAATATGCACCATCGACGTTGCATTCGGTCGTCTATTTTCACTTTTATTCGGAGCAAAGTACTTGGTAGCCAGAACTTTGTACCTTCTTCCTTTGACGCACGATGGGTTTCGTGTGAACACCAAATCGCCCATTCTAACCTCCTGGTTGTCAAGCAGGAGAGTATCATTCTCATTCAGACCAAATTTTGTGCTTCGCGTTTCCATCGATGTTGAAGATAGTATCTGCAAAGAAAAAATCTGCTTCTCGTTCTCTCGAAGGTGAGGGTTATTGTTTCAGAATTTCAAGCAATAAAAAGAAAGCAGCAGTTGGGAGAGGGTTAAGTGCAGTTGCAGAAGTAGCAAAAAAATAGGGATTGTGGAAAAAAAATTTGGAAATAACTGCACTAGTCACGTCGGCCCACAAAGTATCCTATCACATTAAAATTTGTTAAAAAAAACTACCCAAGTTTCTCTGAAAAACACTCAAGTACTGATATCACTCGTCAGATCAATGTATAAAACTGAGCTATAAAACATGATAAAAAGAAACAAAGCAAAATCAGACCGTTAAGAATTAGTCAAGAACTGCAAACGACTAATTGTTTAAGTACACTTACTGAATATTGTTCTCCACTTAAAAACAAGCTGCAGCACTGTATTACTTCTTATTATTTTTTATTTTCTTCTTTATTTTTTATTTTAAACACTCATTCCCAGCTTCTAGGACGTTGTGTAGATATCCTTTTGTTCATATAACAAGCTCCTCCTTGATTACCTTTTTAGGTATACTCTTATGCAAGCATAGAGGAGTATGTAAGCTCAATTTTAGCTTTGTATCATAGGACGTTATAATTGAAACTGAATATCTCCAAACTTAGACCCGAGCATATACTCATAACAAACTGTTCTTATCTCTGCATAGAAATAAGCATAAAAGTTGTCAGAGGAGTAAGCGAGAAGATTAAGTTCACTTGGGTCATCAGATAAAGAACTTATAACTGGCAAAATTATAACAGTGTTTAAAAACGCTGAGCAAAGAGCAATTAAGTGTACTTAAATCAAGCAGACATCTGAGTAATTTCCTTTTTCTATGTAAGATCATCAAATACTCTGAAAAAAATCTATCAATGTAATACGCATAAGACAATCAAAGCTCACACACACCAAGTGATTTTCTCAGAGAAACAAACCGATTTAAATCCAGGGGTTTTGTGAAGATATCCGCAAGCTGACGTTCCGTAGGCACATACTCCACTTTCATTTGTTTTTGTTCAACTTTCTCCCTAAAAAAATGATGTCTTATTTCAATGTGCTTTGTTCTAGAATGCTGAACAAGATTTTTCGATATATCTATAGCACTTGTATTATCACACCATGCAGTAAAAGTTTTGGATTTCATACCGTAGTCCATAATCATTTGATTCATCCATAAAAGTTGAGTACAACAACTTTCCAAAGCAATGTATTCAGCTTCAGCAGTAGATAAAGACGTGGAATTTTGGTTTTTACTGTGCCAGGATACTAAATTGTTTCCAAGAAAGAAACAACCACTAGGCGTGCTTTTCTGATAATCCGCATTGCCTCCCCAATCAGTGTTACTGAAACCAGCAAGTTCACAATTGATATCTTTGGAATATAGAATGCCATACTCTGCTGTACCTTTGACATATTTTATTATTTGTTTCACAGCCAGCAAATGGGATTTTTTCGGTTTTGCTTGATATCTTGCACAAATCCCTACACTTAGACACAAATAAGGTCTACTTGCGGTGAGATAAAAAAGACTTCCAATCATGCTCCTATAAAGTTTAACTTCAACATCTTCACCATCTGAGTCTTTTGTCAGCTTTGTTGTTGTTGACATGGGAGTAGTCGCTGACTTACTATGGTCTAATTCAAATCTTTTCACCAGATTTTTTGCATATTTACTCTGAGAAATGAATAGTCCATCGTCAAACTGTTTCACCTGTAAACCGAAAAAGTAACTAAGTTCTCCAAACATACTCATTTCAAACTCCCGCTTCATAGTCTGTACAAACCAGTTTACTTTCTCCTGCGATATCGAACCAAACACAATGTCATCAACATAAATCTGCACAACCAGCAAAATACCATCAGAATCATGAATAAAAAAGGTTTTATCAACTCCCCCTCTTTTGTAGCCGTCTGAATTAGGAAGCTTGTAAGTCTTTCATACCAAGCACGTGGTGCTTGCTTCAACCCGCATAAGGCCTTCTTTAGTTTGTAGACATGCTCTGGATAATGTTGATCCTGAAAACCTTTCGGTTGTTCCACATAAACTTCCTCTTGAAGTATCCCATTCAGAAATGCACTTTTTACGTCCATCTGAAAAAGCTTGAAACCAAAGAAATAAGCAACGCCAAGCAGTAGACGAATTGATTTTAATCATATTATGATAGTTTACTCTTGGTTTGTTATGTGTGCGTCTTCCATCCTCAATGTTGCCAATATCATCTTCTATTGAGTGATTCTTGTGCACCATTGTTTGCTCCATTTTGGTCCTGTGATCATGTTCAAAGACATCTCCATCTGTTTCACATTCAGCCACTTCTTGACCAGTAGGTACACTTAAATGTTCATTAGCTGATTCTGATTGTTCTTGTATTGTTTCTGGAGAAAAAGGAAAAATGATACTATCAGTTAAGTGATTCATGAAAAATAACATTTACAGATTCAATAACCTTCCTTGTGCGCAAATTAAAAATTCGAAACGCAGTTGTTTTATTGCCATAACATAGAAAGATTCCCTCATCGCTTTTGGCATTGAATTTACCCAAGCATTCTCTATCATTCAGTACAAAGCAAGTACACCCAAAATCATGAAAGCTTAAGTTCGGACTCTTACCTTTCCACAGCTCGTAGGGTGTTTTAGACATACCTGGGCGGATGTAAACACGATTAATAATGTAGCATGTTGTATTTATAGCTTCTGCCCAAAACCTGATAGATATTAGTGTTTTTATGATTTTCAAATAAACCAAGTCCGAAATACAAACAAAAGAAAACAAAATACTGGGTTGCCTCCCAGAACGTGCTTGTTAAACGTCGTTAAGCCTGACGTCTCCATGCTTCATGTGTGTGCGATGGGTGAAATGTTGAGTCGAGAGTGTTGCACGGGTCGAGCTGCTGTTTTGCTCGATCGTGCTGCTCTCAAATGGAGGTGCCCGGCCGTGCACATGGGGTAGCTCCGTCGTGCAGGGCATGAGGTGATTTGGGCTTTCATATACTCCTTTGCTTTGTGTTTCCTCCGTAGCTCTCGAAGCTTATCCATGCTCGTGGTCATCGCCTTCACCCGTATCTGTCGCCTGGGAGCTTCTTCTAGTGGTTCACTCATGACATCAACGGAGAATATGGGATCTACCATAGGTACTTTCTTGAGATACTTATTCAATCCGAACTCCACCGTAGCTTCCTCTATCTTCATCGTCAATTTCCCCTCTCTCACGTTGATGATGGCATTGGCGGTATTGAGGAACGGTCTACCCAAGATAATGGGTAGTCTTTCATCTTCTTTCATGTTTGTAACCACAAAATCAACGGGGATGTAGTAATCGTCTGCCTTAAGTGGTACATCCTCCACAATACCTATCGGAAACTTCGCTGAACCATCAGCCATCTGTAATATCATCTTCGAGGATTTAATCTCTACCATATCCAATTTCTCGCATATCGAGAGTGGCATGATGCTCACACTCGCTCCTAAATCGCAGAGGGCATTGTGGATGGTCACATTTCCGAGCTTACAGGGAGTGACGAAGGTACCTGGGTCGGGTAATTTCTGTGGCATCCTATGCTGGATAACGGCGTATGTTGCATCGATGAACATCCCTGTCTCCTCTTCCACTCTACGCTTCTTGGTAAGGATTTCTCTGAGGAACTTTAGGAAGGAATTTACATGATCACCGCATAGAAGGCCATAGAGATCTCCAATTTCTTCAACGATGCGCAAACTTATCAAATTGTAAATCATCAGCTCGTCTCATTTGGTGACCAGGAAATGGAAGTGGAGGAGGTCTTGGTGGCGATGCCACGTAAACCAGTTCTTCTTCCTCTTCATCTTGTGCTTCCTTATGATGCTCTTTGTCGCTAGGCTTCACAGTTGAAGACTTTGAGCACTCTTCACAAATTCGGGGTTCGATGTCCACAAGTTCTGTCTCACTCCTCAACATGATGGCATTACAATGCTCACGGGGTTTCGGCTCAAGTTTCGTCAGTAGAATTCCTCACCAATTAGAAGTGTTCGCTGCAAGCTGTGTAACTTAGGTGTCTAGGATCTTCAAATGCGTCTGAATTTCCCCATTTTTCTTCTTCACGTCTTTCTGTCCTCGTAAAAGCTAAGCAAACATAGAGGTAATATCGGTGTCCCCCTCTTGTTCCGAATGTGGTGCTGGTACTCCTCTTGGCTGATACCCTTGATATCCTTGCACTCTAGGCTGAAAATTCTGGTTATGCGGATTGCTTTGAAATGGCTTCGACTGATAGCTTCCTTGTAACGGGTTCAAGACATTGTCTGTGTTCTTGTAGGACAGATTCGGATGATTTTCCAGCACGGATTGCTGGTGTTGGAGTACGGATTGTTGGCAACATAATTAGCATCTGCAACATCCTGGAATGTGTGAGAATCGGGAGACGCGTGGTTCATGTTTACCATTTGCATTTTCATCTCAGCAAGCTCAGCACGCAATGCAAGCACCTCGCTGTCTGTTCCCTTGGCTGGTATCTGACGATTAAACTCTCCCAACATAGTGATTCTTCCCTCGGCCATCTTCTCAATCTTGGCCTCAATAGCGGTGAATGGGAGGTCATGAAAAGAACCTCCACAAGCAGCATTCAACCAGTCACGAACTTCATCACGAAGACCCTCAATGAATGTAGCAATAAGGTATCTTCTATCCATCCTGTGGTGTGGGCATTCACGTTGATATCCTTTAAATCGCAGCCACGCTTCCGGAAGACTCTCTCTATCCTCTTGCGTAAACGAATTGATCTTGTTCTTCCATAGCTGCGTCTTGTGGGGTGAGAAGAATTGCATCATGAAGCGTTCTTCGAGCTGGCTCCAAGTGTGAATAGAATCTGGTGGGAGCGTGTAGAGCCACTCGAGTGCATGCTTCGTAACTCAGAAACAATCGCTTCATCATCTATCCTGGGGTATGCTTTCATGTTCTAACACAGTATCTTAAACTGAGTGAGATGTTGATTCGGATCTTCCGTAGCTCGTCCCCAGAATGGCGATTGACTCAACATCTGAATGAAGGCTGGTTGAAATTCAAATCAATTTTGGTCTATCTCGGGCCTTCGAATACAAGAGAGAAGTTGCGCGTGTTTAGACATTGTGTAAGCCGTATAAGTTTCCGATGCTTCCTCTTGTGTCATCTCTTCTTCACTAGATGTATCCGTTTCTCACTCAATTGTCGTTTCCTTGAGTCTTTCGAAACCACTACGTCTGGCTTTTCTCTGTCTTGTCAATGCTCGGGTGGTCCTATCAATTTCGGGATCGAAGAGGAGTTCTTTGCTTCTCGAACTCCTAGACATACATCGAATGATCGGCACGTAGGAAAACAACAAACAATAGCTTAGCTCAGAAGAGATGTAATCGACTCAAAATAAAAGAAATAATGCAGAAAAAAAAACACAAACAAAAGATAGGAAAGGACTGGATCTCGACACAATAAAATCCTAATTCTAATGCAGTAACTATTCCCCTGCATTGGTGCCAAAAACTTGATGATCCGAAATCAGAAGTTTTAATTTCCTAGACCACTCTACCGCAAGTATACGATACGTGTAGTACTAGGGTCGAACTCTGGGGACTTAGTGCAGCCTTAGAACTAAGAATTCACGAGAAGAAGATCGATCAATAGGTGGTTATCAATCTTAAAAATAAAGATAATAAAGAATGACAAGACTAGACTCAACAAGATAGAGTGCCACGGGTCTCGGGAATGACGATACATGCAATGGAAGTTTCTACCGAACATGAAATCGGGTTATATCAATCGATGGGGAACTAAAATCTAAATCCACTACCTAGGGAATCAACGTCACTCATCTCTCGATGTAGCAACGAAACGTCTCGATGCATGAAGAACGAGTGGGGAATTCTACCTCTACTGTCGAAAGTGACTCTCCCGATGCCTAAATCCTCTACCTAGGGAATCAACATCACTCATCTCCCAATGCAGCGTAGAACGTCTAGATGCATGAAGAACGACAAGGAATTCGACCTCTATTTTTGGAAACAATGGGAACTCAACCTCTATTAACGGAAATGACTCTCCCGATGCCTAAATTCTCTATCTAGGAAATAAGCGTACTCACCTTCTGATGCAGTAAATCTATATCCTAAACGCATGAAGAACAATGGAAGTTCTACCTCGATTATTACTATTCCTAAATAGATTAACCGATCGGCCAAATTCTCATTAATCTTATTTATTCGAAGGTTAATCTTGAGACTCAATTCTGACACTCCCGATGCCTAGACGAATCTCTAGTCTCAATAAAACGTGTCTATTCTCACTCGAACTGATCTACTCTCATTCAAACATGAAATCAACAAAATATGAACGCATTAGACACAACTACTACCTATCAAACCATACGATTGAACAAAACCGAAATCAAGCATTAAAGAACCAAACAATCTATTACAATGACATCCCTAACCTGTGATAAGAGAACTAATCAGAATTCATAGAGAAATAAACACAAACGAAGTAAGCATTCATCTTCCCTATCATCCCTGAGCGTGGCTTGGACGAATCCTTCGGATGGCCGAAGTCTTCTTCTTCAACCGTGCATTCTCTTCTCTTCTATCGTCTAGTCCGGTCGTCTTCCCCCTTTTTTATGTTCTTTCTAGTTTATTTTTAAATTCACGCCCATTCAAATGGTGTTCCTGTGATTCGGTAGAGTTGTTGGCATGCAAGCTCGACTGTGTTCATCTAGATGCCCAACCGTGCTTGTGTTATCCATGAGTGCCCGACCGAGCATGGAGCAAGCTCGGGCCGTGCATCAGCTACGGGGGTGATTAAGGACAATTGGCCCGATCGTGCAGGTGTTGAAGCTCGGCTGTGCAGCTGCTTCATTCTCCAGCCCGATCGTGCACAATTCTAAGCCCGATCGTGCTGCATGTTTGATTCCTCCCCGGTCGTGCGTTAAGTGTAGCTCGATCGTGCATGTGGCCTTCCCAACCCGACCGTGCTGCAAAGGTTGCCCGATCATGCTGCCTAGATCTTCAGCTTGGTCGTGCAATGAGTGTAGCCCGGCCCTATGATAACGTCTGTTTTGTTCAAGTATTTTCATCTATTTTCATAGTTAGTTTCATCATTCATTTGATTTTACCAAGCATTAAGTATCATTATCATCCCGTTTTCAGTCATTTTGGTGCTAAGGGACGTGCCAAGACAAATTGCAAACATCGAGGATCATCACGGGACAAACGGGACAAGAATCGGCATGGAAAAGCCACTACCCGTGCGGGTACTTCCCTAGCCCGAGCGGGCAAAAGTTACGACGATTTTGTTTAGCAATTTGTGCACGATTTGGGCAAGAAAAACCAAGATCAGGGCCTCCGCCCGAGCGGGCACAATCCATGCCCGCGCGGGCAGCATGCCAGCCCGAGCGGGCACCTCCTCAGCCCGAGCGGGCACCCCTTTTTCATCTGCGCCGTACCCGAGCGGGTCACTTTCCTGGTCCAAGCGGGTCGCAGTCGTCACTTGTAACTTCAAATAAGTTAATTTGACTTAAACAAGTGGAAGTTCGTGGGGGACTTATACAATAAGGAAAATGCCCTTAGAGAAGAGGAATAAAGTCATATTTCGCTGGAGGAAGTAATAGAAATGTTGCCAAGTTAATCAAGATTTGGAAAACTCAAGAAAAGGCAACAAAGTGAGGTGGCTGCTGTAACAAAGGAGGAGAGACCTTTAGGGACGAAGGGGGACATAAAGGAAGAGAGAAGAGAGAGCACACAGAGAGAGGGAGAAGGAGAGCAGCACGCACACACAAGGGCGAAGGACGGAGCGACGAAGCCGGAGCGTGGAGGAGCTATTGAAGACGTCGGTATTGAATAGGGAGGGATCTCATTCTTTATCCATGTTGAATATAGTTATCTTTTGTGTTTTTGTTTTGCTGAGTTCATGCCCGAGTAGGTCCATAGCCATGGGTTAGAGAGCTTCACCGATATGTAATGAAGTTTTGTTCTTAATGCTTGGTTATAATATTTGTTCGTTTCGGATTGATTGGTTGTTCGTAATGCTTTTATTCTTGTTGGTAGCTTGAATGAATGATTATAAAAATCTAATTGCATTGGGAGATGAGTTGGATTTTGGAACGTAGCCATGATATGAAGTCTCAATTGATTTAGAACCTTGGCCGGTCGGTTGATTGAAGCATTAGTCTAGGTAAATTATTACTTGAGATTAACCACATCAAGTTTTTGGCGCCGTTGCCGGGGAATTGATTACGGCTTTAGAGTTAGGATACTTTTGAACTAGGATATAGTCCTTTCCGGAGTCTTTATTTGTTTTTTGTATTTTTCCTTTTGTTTTGTTTTTCTTATTGGGTCAAATTTGTTTACCTCTCGGAGCTTAATCGAATTTTGTGTTCTTTATTTTGCGAGGTAACATGAACGACATCAAGTCTTTGGATGCCAATATAGCTGGAGTAAAAGATCAACTTGCCGAACTTCGTCATATGTTGTCTAACTCATACCATCCACATTACTGAGAGCAATCATGGGAACAAGAAGTTTGGGGGTATGAAGAAGAGATCTATGAGAGTTACAATCAGCCTTTTGGGAATACATACAATCACGGATGGAGCGATCACGTAAATTTCCCGTATAGGAACACCGATGGTGTGCTGAATGCACAACATCAATTGGGGAACTTTCAGCCATGGATGCAGCCCCAAACTCAAGACTATCAGCCATGTGCATCTCAGTCACAGCCAAACCAGTCCGAAGCAACCCCCGATATCAACACCATGTTCACTCGTCTCCTCCAATCCTACGAAAATCAAGGTAAATTTATTTCAGAAATACAAAAAAGTCAGGATAATCTGGTGAGGATTCAAGAGAACACCAAGAAGCAGCTAGAGAGATTTCAAACTACTCTTAGACAATTGGAGATACAAGTTGCACAACTTGCACAAGGGGCATCACAACCACAAGAGGTTCTACCGGGAAGTTTAGAAACAGATCCTCGTGAGCATGTCAACGAAATTTGCCTAAAGGATTGTAAGACGGTGGATAAACCTACTTCAATGTCTGAAAGGGGTGAAGCAGCTATCACAGTAGCTGAAACGGCTGTCAACGAGCTTAAGGAGAAGCTTGAGGAGGAATAGGAGCCAAAGTACGTAAAACCAGATCCGAGGCTACCACCATTGCCATTCCCACAACGTCAACGCATGATGATGATAGATCAGCCAAATCCCTCGATATTTGACAAAGGAGATGAGTCTGACACGGCAGCGGATAAGGCTACGGACATTGATAAGCATATGAAGAAACCCGAGATGGAAGTAGAGTTCAGCTTAATGGACACACTTGAACAACCGTGCGTTATCGATTTCGTGTTCCCCGACGGCATCTTTGAGAATTTAGCCGAGGAAGTTGTGAGGAATTTCAGAATACGGATTCCCTAGATATGAATTTCATAGCAGCTGGAGAAGGATTATACAAGGCACCAAACGAGCTGCTTGACAACAAAAAGAAGAAGGAATCCCCCGATCGAGACTTCCGCACAACCCGAGCTAAATGCGGTGCAAATAAGTACATAAATGACCCCGAGATGTCGAGAAGCTACACCAAACATCCAGCACGCAACTGGAGCATTAACAAGGCACCCAAGGTGAAGATGAAACCTTCACTACAAAGGCTCACGCATCAAAAATCTCTGAAGATGCTGAAGGAAACAAGTGACGAACGCCTAACCGGTTTCATGGAGTACACAACCGGACTTATGGACAGCTCGACCAGAATTTTTGGACAGCACGATCTAGCCCCAAACTTAGAGAACATAACGACAATCTTAGGGAAAACATGACTGATCGTGCAAGGAACTCAACCGATCCACGTGCCACGCCCTATCGAGCACACTATGCACGCGAGACGCTACGTAGACGACGACGTCGAGGACGTCCACCTAATGAGTAGCATTTGATCAGGCTCGTGACCTTAAACAAGTGCTTCTCGGGAGGCAACCCGAGCTCCGCATCCTTTAGTTATTTCGTTTTAGCTTTTTTTTTTAGAATTCGACTCTTATTCTTTTCACAAGCATGCTCCTTACCAACAACCCCGATGTATCGTACTGTCTCCTTTGGATTGTGTGACTTTTGTTATAGGTTTTCCACTTTGAAATCATCCACAACATAAAAAAAGACGCGTACGCCCAGCTGTATCAACTCGGGACAGCAAGCACGCATCAGGTGCACACGTTACTATTTATAATATTTTCCCCGAGTTTTTACATGTTAGTCCTTCTCTTAGGTATTGAACACCGGGACGGTGTTCCGTTCAAGTCTGGGGGGTATTCTCTGACTGTTATGATTTTGATTAGGATTTAGATGTTGAGTTATTCGTTTTGTTTTTTCTAGGATTAGACGGACGGATATCTAGTACGACAAATTTCGAACTTTAGTCACCTTATGCAACTTTTTCGAATCGGGAACAAAAGTCTAGGTTTGCTGAAACATACCATACCGTTCATTCCTTGTTTTGTTTCGATCATTATATTTCCACGCACTTACACTCCGTTGTTAATAGACGAAGTTCTTTAACTTTTTCAGCCCTATATTGACATGAGTGCATCAATATTGATGGTTCGGGTCTAAGTGGTGGGTCGAGGCGGTTTTTCTACGTCCTAAGGGTTAGAGTCGATGCGTATTCATACTAGTTAATCAAAAAGAAAAAAAAGAAAAAAATCAGCAAAAACGCAACCTCTTCACTCCGCTAAGATTATGAGACCTTATGAGTGTGCCAATTGGGAACCTGGATCTAAGTAGAATTCTGTCCTCTTCAACTCTGACGTCCTAGAAACCGCGTGCAAATTTAAAAAAATGTGTGGAAACCGAAAAAAAGAAGAAGAAAAAGAGAACCTAAAAAAAGAAAAATAGTTGTCATAAGAATGGTATCGAACTGTTTGCGCATTAGAATAGGCATGGAGATTGCTTGGATGTTGTCTAGGGGTTAGTGAAAGGAACTCAGGACATGTGTAGGATTGCACGCTTAGTGGCTTTCAGTAGATAGGGGTCTAAATTCGGTGCGCTTAGATCTTTGTTCGTGTGACGCGTTGTTGTGTAGGGTGGCTGACTTTTCGAGTTGATTGTGCTAGTTTCCGGTTGTTGTCTAACTCCTCTCCTGTTTCTTTCTAGTCATGCTCGAGGACGAGCAAAGGTTCAAGTCTGGGGGAGTTTGATAACGTCTATTTTGTTCTAGTATTTTCATCTATTTTCATAGTTAGTTTCATCATTCATTTGATTTTACCAAGCATTAAGCATCATTATCATCCCGTTTTCAGTCATTTTGGAGCTAAGGGACGTGCCAAGACAAAGTACAAACATCGAGGATCATCATGGGACAAACGGGACAAGAATCGGCATGGAAAAGCCACTACCCGCACGGGTACTTCCCTAGCTCGAGCGGGCAAAAGTTACGGCGATTTTGTCCAGCAATTTGTGCACGATTCGAGCAAGAAAAACCACGATCGGGGCCTCAGCCCGAGCGGGCACAAGCCATGCCCGAGCGGGCAGAATGCCAGCCCGAGCGGGCACCTCCTCAGCCTAAGCGGGCACCCCTTTTCACGTTTTTGCGCGATCGTCTGCGCCGTACCCAAGCGGATCTTTTTCCTAGCCCGAGCGGGTCGCAGCCGTCACCTGCAACTTCAAATAAGTTAATTTGACTTAAAACAAGGGGAAGTTCGTGGGGGACTTATACAATAAGGAAAACACCCTTAGAGAAGAGGAATAAAGTCATATTTCGCTGGAGGAAGTAATAGAAACGTTGCCAACTTATTCAAAATTTGGAAAACTCAAGAAAAGGCAACAAAGTGAGGTGGCTGCTGTAACGAAGAGAGAGAGCTTCAGAGGGACGAATGAGACAGAAAGTTAGAGATAAGAGAGAGCACATACAGAGAGAAAGGAGGAGAGCAGCACGCACACACAAGGGCGAAGGACGGAGCGACGAAGCCGCAACGCAGAGCAGCTATTGAAGACGTCGGTAATAGAATAGGGAGGGATCTCATTCTTTATCCATATTGAATATAGTTATCTTTTGTGTTTCTTTTGCTGAGTTCATGTCCGAGTAGGTCCATAGCCATGGGTTAGAGAGCTTTGCCGATATGTAATGAAGTTTTGTTCTTAATGCTTGGTTATAATATTTGTTCGTTTC